>OY757058.1:4491568-5082988 GCA_963582015.1 Xanthorhoe designata
GTTTCGCCCATATACAGGCACCCTATAGAGCAAGTTTAAGATTTTTTGGGTAGAAGAATAATAAAACTTAGGCTTCTTTCCATACAGAAGCTTTATAACACTGAAAAATTAAAAATGTAAGTTAAAATAGTACTTATTAACTTCATGGATAATCAGAACGATTATTCACCGATTACCGATTACTCAACCAATTTATCACTTCCCATTTTTTTTTTGTTTATTTTTTTGCATAATAACAAACACAAAATAAAACTAATACATAATGTATTAGTTTTTAGTCCATTTACCGCATGTGACGTTAAGAAGAGCTTTTTATTTTGTGTTTGTTATTATGCAAAAAAATAAACAAAAAAAAAATGGGAAGTGATAAATTGGTTGAGTAATCGGTAATCGGTGAATAATCGTTCTGATTATCCATGAAGTTAATAAGTACTATTTTAACTTACATTTTTAATTTTTCAGTGTTATAAAGCTTCTGTATGGAAAGAAGCCTAAGTTTTATTATTCTTCTACCCAAAAAATCTTAAACTTGCTTGATCAAACATTAGTTGCTCGAAAACGTACACAACTGAATTATCCATGACACCTATAATTATGAATCGCTAAGATTTATAGTTTGCCACGTCGATAGGTATATTAAAATCCTTAAAAAATCAATAATGATCAATTACAATAAGCATCGGTCTGTCTGTCAACCTTAGTATATTACACACTGGGGGCAATTCGGAGTGTCGCAAAAGCTAAACAAAATTATTGCCATCCTTTTTATTCCCATCGCTATGAAAGGGACGGCAACAATTTTAGTTAGCTTAGTTTAGCTTTTGCGACACTCAGAATTGCCACTACTGTTGTAATAATTACCTATGTATTAAATAAAATGTTTATACCACTGTTGATAATTTTTTGCCAGAACAACCTGTATAGTTGCAAAGTGATCCAAAACGCATAAATAAAGTCTTACAACACTTTTCCTTAGATTTTAGGACTAGAAACTATCCTCATAAATACCAAAAAGAATTTTAAAATTCCAATTAATCTTAACTTTTGCCAGAGAGACTAGAATTGATCAACGAAAAAACCTAAAAGCCTTGCAAAGGTTTTGAATTACTCTTACGAATATCAGCAAAATGTGTTTCTGAATAGGCCCTACTTAGGTTGCATCTTCATCATTGTACAACCAACTAGCCATACTTTAGCATGATGGAGTGCCAAATTAAAACTAAGGCAGAAACATTTTAGAACCATAAGCTCTTAGAACCATTTAGCTAGTATGCTAACTTTATATTAACCTCTTTTGGAAGCCTAATTGGTTTTTCAAATTACTATTCAAGCCTAGGAGCTGTTTGCTATTGAAAAAACTAAGTTAGAACTTTAAGTTAAATCAAAAACTAGAATATTACCATTTGAAGACTTATAAGCATATTTCAAAACCAAGGTGTCGGAAAAATGTTACTTGGGATTTTTGGTGCTGTCAAATCAGGTTAGTTAAGTTTTGGTGACATCCAGAATTTGTAAATTGAAATGTGTACCTTAATTTATTATTTTTAAAGATTTAAATACCTACTACTTTACGTTCTATGTTTGCATGCTGACAAGCAGATCAAGGCTGTACATACTCCTCTCAATATCATCTATTTAATTAACCCTTGTTTCGCAAAATAAATGATTTGATTTGATTTGATTTAAAGGTGAAAGTTTGTGTGTGTGTGTAAATATGTAGGTAAGTGTGAAAGTGTGTAAATATGTAGGTAAGTGTGAAAGTGTGTTTGTTACTCTTTCTAGGTCAAGCGGCTGGAGAATACACCCCGAGTCCCCGACACGAGACAAATATTTGCAGATCACACAAACATTTGTCCCGCAGCGGGGATCGAACCCGCAACCTCTGCGTCTCAGGCGGGCTTTAACTGCGCCACAGAGGTCGTCAAACCTCCTTTTATAAGTAAACTCAAAATTGATCAATACATCATGCCGGGCGAAGTCAGCGCGGACCGCCAGTCTAAACAATTATTTAGGTAGGTATTGCCATAAATAGTTTCCATCTGATAATAAGGTTGATCTAGGTTAATCTGAGGAAAACTAGATATCGACGCGTGTAATTACACATCGTGTTTTGAAATAAATTGATTCACGAATGTTTTCCACAAAAATAATGCACGTTTTTAGGAAAAATACAAAAAACGCCTTTGCCATTACTTGTCTAGTTTTAAGTTCTTTTTATAAATGTTTATTTTGTGCAATAAAGTATAAATAAATAAACATTTTTTTTCCTCTATACTTCTGCAAATATAGTACTTACCTACCTAGCTATAGCTACCTAGTCCCTATTCACTCAATTCAAATTAAAAAAATATTCAGGTCTGCTAGTCGATTGGCTAACTCTTCGCGACGAAGCTATCGCAAACGCGACAAAACTGCCAGATTTGACAGTAAAACGAGATCAAAACTGTCAGATTTGAAAGGTAGGTAAACGTTATTACTATTAAAGACGATTAATATCTAGAAGACAGACAAAGGCCATACACAAAATCGTAACCCTAAAAAATAGCCTGAAAACTGTAAAACATCAATTTTATCCAAGAAATTTCAATTACTTTCTAGTTAAAAATGTTTAAATATTGAATATTGTTGCTACCTACTACTAAGTATTGAAATTTCTTGGATAAAATTGATGTTTTAAAGTTTTCAGGCTATCTGGTACTGCGGGATCGGGTTACGATTTTGTGTATGGCCTTTGTCTGTCTTCTAGATATTAATCGTCTTTGTTACTATCAAATCTGTATTGAAATCATCTAGATAAAATGTAAAGGAACAATGATAGTTAAATGTGAAAGTTTAAGGTAGAGTAGGTAGTTTTAATGTTATTTTTAAGTTTTTTGATCTCCTACCTAGATTATTGCATTGGATGTAAGTAGATAATGGGGGCAATTCTGAGTGTCGCAAAAGCTAAACTAAACTAACTAAAATTATTGCCATCCTCTTTATTCCCATCGCTATGAAAGGGACGGCAACAATTTTAGTTAGCTTAGTTGAGCTTTTGCGACACTCAGAATTGCCACTAATGATAATTATAATGATAATTTAGATCTGTAATAATTTATTGAAATAAATAATTGAGTAATTGAGTAAAAATAAACATTTACATTTAAAATTTCGTCATTATTCTGACGGATTGCAAGCCTGCCACTTGTCTACGCTTTATGCAATGTCAATTTCGTCACTTGCGAGCGTATTATATTGCTCAATAGTTTCCACTTGTGCCCAGCTTCCTCAGGCTCAGGCTAAATTAGCTTAGACAAGAGTTTGAGCGTAAGCTCTTTGTGAAAACGAAAAATGTGTGACAGTAATCGTAGGGGATGTTTATTACGTAAGATCTATGCCACTTTTAAACCCCCTCCCCCACACGTAACTGAAAATAATCATTTAATGAACCCCCTACCCCTTGCGTAGTAAATTAACGGTCTTTACGAATATTATTATTATCACACATTTTTCGCGATACACAACGACTTTACAATGCTTGCATAAAAAGTCTTGAATTGGTAATTTATATAACACAAATAAAAATAACTTCCTACCTATTATTATAATAGACAAAACAAAAAAAACATCGCCACAATGTTTTATAGCGTTATCATAAAACGCCAAAGTCCAAAACACCATTTGTCTGCCACAGCTAAGTCACGCTATGATGTAATATACTATGTGCAACTCACAATAAAGTTTAATCTGCGCACGCGAGGGTATGACGAGCTACCGATTTTTGTGTACAAAAAAAAACTTGGCCTTTACATCTTTACTAGATGATTTATACAGAGTCAGGAGGCAAGCTTTGACTACACTTAACTTAAACTGTAGTACCTGGGACATTGTTGAGATGGAATAGGCTTGCCCAGCACCTAAACCATCCTCTCAGCTTAGCCGGCCATATTCACATGAAAGACAATGGTCAATACGGTGTGGGGCTGACTAGCCGCGGGTTTCCTCACGATGTTTTCCTTCACCGTATAAAGCTCGTGTTATAGTGCATATAAATTTACCTAGGGCTAGGGAAGAGCCCCATGTAATAGTGTACTAGCTGTTCCTAGCGGCTTCGCCCACAAATTAAAGTAGGTACCTATATAGATTGTAGGTATGTAATCAATAAATAAGTATTTAGCTACAACAAAGGCAAGTGCGCTCTAGCAACTAGATAATCCAATAATAATATAATTATCGCTAAAATGAACAATAATTCAACAATAATCCTATAATCTTACGATAAGTACTCTAATGTATCGAAATAAAAATTAGTAAGTGTGAGTAAGATTCGCGTACGCGATGGTTCCGTAGCAATATTGTATTGCACAAGCTTGCTCGCAGGGTATTTACCCGGAAAAGTATCCTATGCGTTATCCACGTCGTACGGTAGGTAATTCTTAGTTTTGAGTTTCTATGCATAGACGAATATGTAAGTAGGTACTTACTAAATTAAATGTACCTACTTAATTAATTTGTTAAGTTCTTAAGTATTTAAAACGGGATGTCTTCTGAAAAAAATATAAAAAAATAGTTGTGGTAAAGTGCAAACAAACAGAGTCTATGGAAGCTAGTTATAGTTACTTGATAAAACTCTACGATACACCTGAAAAATAAAATAAGTAGGTACAGCTATAGTTCTTCTTCTTCTTCTTTATTTTGGCTTATCTACCAAACTGGCAAACCATGTCCTTTAACAATGACTTTGACAATGATTATAATCACCTCGCCTATAATGACAAAATAATGATTTCAAGCTTCCGCACGCGGCTTCGCTCGCGCGGTACATCTGGATAGCCTAGGTATGTGTTATATTAGGTCATCGTTCGTTCGTTCGTATGAGCAAGTGGCCAACTCTGGTGACGGAGATTTTAGGCCGCCCTAAGGCCTCCGTCATGGCTTTATTTTAGGTCATAATCTATGTAAATTCCAAGTTTCAGAAAATCCGTTCAGTGGTTTTCGCGTGTGAGTAAAAAACATCAGGAAAATTGAAGTTTGAATTCAACGTTGGAGCAACCCATTTGACACCTTGTTACGTGATTTGACCATTGATTAGTTAATTTCCGTTCTGTATCCCGTTTTCCTTGTATTCTCAAAATAAGAGAGTTATTGTATGAATGCCACAGTGAAAACATAGACATCGTTCTTGCTTGGATCCCAGGCCATTCAGGAATCCCTGGCAATGAATATGTGGATTCGCTAGCAAAGTCCGCGGCTGACACTGGTTCCTTAGAACACTACAACCCTTACTCTCATGACCTCTGCTTGCTTTCAAAACCACAACTTTTAAAATCTTGGACAACTTTATGGAACGTCTCCAAAAACTTAACAGGAAAGCATTATGCCGACATTCAACCAGATATCCCCCCTTCTCCGTGGTTTTTTAAATTTCGAAAAGCCAAAAAAGCAACAATTTCTACTATTTGCCGCCTCAGATTAGGCCACGCTTGTACACCTGTGTTTTTAGCCAAAATTAGAATAAGAAATCACTCATTGTGTGAATGCGGTTTAGACGAAGGAAACGCGGACCACATATTTTTTTCATGTTCAAAAGTACGACGCTCCCTTTATGACTCCCTCCCCCCCGAAATTCCTCGTCCTAATTAATTATATATTAATTAATTATATATTATGTAAATTTATAAATACTAATAAAATTAAACTGTAAATAGTACTCTAGCTTAATTTTAACTCTAACTGTGCCGTTTATTTTACCTAATGTAGATTGTGTTGTCCTTTGCTATAGAAAATCAACGTGGCTAAAACATTTTCTTTTTTTTTTTATCATCATTTTTACCGGTCATATTATTATTTTACTACCCTCCTAAAGTTTATGAAACTAGCGTGAACGAACTCGACACTGGCAGAATTGTGGCATCACTAGTCACAGTAGACACAAAGAAGAAGTGAAGTGATTAGTTAATTTTAGAGATGATCTGTGCTCGATAAACCGGCTCTGTTAGTTCAGTGTCAGGCAGGATGTATGATTTTGTACTCTTTCACGCGAAAACTACTTAACGGGTTTTGCTGAAACTTAGAATACTAATACACGTTTATAATAATGATATTTCTTTTATAAATAATATTTCAGGAATCAATAATCAATAAATAATCAAGTAAATGATGTAAAACACCTACCTCTACTCTTTTAATAAAGTGCAAAACAAAATTATCTAGGCAAACACAGTATTTATTCTATATTCTTAGGTGCATTAATCATAAATCTTTTTCTAATTAAATTCTTTAGAAGCGACCTCTAACTGAATACAAAGTGCAACCGCGGAAACAAATAATATTATGTGATGATTGTTATGTTAAGTAAACAAAAAGTCATGTCATTTGCGCAGGAAGCCCACGTTGATAAATACGTGCACGCAGGTCGAAGGTCGGCACGGTACTGATAGGTTGATAACTTAAAACAGACAGTCTCATGTATAAAAAAAAAAGACGTGTGGCACTCGGAGACTGCCGCGGTAAAGCTATTGCATAGCATTTTTTCGGAGTGGGGGGTGTTAGGTTATTTTCGTTACGGAATTTCTGGATTCGGTCTCCACGCTCAAGGCCCGCGATAGAAGCTATGCAATACGATACGAGTAGCTTAAAAAACCTAAGTAGGTATGTGATCTTTACTATGTTCCAGCGAAGGGTAGATAAAGGCAAGTCCAAGCAATAAACAAGTTACCTGATGGATGACTGTACTGTAGGTACAGTGATTAAGGTGCAAAATAAAGTTTGGTGATGACGTAGACGAATTTAAAATCAAATCACTATGTCATAAATGCGTCTTGACTCTTGCCTGACACTGATGATATTTTAAGTATAGCTACTAGCTAGTATAGTATTATATTAGAAGCGCTCGTGGCGAAGCTTGCTAAGACGTTCTTGATAGATCGTCGATGTTAAGCAACGTTCTGAGCGGTCACTACTTGGATGGGTGACCGCAAGTGGCATTTATATCTGAGCGCTTCCGTGCTTCGGAGGGCACGTTAAATTGTCGGTCCCGGCTTTTAAAGTCGTTAAGCCATGACGGAGGCCTTAATGGCGGCCTAAAAACTCCGTCACCAGAGTTGGCCACTTGCTCATACGAACTTACTTACTTACTTAGTATTATATTATCTGTGGTATGGCTAAAGCCTCTCCTCACGCGTCCGCGGATCGTGAGTCCGTGAAGAACCCGTGAAACAGGAGTGTAGGTAGAGTGCATTCGCCTAATTCTTCCCGGCGATCTCTCGTTCCCATTTTTGACAAAGGAATGCGAATAATATTGTCAAATCTCTGTGAGTGTAGATAGGCTTCATAGGTACGTAATAATATCGTCGACAGTTTTTGAAAAAAAAAGTAGGACAGTATTCCATCTCAATGCCAAAGGCAATACAGAGTCCCGTTAAGCATAGGCAAAAATTGCCTTGTAAATCATCCAGTTAAGATGTAAAGGAAGTTTACTGTCCAGTTTTAATTATTCTCACAAATTGGATAGATTGAAATATATAAATATCCAGACATTCCACACAGCGTCATCTAGTCCCAAGCTAAGCATCTTAATGCTTGTGTTATGGTAACCAGATGACTGATATACTCATATACTTAAATGGATTATTTTTGTAGTTTTTATAAAATTCTAACAAGTCGGGCTGATATAAACATGTTGATAAGTTTATTATTTTTTGTTATCTGATTAATTTTATAGTACGGGTTTATTTATTGTTTATCAATACTTCTTACTTATGTCATAAATTAATTTATTATACACTGGCATTTGTAATGCCACTCTATAGATCACTAGATATTTATGTCGCCTCCAGACCAGGCTCACGCCGAGAACCCCCAGGAAGTGTGAACGTGATAGGTGTCTTGCCTTCTCGGTATTTTTGCCCGAGACAAGAATTTATTGAGATCATGAGTGTGAAAATTGAGTGTGGATGATTGGTCGTTCTTTGAGAAGTCTCGGCGAGAACTTCTCGCCGCGAGTGTGGAGGCTGGAGGCACTATAAGGATATTGATAAACTTATTTTGTGCACTTAGAACGACATTGGACTTCAACACTTTAAGATATATTACTATAATTTTATAATTTCATGAACTATTGAAATATGGAGTGCTTTAGTAATCTATTTATTTGTTTATTTATTAAATTCACAAAGCAGATTACAATCAATGCAAGTTATAATAGATGTAGAAATAAAAGTAGATAAACTAGATTCGTAATCCTATAGGTGAATGACATTAACAATGTTTCCATTGGTTCTGTTCAGATGAAATGTTAAAATAATACATGATAATATCATAATCTTAAGAAATTTTGGATTTAAGATTTGATTTCCGTTTGGCTATAGGTCATTCTGTAAGTAAGTATTTACCACAACAATTAAATTGAAAAAATAGGTAAGTAGATCAAAACAGCATAGAACCATCCAAGTAAATCCATGCCAAAATAATCATAAACAATTATAAAGGTGCATTATAATGTATTTTAGAAGAATTATGTACAACTCATGAACATCAGTCAGATTCATAAATTTATGGATTGGTTAGGATTAGCCTAGGAAGGTAGGTAATACCTGTATTCTTTTAATGTACCTCTGTATAGGCCGTCTTTTTAGGACAATAATATAATCTATATGTAGCAAGTTTCGGTAGGTAATTATAGGTTTCTCAACATTTCTAAAATTTTCGTTGATAGAATCTAAAAAAATTCTTAGTATAAAAAACAACAGCTTTGTTCTCAAGGAGGTAAAAATCAGCTTGCTTGCCTCGATTATAAGCGTATGTTACAAGGTAAATGCATGTATTTTAACCTGCGTGTTATCCTAACCTTCACATAAGCAATTTTGTTTTGATACAATGGTTGTGTAGGTACTATGTAGATAAAATTATGAATATCAGTTTAAAAATAGATGATAGAGTACTCGTATTAGAGAAGTCATACTTTGTTGTTTGCATGAAAATCAGATTTGGAATACGAAGTTTTTTATTTACGCACGAAATAAGGCAGAGGCACTTACCTCGAAAAGTTTGAGTAATATGTTAACGTACAGCTTCCGGACACCCAAAGATTTTCCGATAGAAGCAAGGAATATCACGCACAGAATTAACAAAAGGAACGGCGTGTATAATATCGAAATCGCTACCGACACAAACGACATCACTAACGCCATTTTGACGACTGATTGATATTTTTTGATAGATTTGTCAATGAATCAGCCGGGTGGCCATTCATTCGTGGATCAGCTGTCTGTCATGTCATGATTTCACGGTTTCACTAATGTCAAAAATAATTTAGTGACCATGTAAAAACATAATATATAACTATATCATTCATTCATTACTGGACGACTGGACGTGGTATAAAACTTAATCGAAGAAACCAATAAAAATTACTGGAAATCTACTTACCTTTAGTAGAAACTTCTAAATCATGCAACTAAATCTAATTCTCAAACCGTATTTTTGAGGCTACTTAGAAAAAAATATACAGAATCTTTTCCTAAAAGAATAAAACACTAGCAACACTTGTATTCGGGTTTTCCTAGCATGAATTCCGCACCCAAAGGGTAAAAACGGGACCCTATTAGCTTCGCAGTCCGCTGTCCGCATAGAGAAGCTGTCCGTCTTTCTGTCTGTCACCACGCTGTATCTCGTAAAACATGATAGCTAGACAGTTGTCGGTTGTTTTTGCAGATGTTGAATTTACTCACTCAACATAATAAAAAAAGAATACAAAATCTTTGCCGTTTTTTGTATGTAGACGCTTCAAATATTCACAGAATGGTACGGAACTCTTCTTGCGCGAGTCCAATTCACACTTGGCTGATTTTATTTATTTTAGCACTAAGTTTTTTATCAAACTTTATATCCTACGCAGAGTATGCACTATAGTCTATAGAGATTATTAGAGAGAGTTGTGATAAAAACATAATGACATAATTATATGATAAAATTGTGTGTGGTGATAAAAGTATTGAATTTATGCTAGGGCGACATATCCTTAAAATTTATCTTCCTTCACTTTTTTGCTTCCTTCCCTTCATCTGTCTTGTCTTGTCTGTCTGTCTCTGTCATCAATAATAAATAATCTGAAATAATCATTCATTCATTCTCATTCCACCCACAATCTTCGAATCGAAAAAGAAAAAAATCCATCTGGATTTATAAAACCTCTTTGGAGTTTATAGGTGCCAGCTATTTATTAGTAAATTACAATGTCTGAACTTCCTTACGGACCTCCAGTCAGGGTTTCGCCCCTGATCAGGGTAAGAATTTATAAAATTATTCTACCCATTATGTAACAGTTGTTTTGGACGGTATTTTCTACTCCTTATTTCCAATTTAGGCCCCTGTTATTACTTTTCATAGCAAATCATTTGTTCCCTATCATCCCACATGAGTTTTTGATGTTAATCGACGAATATTACCAACAATATTTGAAAGAACTTTTTTTTGGATATAACCTCTTTGGAGGAGAGTTCTTTCATTCTAAATTTAAAAATGGGTTTTTATACGTTTATAATTTTCTAACAAAGTTGTTATTTTTTTTTTTATTTCTTAAAAAGTTAACTAGAATACAGTAGAATTAATAGATAATGTAAACAAAATTTTGTGTCGAGAGTAAAAAAACTCTTAGGTGCAAGCAAAACAAGGTACATGTTTCTAACGTAGATCATATCAACATTTAGTTACTTTAAGAGTTTTAAGAAATATTTTCATCAAATTGGTCCACTGTGACAACATAATCCAGTTTATAAACTAAACAATGAAGTGGAATCTTCTGTTCGGAAAACACTAATATAATCATTGCACTACAAAGTCATCACAATTTTTTTTCCACCCACTTTGGGCAAAAGTCTCCTCCATATCCCTCCAACCATCTTTGACTTCCGATATTTCCCACCAAACCTATTAAAATCATTGAGATGGTCTCTCCGACATTTCCCAGGCACACCCTCATTATTATGTTACATGGACCAAGTATAGTACCTGGACGAATAGTGAGCATGCTGCCGAGAGGGACAAAAAATGCAGTGAATCTATTTATGTGTGACTGAGAAAGGAAATTATACAGCATTCTATTTCTTATCTCTAAGATTATGTAACATTTTTAGTTTGGTCGCTGGTCATTCCTCACCGTGGGTATTGCGTATGGAGCCTTCCACCAGAACCGTCTCAGCAAGAAGGAGACCAAGCTGCGGGAGATCGAGGCCAAGGAGAAGGTGGTGAAGGACGCTAAGCTGAAGGAAGAGAAGACACGAGCTGCAGCTGGTAAATTCCTTTGCGTGTCAAATAATGTTTTTGACACTCCTCTGACTACCCTCTATTAGATCCCTCCAGATTAATGTCAACTGTACCTATTAGTCTACTTAGTCAAATTTTTTTTTCCGCTATCTCATTCTTTTTTTTGTATTTTGATGTTTGAAATTGAACAAAGGCTATTGTTCAATTTCGAATCTCAATGTTGAGAAAGGACATCTAGCAAGGCCAAGTGTGAGCAGGTAGAGTAAAAATAAATATCCTTGGACATTTTAAACAGTGTCATCTAGTTCCAAGCTAAGCAGTTCAATGCTTATGTTATGGTAACCAGATGACTGATATAATACTTAGATACATTTTTTTTCGTGAATACATACATTATAGATAAAAAAAACACCCAGACCTGGAACAAATATCTGCAAAACATCAAACATTTGTCCCGTGGCGGGGATCGAACCCGCAACATCCGCGTCTCAGGCGGGCCTTCGCCCACTGTGCCACAGAGGTCATCAGAGTAAGGTGATTGATTACTGAATGGCGTCTAGAAGCCTGTGCACACGGCGTTTTCGAATGCGCAGTCACCTACACCCAGCAGTGCCTGAAGTCAGACTGCCTTGGAAATCATTGTCCTTGTGAGGAAAGTTTCCTCATTTCCAAGGCTTAATCAGCTGAGATGGTTTAGGTCCTGGGCATGCCTATTCCATCTGTGTCACATAATAAAATAAAATAGCAATGTAAGTATAAATTCTAAACATATTTTTTCTTATTTCAGCCGAAATCAAAGCGTTAGAAGAAATGGTTGCGCCCAAGAAGTGAAAATTTACCTGAGGATTAGTTTTAAGTAAATAGTGAATCATGTTGCAATATAAACTTTTCCATCTGCTATTGTAATTATTTATGAAATAGAGAAGGTTGTCGTGAATTGAAGTTTTCTTTTAACTAGCTACATAGGTAACTGATAAGACTTAAGATAAGAAGTTTGAATGTTGTTAAATTGACAAGTTGTTTTGTAGCATGTAGTTTTAAACCTTATCTTCATTACTATAAATATTAAAGCGCTTTTAAAAGTGCTCTTGGCGCCTCTTGCGGTCGCTTGCGTTTCAAGTTCCTCTAGTTTTACTATCTATAGGTATCTAGGGTAATTTATAAAATAAAACTAAATATCATTTCGAATCATTTATTTACAACAAAATGTACCTAAGTATGTAAACAAATAAACTTCTGTAAATTAATTTATATACTTACATACTTATATGTATATAATATATAGGTAGGTAGGTACGTAAGTAACATAGGTATAGTATATTTTTTTGGTATAAGCACAGAATTGGTATTCTTTATATCTTATCGAAGTCCTAACTCTCTTCAAAATCAGATATATTAGATATCTGATTTTGAAGAGAGTTAGGACTTCGATAAGATAAAGCTTTAAGAGAAGCTTTTTATCCGACTTCTAAGTTCACCGATTACCTATTTCGTCACTATGTGGATCGATTTAGAAAATTATTTTTTGTTCGATAGATTACACATAGGTACACTCCCAAGATGGTCCTATAACATTTTTTGAACAGAAATGCAATTTTTTTCCGTTAAAAGTGAACCAATTTTGATTTTTTTTTATATGTTTGCATGAGTAGGTACACCCCCGGGATGGTCCCATAAAAAATTTTGAGAATCTGATGAAGATCTTCGGAGGATCAGAAATGTAACTCGAGAGTGCAAATTTCTCTATTCCTACGATATTGAAGTACCTAGTACCTAGGTTTAGTAAAATTTTTAATTTTGTCACTTGTCGTTATTTTTCCCCGGTAAATCAAATCAAATCAAATCAAAATGTATTTATTCAGTAGGTACGATCGTTAATAGACCACTTTGACATGTCACGTTCTTAAAACTAGGTGATTCTACTGCCTGTTCCAAGGAACGCGAACAGTAGGTACCTACCCATTGTCAAAATCTCTGTGAGTGTGGATTGCTGATTGGTTTGCTTCGCGGTTCGTTCCCGCGACGCAAAGTGTGGATAGGCTATAAATCTACCAGTGGGTAATTGTAGGTAGGTGCATAAAATAATTTTAAAAGTTAACAGCAATATATACAAAAGTTATAAAATGTATTATAATTAGGCGCAAACAGTCATTCATTTCATTAGCGTCTACATTTTACTATCTATGATTATGTATCTATCTATATGTATGCGGCTAGATTGATTATGATTAGGTTTTAATTGCACAAAAATCGATATAGGTAGGTATTTGTAGAGTTATAAAACTCAAAGAAGTAAGTAACACCTAAGTAATTAAAATTAATACCTACTGGCGAAAAAAACTAAGAAAATAAATTGAGGATTATTCATTTACCTTTAACTAGTATAGGTAGTATTAGGTATATGTATTATCTGTGGCTTTATCCCAAGTTGATGTAAGTATGAAAATTGATTAGGTAGGCTATTTATTTTTATAAAAACATTCAAGATTTCCAAATACCTATATTCAGTGCTTAATTTCATTAAGAGGAAAGTGTTATATAATGCTTCCTAAAGAGATGCTGATACGTAAATATTGGTGGCTATTCGGGATGACGACGCCAAAGCGAAACTTAACTTATTTGACAGCACTATAATTCACTAAAATTGATGCCATCCTTATTTCGATCGCCATGAAAGGGACGGCAACATTTGTAGTGCTGTCAGATTAGTTTAGTTTAGCTTAGGGGACATCCCTAATAGCTACCATTTTGTGCCTGAGTGTGCATTAGGTAATAGTGATGAGATGAGGTAATGTACCCAATAAGCACCATTTTGTATCTATGTAGTCAGCGACAAAATTCGATTAACACTTAAAATTTATCTACACAGCACTGCACATCAAAAGTAGATTACTTATTGATTAAGTGCCAATATGCGGTGAACATGTAGGTAGTTAGGTACTAATAAAGTAAAAAAAATTCATGAACAGTAGCGAAACAAAAAACATTGAACTCGAGGATGTGTGGAAAATTAAGAGTTCATCGTATTTTGTAGCTGACTGTACAGGTGTACCTACCTATGTCAATATGTTGCTCTTTTTTCAGAGAGCGCCATCTGTCAAGCTAGTTGGAACTATTTTTTGCAATAGCCAAACGAAAAGTGTTCACTACAAAAAATAAAAAAAACATTCTAGGTATTAGGTTTATCAAATAAGTAATCGTTTAGCATTTCCTCTCCGTAACATTTCCTTCTGTTTACGTAAAAAAGTGTGTACGTAACGTAGCAAAACTAGTTTATGACAGTGACAGTGACAGCCCCGTGTTAGCTGAACACGAGGCATGTCGCCGCGAGCAGCGCGAGGAAAGGAACGGCGCGCGACGCTCCATTACACGCGTCCGCGTCGCTGCAGCTTTGGAGGCAGCCGTGGACATACCTGGAGATATAAATAATTAGGTAATCTTTTGTCCAGCAGTGGGACAGTTCTGGTTTACAACAATATTAATTAATAAATATCCATGGACATTTCACATTCTACACAGCGTCATCTAGTCCCAAGCAAGCTAAGCAACTTAAATGCTTGTGTTATGGTAACCAGATGACTGATATACCTACTAGGTAGGTACATAGATATTTAATTATTTGTAAATACAGTCTATAGATCTTACTATAGTTAGAAAAACACCTAGACCCAGGACAAATATTTGCAGAACATACAAACATTTGTCCCTGGGACGCGATGGTACAAACATTTGTTTGACAAACGTTTGTACCACCGCATCCCAGGCGGGCCTTGACCCACTGCGCCACGGTCGTCAAATTGATTAATTTAAGAAGCACACACGACTATCTCACCTATCGTTGTAGTAGAAGCGTCCACAATGCGACATCCGTATTATCTCAGTGTCTGTAGTGGCGGTGCCCGAGTCCAGCCCGCACCCGCGGACTGTGATCGACTCGCCCGTGTCGTCTGTAACGTTTCATTTATTAACCCACACCGAAAAGAGTATTATAATATTAAAGAGAGGTATTGAAAGAAAGAAATAAAGAAAGGAAGAAAGAAAAGGTTTATTGGCACACAACAAAAATGGTACAAATCAAAAATACAAAGACAGAGCTTAAGGCAATTAAAATTGCACTCTTTTTCGGGCGTAGTCAGGGAGGATAGGGGTAAATGTACCTACCTAGTAGTGGCAATTCGGAGTGTCGCAAAAGCTAAACTAAACTAACTAAAATTAATGCCATCCTTTTTTTTCCCATCGCTATGAAAGGGACGGCAACATTTTTAGTTAGTAAAGATTAGCTTTTGCGATACTCCGAATTGCCACTACTAGTGGCAATTATAGGTACATTTATAGTATCATGTATTATTAGTAGTGGCAATTCTGAGTGTCGCAAAAGCTAAACTAAGCTAACTAAAATTGTTGCCGTCCCTTTCATAGCGATGGGAATAAAAAGGATCGCAATAGTTTTAGTTAGGTTAGTTTAGCTTTTGCGACACTCAGAATTGCCCCCAGTAGTGGCAATTCTGAGTGTCGCAAAAGCTAAACTAAGCTAACTAAAATTGTTGCCGTCCCTTTCATAGCGATGGGAATAAAAAGGATCGCAATAGTTTTAGTTAGGTTATTAGTTTAGCTTTTGCGACACTCAGAATTGCCCCCAGTATCATGGTAAAAACGTCACCGAAATAAATAATTTTAAAAACTTTTTTTTGCCTGTCGTGGCGTGACCTCGAGGTTTGGTGGAAGATATTATGTCCATGACCACCACATTAATACTCCACCACAGGGGCGTAGCGTGCCTTGACGGGGCCCCGTATCACAGATAAAAGAATGCCCTTATACATTTTATTTGGGGGCCCTTATAAAAGGTAAAGATTTGTTACAAAAAAGACTTTTGCATAAAATTAAAGGAAATATTAGGAAAAAAAGAAATTGGGAAGTTTTTATAAATTTTTGCTTACGCACGTTGGGGGCCCCGTGACCCGGGGGCCCCGTATAATTGATACGGCAGATACCTACGGGCGGCGGTAGCTACGCCCCTGCTCCACCAGAATAGGATGAACAGGAAAAGGCCTGATTGATTCGAGATTTGGTATTCAATACTTTTACTTTAAATAAATAAACAGATATTTCCGTGTCGGGGGTAGGTAATTTTTTTTTTCTTTAAACTTGTTAAGTTAAAGAAAAACCGAGACAAGAGACCGCGACCGTTTACTTTACTATAGGCAATGAATGTATGAGGGTGTCTCCTGTCTCGATCACTGGGCTGGGTCTCCAGTCGTGGTCGCGGCGCAAAACCACCGGTATCGGTCTCCTGTCTCGGTTTCCTATCGCCTTATGACATTATAAAAGTACACGGGAAATTACTCACGTAAAATTATGACATTAGGCCTTATGACATACCAAAAACGCCAGCTATCTTGATACAGGAGGTGGCAGGGAATAGTCCGTCCCTCCCCTTCCTCCCCCCCATGCAGGGCGTCTCCAACATGCCCAGGGAGTGGTTGTTATGGAAGGGGTCGTCGCACGCGGGGAACTTGCCATTCATCGACACGCATTTGAAGCAGTCGATGGCGGACGCTGCAATTCAATATCATTGAGCCCCAAGCGGTGCCTGTAGGTATGCGTGAAACAGCGCGGCCGCCAATTTTATTTTTTAATTACCTAGGTAGGTACACCGCGACGGCGTAAAACCGTCTCGTCATGAGCGATAACTGATTTCCTCCAACTAGATTTTTTGTTTCACAGCCATTATTAAGTATCAAATTAACTTTCGGTAAAGCTAAAAGATATTTGAAAGACAAGGGCTACCCTTAACGACCTCCTGTCAACACTAAAGGCTCAGAATTACCTAAGTATAGTAAGTAGGTACGTTAGGTAGGTAATAAATAATAAATATTTTTGGACATTTCACACGGCGCGGCGTCATCTAGTCCCAAGCTAAGCAATTTAATGCTTGTGTTATGGTAACCTGACTGATATACCTACCACTTAGATAATATTTTTTTTTTGTAACTACATACATAATAGATAGAAAAACATCCAGACCCGGAACAAATATCAGCAGAACATGCAAACATTTGTCCCGTGGCGGGGATCGAACCCGCAACCTCCGCGTCTCAGGCGGGCCTTCGCCCACTGAGCCACAGAGGTCGTCATAATTAGGTAGTTATATACTTAACTATTTTTATTTCCCAAAATAATATTACTTATTGTAAATATAATTTAATTAGGTACCTGAGTCAATCCATAAAATTAGCACGATGCCTACTGCCACTACAGCCGTCTGTGTGCGTTTTTGAAAAATAACATCCATATTTTTTCCTGCAATAAAAAATTTAATTAAAAAAAATAAAAACCAACCAAGTGCGTGTCGATCCACACTTAATGTAAGGTTTCGTTGTTGCCCACCCCACCCAATGTCCTTTATGAAGGAACTCACAAGACCAAAGAGTAGCAAAGTTGCATTTGATGGCCAACAAACTCAGTTTTCGCTACTCCTCCTAAAGTCTAAACTATACTTACTAAAACTATTACCTACAGAGGTATCAAAAAAAAAGCTTATGATAGGTTTCACAAACGAAATATCAGTTTTTAAAAATTCCTTTGTTCAACTTAAAATAAAATAAAACAGGCGGCAGCGCAAGTTTGACGCAAGTAAATATTTATACCTAGGTACCTATGAGATCAAAAACACTAACGGAAATAATTAATACCTAGCGTTATGATTTGTTTATGTTAAAATATTTCAATTTCATCGCGGACGATGGATCTCGTAAACTTACATTTGATAGATTTCACGAGAAATTTGCTATTTGCAGAGGTTAAAATCTTTGAAGTTTCTGATGTGCTACGTACGTAGCCTTTTATAATTTCCGTTTAAATACATTTTTAAACACCCTACCTGTATCTAGGCGTGGAAATGATTACTACTTTTAAATAATTATGCGATTTAGTGGCAATTCGGAGTGTCGCAAAAGCTAAAATAAACTAACTAAAATTAATGCCATCCTCTTTATTCCCATCGCTATGAAAGGGACGGCAACATTTTTAGTTAGTTAAGTAGGTATAGCTTTTGCGATACTCCGAATTGCCATTATTATTTTGTTAAATAACGTGAATTAGCGTCTACCACAGATAAAATAATAGGTACTAGCGTCTACTCATTTTCGTATAGATGATTAGGTAGGTATATATGCTCTTTGTAGATGGTTTATCAATTTTTGCTATTGCTACTAGTAAACGTTACTAGTTAACCTTAGTGTTTTTATTCTCTTTGGCTACTAGTGGCAATTCTGGAGGTCACCAAAACTTAACTATAATTTGTTTGACAGCACTAAAATTGATGCCATCCTTTTTATTTCGATCGTTATGAAAAAGACGGCAACATATTTAGTGCTATCAAATTGGTTTAGTTATGTTTTGGCGACATCCAGAATTGCCACTACTGCCATAGGTAAGTAGGTACCAATTACCTAGGTAGTAGGTAGGTATTAAGTAGTTATCTAGGTAGTCAAGTAGGTACCTACGTAGGGTCGGTTGTCACGCACGTCACGGAAAGCTTTACAGAAGTTACAGGTTGATGAGGAATGGATCAACTAACAAAATGTGAAAATTTCAACTCGGTACCTACCTAGGTAAGGTAGGTACCTATTTCGATTGTGTTTTAAATAGATAAGTACCTACAAAAAAAGCAGTGATATCATAACAACTATCTAGTTAGGTAGGTACCTACCTAGGTAGGTCAATACAACGATAAAAGATTAGTAGGTACCTACCTATGTACAAAAATCAACAACGTTGCATCGATAAAACTTTAGCCCGTGTTCCGAGTTCCGACACGTATATTAATAGTAGATAGGTATCTACACAACACACCTATTAAAATATTACGACTTACCTAAATACTGATTCTAGGTTCTAGGTGAGCTCATTCAAAAACAATCCACTTCCGCATCTCAAACAAGGCCAATGATGTAAAAACCTTTCCACTTGATAGCAACCTTTTTAGTAACTGTTATACGGCCTCTTTGGCTAAAGGTTTCAGCGTGAGTTATGGTTTCCGTGGAAATATCGACTGAAAGCTGAAATAAAAGCTTCTGGGTAGTGTTGCCATCTTCTATGAAAGCTCTGCGCTACCATTTTAGAAGTTTTATATTTGGTTTGGACTGCGGGCGACGCGATGACCATTATTTTACTTTTTGGCGATTATTAGGTATCGAATAAAAGATTCCGTTTGACTAGAAAAAAAAAATATCCTAAGTAATGTATATTTGAACTTGATAAAAAAATGTTGAATGCATGCATGGTATTGATGGCTTTTCACAATTTGTTGACATTTGTGCTCCTCGCACGCCAAAGAGCATGTATTCGCACGCATTCATGCCAATTTTCAGCTTAGGTATTATGAAGTGCGCTGCGTTACCCCTTCACCCCGCGCCGCAGTCCACACCACCAATCGGACCTAAAAATCGACTCTGCGCAGCTTGTCAGCCAGCGCTCTTATTACGTGGCGCGACCTATACTAGCAAAGAGCATGTAATAGTAAGAGACGGAAGTGCCATACAAACAAAACGAACACTAGACGCAAAGAGCATGTAATAGTAAGGATGGGAATTTTTGCAACCCCTAAATTATTTCAAATGAATAAGTAAATAACTGGGCTATTCAAATCAAACAAATTGAATATGTAACAAATGAATTATTTTATTTTATTGTATGGACGATTTCTTTAAAAGCATCAAAATATGTACCTACTTATTGTACTTAATATTATGTAGAGTTTGAATTGTAAGAACTTTAACAAAACTTAGATTTTTAAGTCAAACAATGCTTTGCTTTGGTCAATTAATGATAGAATGACTTCAACTCCAAAAAATCGAAACTTAATTTTCTCTTAGACCGCGGCGGCACCGCGGTGGCACGCTTAGAGGCAAAGTTGTTGAAAAGACAATGTCAAAGTCAAGCGACCCACTCAGAGAGCGGTGGGGCCGCGTACATAACGTGCCTTGTGTTGGTTCACTAGGATGAGTCATTGTAGCGATCACCTAAACTCTTACCACTAAGCGTGCCACCTGCGTCCTGCACCTACTCGTAGTCTATCATGTCTCTAAACTAAACCTTATATTGGTTACACTCAAATCTACATACATTAATAAGCAGCTTAGTATCTTTATGCTGCACTACCTTGAATGGCTCATAAACCTTTATAATAGTATCACATTGAATATTAACAGACACATAACAACTATTAATTAAAATGAAAAAATCCTCTTCATCTAAATCAACAACATCCAGTAAAAAGCAGCCATATTGGAAGTGAACTTTTTGAATTCGGAACACTGTGTACTCTCCTTTTGGTATGATGAAGTTTGAATTTGCCGCCAAAAATCTTTCATGATGCCATAGGGAAAGACAACTATTTTGTTTCCTCAAAATATTGCTGAGCCGATATGCTAGCCCATCTTTTCTGTAACGATTTTTCCTTTTGCTTGTATTAAAAATGTAGTAGTTTTCCGAGCTTTGGTTGGATAGATTTTCTTGCTTTACAGTTAAACTAGTGTTATTTGATGATGCTGTATGTGTTTTACATGACAGTATATCAACTTCATTGCTTTTATTTTGTGAATGAATTTCACTGATTGATTCACTAGTTTGGGTGGAGCTTTCTGGACTAAAGTGGTTATCAAAGAATGATTTCACTTTGTTGACCAATTCTAACTTGGCTGTTGGTGTTTCTTCTTGTACTTTGACTGAAAGATCAGGGATTAAGCTTACGCATGTTAAATTATCTTCTATATCACAGTTACTAGCAGCTTCTGTTTTTATAATGCATGCATCTTGTACATACTCATTTTTATCACCAAATAATTTCTTTTTTGTTTTTCCAGTAGTTTTAGGTGAATTGAACTTTGGTGTCAAAATAGGACTTTGTTGAATACTTCTTGAAGGTAGAACGGGGGAGGTAGACTGTCTGTACGTTTGGGTTGGTGACAAAATTGGAGACAGATGAAAACTTTTTTGGTATTTTTTACTAACTAAAATCGGCGATGTATTTCCACTCCGTACCTCTTTACTGCATTTAGATGTACTCAAGACAGTAACGCTCAGACTTGAGAGATTTTTTGGTGCATTTTTCTTACGTTTTCTCTTCAAAGTACGTGTTCTATTGGATATGTTATTGAATTTCTCAGTCGTAGCTGCTTCTTCGTATTCACTAGAATCACTCAGCGACCAGATTATTTCTTCAGTATGTTCTTGAGAATTGAGCAAACTGAATTTGTTCTGGAATAGATTTTCTTTCTGATTTTGCATTATTTTGAATTTCCACGATTTCCACATCGAAGTCTTCGAAAACGGAGAAATCAAAACAAACAACAATTTATTTTCACCATGTGACAACAGTGACTTTTGAGTTTTGGCATGGCATGACAGTGACATAAATAGGTATAATGGGACAATATTTATTCTCTTTGTAATGGGATCATGTGGCCTTCTACTTCTACCATGATTTTAGGCTTCGTTCGCCATGTATGTATGTAGCCATGTAGCTCGACGAACATATCGGAAGAATAGCTCGCCCGAGTCAAAGTCAAACTAAAACAGTAAACAGTACTGTTTATTTTGTTTTGATTTCGCAAAAATGCGGCGAGAATTTATTTTTATATTATTAGGAATAATCTTTGTGTCGACTCTATCATCGCTGCTCTCGGGCTACACACCGGCAGACCCTGAGAAAGTGCTGTTGGATACAGTAGCAGGTGCTGTCGGTGCTGGTAACTTTTCCTATTGGCAGTTGGGGCACACTGGTCCTCTGCTGGTTGAACTGAACTCTATAACGGGTGATGCCGACTTGTATGTGGCTGACAACATCAGGTTTGTTTATAGCGAAAAAGGCAACAGCATTACGACTGGTATTCAAAGCAGGTTGCATACTGAGACCCGCGATTTAAGTAGGTACATACAATATAATCAGTGTATATTTTAGACATAATCATGATATCTTCCTATTCCAAATTGAAAAGCAGTTGAGATACGTTTGAAACAAACAATATTTTTACAAGCTTGTTACAAAATATACTAAGTGAAAAATTGAATCTTCATAAAGCGATTCTTAGAAGCAAGTCTATTTTCATTTGTTTCCTATAATAGCCAAAGTGATTGTATAAATTTCGAGCCATTTATTTATCATTAAAAAAAAAGAAACATAGATATGTGTTCTAATTGAGAACCAGATACCACAATCCAGGCAATACTATCTAACAGTCTCTAAAATCTATTTCAGCCCAAGTTTCGAAGTGGAAAGGAATAACTACAGTTCGGTGACTTGTGGTCAGGATCTGGTGCACATACCTGCGGCTTTCCCGCGGCCAATAGGTAAGACTAGTTTAAAATATATTTTCAAAATACACACAGGTTCTTATGAGCTAACTGTCCTATGTCTTTGGCCAATCTGGACCAAAGATTCTTATCACATAAGAGTGGTATGTCTCCCACAGCAGGGATCGAACCCGCAACCTCCGCATCTCAGGTGGGCTTTCACCCACTGCGCCACAAAGTTCCTTTGTAATATTAGTGGGATCGAATAAATGATTATTGAGTTTGAGTTTCAGGTATAGGTGTGTTTGGTCACTGGTCCCACCAGCTCTCGGAGTACAGCATCCAGGTGTTCCTGGACACCAGCTCGGCCTTCCCCGGCCAGCTCGTGCAGTACCGGGGACCTGACAAGTATGGTGAGTGTTCCACACAACTTACCAATTACATACATTAATACTTGATTATGTCCTAATAATATAGTGATACCGTCAATAGTGACCGATTTTGAAAATTCTTTTTTTGTTTGGAAAATAATATTCTTCAGAGGTGGTCCCATAAAGAGGAACTGACAAGGATCTTTAGCGTTATGTCCAGAAACGTGCAGGGCATTGCTCTCTTCTCACGAAATTAAATTTTTTTTTGTCACTCGTTCACAGATCCAAAGAGGCACGACAGTGAAACACTCCCAAAAAAAGAGAAGAAGAAACCAGTTGTGATGAAATTCCTCAATGTGATAGACACAGTATTGGACATGTTTGTCTTGTAAAATGGTGGTAGCTTGAGGGACTTCCATAGTGTGTAATCTTAATTTACAATTTGTGTTTCTGTATCTCATGTAGCGTCTTAACTTATGGCAGCCATTGAGATGTATTATAGAGCCACAATCAGACAAATAAAATGTAAACGCCAAAACTCGGCGCACGCTACTTACGCGCAGAGTTTTTCTTTTTTGCGTACAAGCGTCATTGAACATTAATACAAACGACATAACGTCTACATTCAAATGTCAATTGTCATTGAAGAACATTGAATTTGCATGCACATTTTTTGAGTGTTGTCAGCTATTAGATTGTGACTCTTCTTTAATACATCTCAATGATGGCAGCACTAAAAATGTTGCCGTTCCTTTCATATTGGTTGAAATAAAAAGGCACCAATATTTGTTACAATTAAATTTAGTTTAAAACCTGATAATTAAAAATTATATTCCACAGGATTCCCAATATGCATTCTAGTCATTATATAGGCTCGTTGTAGATAAAGTTTGTTTGTTTTTATATAGAAATAATTGATAAACTATTTCTGAAAAAGCAAGATGTTTTATTTTAAACTACCCGACTCGCCTACCGGTGTATAAATATTATATCCTTGTGCATTCCACACAGCGTCATCTAGTCCCAAGCTAAGGAACTTAATGCTTGTGTTATGGTAACATAAAAACACCCAGACTCGAGACAATTATTTGCAGATCATACTAACATTTGTCCCGCAGCGGGGATCGAACCCCCAACCTCCACGTCTCAAGCGGACCTTCACCCACTGCGTCGCAGAGGTCGTCAAAGTATATAAAGTAGCCTTATGTGATAATCCAGGCCATTAACTATTTATGTTCCAAGTTTCAGCCAAATCAGTAGTTTCTGTGTGAAAGAATAGATAACTTTAGATCAAATAATCTATACCACAACACAGATAATATAATACTATACTCATCATCATCATCATCCGCAGCCCGATCTCTTCCACTGCTGGGTGTAGGCCTCCCTTCGTTCTTGCCATTTCTCCCGGTCCTGCGCTTGCCCGATCCACTGCCGGCCCACGACGCTGATAGTATCGTCGACCCATCGCGCTGCTGGACGTCCGATGCTTCTCTTGCCAGTCCTCGGCAACCATTCTGTCAACGTTTTACACCACCTGTCGTCACCACGTCTTGCCAGTATACTATATTAGTCTATACATAATCTACAAACTTTCCCGTTGCTGACCAGATATCGTAAGCAATGTAATTAAAATTAAGGGCTTTGTAGAAAAACTCGATTTAAGTTCATTATAGTTTATTCTTTGGTTCATATTTTATATATTTGTCCATGTATCAACAGCATTGTAAGCACAGTTCTACAGCGTATTGCAAAATGGTAACATACAATACATTTTAATATTTATTTCGTCTATTTATAACAATTGAACAATACAGATCTATTTGCCTCTTTATTAGGTAACTATTAAACAGAGATTTTCGGAATTGTCTAAATCTCCTCTAGCCTGATAACTTCACTAACTATATCTAAGTATAGCTATATCTTTATAGGATATGTACCTACTACAGAGATATAGATATATATATATAGCGTATATTTATAGTCATATCATATGACTATAAATATACGCTATATTTATATATCTATATCTTTGTAGTAGGTATATATTATATTCCATTGAAGATGATATTGGTATTATCTATACCTACATAATATTTCAGAGCACAAACTAAACTTAACAAAAAGAAGCTTGTATTAGTATGAATAAGGCTCAGGCTTGAAAGTTATTTGAGGGTGAAATTATTTACTTGT
Organism: Xanthorhoe designata; assembly: GCA_963582015.1. Classification (NCBI taxonomy): domain Eukaryota; kingdom Metazoa; phylum Arthropoda; class Insecta; order Lepidoptera; family Geometridae; genus Xanthorhoe; species Xanthorhoe designata. The sequence goes on from OY757058.1 coordinate 4,516,675, forward strand.
ATCTTCGAACTATATTCCAAAACAATATTAACTAATTAGATGACAGATTATCTGATCTTAACTTAACACTAAGTTAATGAGTTGGGGTGCTTAGTCTAAAATAAATAAGAAAATTAGTTTTACAATTAATTGATAAAAACACAACCAAAACTGACAATATAAAAAAATAGCTGTTCTTGCAGTCTTAAATAATACTGGCACGTTTTGCCTAGTCTAAATAAATAAATATCCTTGGACATTCCACACGGCGTCATCTGGGGGCTGATTGTGTAACTTGTTTCACATTGTATCCAAGTTGTATCAAAGCAAAAATCACAGTGAATCGCGAAAATAACTGTCAAATATGACAGTATTTAAGTACCTAAGTAACTTACTAATTTACTTAATCAGCGTTAAATCTGACAGTTATTTTCGCGATTCACTGTGATTTTTGCTTTGATACAACTTGGATACAATGTGAAACAAGTTACACAATCCAGCTCCTGGTCCCAAGCTAAGCAACTTGATACTTGTGTTATGGTAACCAGATGACTGATAAACTACAGAGATACATTTTGATATACATACATATTTTACATAGAAAACACCTAGACTCGAGACAAACATTTGCAGAACCTACAAACATTTGACCCGCAGCGGGGATCGAACCCGCAACCTCTGCGTCTCAGGCGGGCGCACACCCACTGCGCCACAGAGGTCGTCTAACTTTCATTATATGACTGGCGCCAGTAGCTCGCCTAGTCTGGAAGCCAATGGTGCGCTCTCCACAGCAGACAGTAGTAACCACTGTGGGATGGGTTGGAATTGTTCGTCTGAAAATATTACAAAAACATTTTGAGGGAGAAGTTTAAGGATTTATTTATGTTTATTTATTTATAAAAATTAGGGCTAAGAGGCGAAATTAAAGTGGTCATTTGGAGTAAAACGAAAATTGGAAAATGTAGTGGGTACAGGAGATAGAAATAGGAAAAATGAAATATGATCACGACTGTATCCCGGGAGCGGTAGACATTTATTTCAGATCTTTAGGCAATTTTAGATCCTTTTTGAAGATGTCTAAGGGGGTAGTCAGAGGTATGTCCAAATACATAGATATTTGGTACATGCCCACTTTTTGCAGAAGTTAACTTTCCATACGTGACAGGTTGCAAGCCTATCGACGCTATAGAAACAGGTAATTAAAATAACCCACTACTCGGACGGGTGGTCAGATAAAAGAGGTAGGTACTCAAATGGGCAATCGGGTAAGATAAACAAGCTACTTGGACGGGTAGTCAGATAAAATAAGTAGTCAGATGAGAGAACAAGCTACCTGGACGGGTAGTCAGATTGGTAATCAGATAGGATAAATAAGCTACCTGGATGGGTAGTCAGATAAAATAAGTAGTCAGATGGGCAATCAAATGAGATAAACAAGCTACCTGGACGGGTAGTCAGATAAAAGAAGTAGTCAAATGGGCAATCAGGTCAGATAAACAAGCTACCTGGACGGGTAGTCAGATAAAATAAGTAGTCAGATGAGAGAACAAGCTACCTGTACGGGCGCATATCTCTGCAGTAAGGGCCGGTATCCGTTCCCGAAGGTGGCCACCATATCCTCGCCCAGCGTGCCCGGCCGGCCCGGCAGTGGAACTATGCCGCTCACCTGAATTAAACATTTCAAATTCAATTTTTACAAAACAACGATTCGTTCTGAAGCGCTCGTGGCGAAGCATGCTAAGACGTTCTTGATAAATCGTCGAAGTTAAGCAACGTTCTGAGCGGTCACTACTTGGATGGGTGACCGCAAGTGGCATTGATCTGAGCGCTTCCGTGCTTCGGAGGGCACGTTAAATTGTCGGTCCTGGCTTTTAAAGTCGTTAAGCCATGACGGAGGCCTTAAGGCGGCCTGAAAACTCCGTCACCAGAGTTGGCCACTTGCTCATACGAACTTACTTATGAAATCCCTAATTCCCTACTTTCCCTACTGATTCTATGTCTGTCTGTCGCGCTTTCACGCCTAAACCAATGAACCTGTTTTGATGAAATTTGGTTCAAATATAGACAAGACCTTAGAAGAAGACATAGGCTACATTTTGTTCGGGTCCCACGGTCTACTGATAGTCTACTGGTCTAATGAGCTTCTACCAGTCTACTCACTGTATACAGGTCTACCGACAGTCTACTGGTCTACTGACGGTCTACTGGTCTACCGACAGTCTACTGGTCTACTGACGGTCTACTGGTCTACAGACAGTCTTCTAGTCTACTGACGGTCTATTGGTCTAATGAGCTTCTATCAGTCTACTCACTGTATACAGGTCTACCGACAGTCTACTGGTCTACTGACGGTCTACTGGTCTACTGACAGTCTTCTAGTCTACTGACGGTCTATTGGTCTAATGAGCTTCTATCAGTCTACTCACTGTCTACAGGTCTACTGGTCTACTGTACTGTACTCACGTCCGCCTCGTAAGGCCTGCAGACGGCGAGCGGCTGCAGCGAGGGTGCTCCGGCGACCAGCACGCAGCCCCACGCGGTGCCTACAAACACCAGGCCGGAGACACAGCACAGCGCCGTCACCTACAAACATTACTTTTCGTAAGATTTTTCATTTTCTAATCAACTATGGTATGGATTTGAAAAAGTTGATTAGAAAATGAAAAATCTTACGAAAAGTTACGACTTCGACGGGATTCGAACCCGCGTGATTCAAGCGATCATTTTTAGCCGGATTGCCATCGACCACTCGGCCACGAAGCCACGCCGACGACGAAACTGAGTTCAGTTTCGAACCATAGTTGAGTCTGAGTTTGAAAGGTCACACACTTCACACTAACCCACATAATGCATATTGGTTTAATAAACCTACTTTAGCTAAAACGGATATTAAATCTGTTGCTAACTCTTTTCATTGACATAAGAGTAGCAAGAAAAAGCATTCTTTAAATCTACATTAAATTGACAAATCTTTATGAATAAGACCGTAATATTATAAAGGAGAAAGTTTGTGTGTAAGTGTGTTTGTTACTCTTTCACTCTCAAACGGCTGGACGGATTTGAATGAAATTTGCTACCAGGATTGCTTATACCCCGGATTAAAAAATAGCCTAATTTTGATCTTGATATTGCCACGGGAACGGGAACTATTCACCGCGGGTAACACCGCAGGCGCAGCTAGTAGTTCATATTTCGTGATGTGTATGTGTGTGTGTGTGTGTGTGAGGGTGTGTGTATGTATGTGTGTGTACCTTGCAGTTGTGTGTGTCAGGACCCCAGTCCCCGGCGGCCAGGCTCTCGGAGGCGGGGGCCAGCTTGCTGACGTCCAGCCGTGCGAGGATGGATCCCGCGCGCCACGCCACCACCACTACACCTGGGAGGACAAGGCAATAACTAATTTATTGACGACCTATGTGCCGCAGTGGGTGAAAGCCCGCCTGACGCGGAGGTTCCGGGTGCGATCCAAGTCGCTCTCAGTTTGTCTCCTCGGTCTCAATCACTGTCTTGTTCAATGATCTCTGTTTCGATCTCAGTCTCAATTACAGTCTCAGTCACAGTCTCAATCACAGTCTCAATCACAGTCTCATTCACAGTCACAGTCTCAGTCACAGTCTTAATCACAGTCACAGTCTCAGTCACAGGTCAATCACAGTCTCAATCACAGTCTCAATCACAGTCTCAATCACAGTCTCAGTCAGTCTCAATCACAGTCTCAGTCACAGTCACAGTCTCAGTCACAGTCTTAATCACAGTCACAGTCTCAGTCACAGGTCAATCACAGTCTCAATCACAGTCTCAATCACAGTCACAGTCTCGATCACAGTCTCAGTCACAGTCTCAATCACAGACTCAATCACAATCACAGTCACAGTCACAGTCTCAATCACAGTCACAGTCACAGTCTCAATCACAGTCTCAGTCTCTCAATCTCACCTGGATCAGGGTAAGCGTAGACGACATCCATGTCGTCAGCGGCTGCGAGCAGCGTGACGCGCTCCGTGCAGAGCTGGGCGGCGGCGCTGACCCCGCCGCCCGTCATCAGGTAGGCGGAGAGCCCCGCGCCGCCCGCCCACACCGACACCCTGACCAGAACCACAGATTATATAATACACTAGTACAGATGCCTCATGTGGAACATTGAAAACAATCCTGAATTTGCGGCCAATTCGTCGGGCTATCCCGTTTTACCTGTTTCTGAGTCAGCGCCATCTAGCGTTCATGTCATGTAAACTATTTTATTTTGTAGAAATTGATCTAGGACATAAAATAATGGGATATTTTATTTCGTTATATTGAAAAAAAAATATTTAAAACAGAAAATGTATGATTCTGGCAAAATTTAGGCGTTTTCATAAATTTCCAGAGACTTTATTTCGAAATAGCAACACGTAACGCCATCTATTCATTTGTTTTTGGAACTACAACCATCTTATAAGGGGGTGGGATACCATGGTGTAAGTGTAATACTGACTGTTGGTCTGTAGCACTCGCCGCCAGGCAGCACAGCTCCGTAGCTGTCCCGAGCTCTGTCAGGACGAATGTCCCCTCCTCCTCCGGCCGAGATGACGACACCAAGAACAATCTGGAAGGAAGTCGGGCGAAGTCAGGAAAATGTAAGATTATTGTAAAACCATCGAGGTAGTATTAAAGAGTCACAATCTAATAGCTGACAACACTCAAAAAATGTGCGAGCAAATTCAATGTTGTACAATGACATTTGAATGTAGACGTTATGTCGTTTGTTTTAATGTTCAATGTCGCTTGTACGCAAAAAAGAAACTCTGCACACTACGTAGCGTGCGCCGAGTTTTGGCGTTTACATTTTATTTGTCTGATTACGGCTCTATAATACTACCTCGATGTGTAAAACACATATTGATGCTGATAATGTACCTACTCAAAGCGAAATAGTGTCCATTCAGATGTCGCAAAAACAAAACAAAATTAATTTGACAGACGTTCCCGTGGGGATACCGGGATCAAAAGCAGCCTATTCTTAAATCCAGGGTATAAGCCTTGTACCAAATTTCATTCAAATCTGTCCAGCTGTTTGAGCGTGAAAGAGTAACAAACACACTTACATACTTATATACTTACTTACACACACACAACACTTTAAACGGTGAAGGAAAACATCGTGAGGAAACCCGCGGCTAGTCAGCCCCACACGTATTGAGCATTGTCTCTCCTGTGGGTATGTCCGACAGCTGAGAGGATGGTTTAGCTGCTACAAGCCTCCATCTCAACAATGTCCCAGGCACTACAGTGTCCTCAAGTGTAGGCAAAGCCTCCTGACTCTGTATAAATCATCTAGTACAGATGTTAAGGCCTAAGTAAGTACACACACACAAACTTTCACCTTTATAATATTAGTGTAATTACCTTCCGCAGCTCAAAGCGAGCGCCACTCGCTCCAGCCGATGCAACGGTTGTAACGCCGCGATGGGTGACCGCGCTCCGCCCACCGCTTCTTCAACACGGACCGACCACAGCAATTCACAACTTGACGCACTAATAAGAAAATAAAACTTTTTTATTATGTAGGCATTGAGGTACAATCTATAGAGCCACAATCAGACAAATAAAAAGTCCGCGCAAAAACTCGGCGCACGCTACGTAGTGCGCAGAGTTTTACTTTTTTGCGTACAAGCGATATTGAACATTAAAACAAACGACATAACGTCTACATTCAAATGTCAAATGTCATTGTAGAACATTGAATTTGCTCGGACATTTTTTGAGTGTTGTCAGCTATTAGATTGTGACTCTTTAGTATAGTAACTCGATGTATGTAGGAGCTTTATATATTTTGGTCTTATTGATAATTAGTATTTGTCAATTTAATATAGGTTTAAAGAATGTTTTTTTTCTTGTTACTCTTATGTCAAAGAGATAGCATCAGATTAAGTAACCGTTTTAGCTAAAGTAGGTTTTTACTAAATTATTATGCATAAGGGAGTTAATATTAGTCGAACATATTTGTATTTTAAAGTCGTTAAGCCATGACGGAGGCCATTAGGCGGCCTAAAAACTCCGTCACCAGAGTTGGCCACTTGCTACGAACTTACTTATTGGCGACCCCTGTGGCGTACTGGGTGAAAACCCACCTAAGTGGCTATTTAAAGTTACACACTACGTTTTCGAACAAGAAATCGCTGCGTGATTTTGTACAGCGTTTTATTGCGTTAGAAAAACGCGGTGTGCATGTGCATAGGTAGGAAATACTCACGAGAACACAGATAGGCGTCCGGCCGAGTCTCCGATCCACAGCGCGGCGCCGACTCGACACATCGCCGTCACCATCACCGGCTCGCCCTTGTCTACAAACATGTTCGTACAATAACTAAAGAAAATGGGCGAATGCATGGAGTTTGGATCAAGAAATTAACTTTCTTTTAAATTTTAAATAAATATTAAAACAAAAACGTAGGTAACTAAATACGTAAGTAAACAAGTACCTATGGGCACTCTACCTAAGGGCGTTGTCAAAAGGTCCAGACTCAGCTTTAATAATAAAAATAAAATAATAAAAACTTTATTAGGAACAAATAAGCAAAGGTACAAACATTGTAAGTCGATGACAGATGTCATGTCAATGTCAAAACTGTCAAAATGTCAAAACTGTGTCGCAGACATCAACGCCCACCTCCGAGAAAATACAGAGTTCCATAGAGCTAAATACTAATTATAATAAGAGTAAAATGTAAGAGGTAGAGTATGTGGTCGGGGTGTGTGGATGTGATTGTGTGTGTGTGTGTACGTATGTTGGTGTGTCACTTGAGAGGAACCAACAGGCCTTCCGTATCAGCGTAAGTTAGTGACTGGAGCCATTCATGGACTATGGCTTTACATTTGTTAAGAGGAAGGGAATATATATTTAATTTTTTGTTTAATCGATTGTAAAGAAACGAGCTAATGAAATAATAGTGTCGACTCGCGATAGCTGTGCGTCGACTTTCAATCCTGCAGACGGCAGATTTAAGTTAGCTTCACGAGGGGTGCCAGGTGAAGAAGCGCTGGTTCGAGTTTCTCATGCGATAATAAGTATTATAGTAATGAAAATAAAGTTGAAATTCGTATGATAGTGAAACTGCGCTCCGCTTCGCTGCTCTTCAAAATCAAAATCAAATTGTTTATTGGTTTCTCTCACAAACGTAAATAAAAATATATTATAATTTAAAAAAGAAAATAAATACAGTTAAAAAATTATGATAAAATCAAACAATTGTGGGTTAGAGGTATTCTTCGATGCTCTTTTGGTGTAAGTTAAGCCTTACCTTTTCTTACCTTTCCTTGGTTCCTTGGTTCCTGCCTAAGCATCATGCTGAGTAGTAGCCATTTTTGTCATTTTTCTTGTTTTACTTTCTCTTTTTATATGTAATGTGTTTTCTTAATTGTACCTAATGACAAAATAAAGATTTTTCTTTCTTTCTTTCTTTCTTACCGGGCGGTATTCTCAGCGTGTGTTGATGAGTGAAGTGAGCGCCGGGCGAGAGAAGCGAGTGCGCTCTTTCTGGCTCCCCACCGCCGTACCAGAGCTCCCAGCCCACACTCTCGCATTCTACAAATTTATTTATTTATTTATTTATTAGATCACTTACGTATAATACACCAACACGATTGAAAAAGTATATAACTATGAATAAAATAATTAAGTGTCAATACAATTAAAAGTGAAGACAGCATGCAATAAGTTTTAGAGCGAGTTTTAGAGTTTTAGAGACAAATAAAGTTATATAATAAATTAGCTGCGCCTCGCGGTGTTACCCGCGGTAGTTTCCGTTTCCGTGGGAATACTGGAATCAAAAGTAGCCTATTTGTTATTCCCGGTCATAAACTATGTATATTCCAAGTTTCAGCCAAATCCGTTCAGTAGTTTGAGCGTGAAACAGTAACAAACACACTTACACACACACAAACTTTCACCTTTATAATATTAGTAGGATAGTAGGATTAGACTTTGGCGCCACTGAAAACCAGCGCTCCAACAGTCATGATGCTGCTTGGAGCAAATGCTGAGGGGTAGCCTTATTTTCTTGTCACTCGATTGTCAATAAGTGTCTTCATTGGTATGTTACCCATGTTTATGTTGATGGAAAATAAAAACTTTTTCTATTTCTATTTCTATTCTATAAATGAAATATCTTTTGTTTTTTGAAACAACATTTTGTTGAGGTGTTATCTTGTTAACTTTACAATTACTTTTACTTTCTTTGACATGCCTTACTTTGTTCGACTGGCTTCCCACTGAAGCTTGACTATTTAGATTATTTTAATTAGATTGTTAAGGGATCGCTTTTAAAAAAAAGCTAGGCCCGCACCACCAGGTTCTTGCCTGATTCTCTCCCTGGTGTAGGGAGTCGCGTTGGAACAGGCATTAGAATCACCTAGCATGTAAAACTTAAGTGATCCTTGAGGGCATACAAGAATAAATTATTTTTTCTTTCATTCTTTCTTTCTTACTAAAACTTTTGATTCCGGCGGGATTAGAACCCGCGGTGATCACCGAACCAGCACCAGCACCGGCAGCGACTAGGGTAGTGAAGAGGTTCTAACTGGGGTAATTAAGGTGTAGTAACTAGGGTAGTTAAAAGGTACAAGGTACAAGGGTAGTTAAGGGGTAGCAACTAGGGTAGTGTGGGGTTAGTAACTAGGGTAGTGAGGGGTACTAATTAGGGTAGTGGGGTACTGCCCCATTACTACCGATGTTACGGGCTGTGATGGGGTAGTCCGATAGTAGTGAAAAGGTAGTAACTAGGGCCGTCCGGAAGGGTATTGACGTGGTAGTCAGGGGTAGTGAAAGGGTAGTACCCTCACCTGGCAGCTGTATCCGCACAGCAGTGTGTGTATAACTACACCTGGCTGCCGCAGCGTCCCTTAAGGCACAGTACTCGGGCGCCGATAGGGCTGAGACCAGGGCCCCGGCCGAGGGGCGCAGCCCGGGGGCGGAGGCCCAGCACCGGCGCATCGTCTCTAACATACACACCGGGTACTCTATCTCCTGGGGATTGGATAAATCTATTCATGATTCACAATCAACAATAAATGAAGCGCTCGTGGCGAAGCTTGCTAAGTTCTTGTTAGATCGAAGTTAAGCAAAGTTCTGAGCGGTCACTACTTGGATGGGCGACCGCAAGTGGCATTATCAGCTGAGCGCTTCCGTGCTTCGGAGGGCACGTTAATTGTCGGTCCCGGCTTTTAAAGTGGTTAAGCCATGACGGAGGCCTTTAGGCGGCCGAAAAACTCCGTCATCGGAGTTGGTCACTTGCTCATACGAACGAACGAACGAATAAATCATCATCATCATCATTTCCACCCACTGCTGAGTATAGGCCTTCTCTTTAAAATATAAATAAATAAAAATAAATAAAAATTTTATTCAGAACAAAGTACAGGGTGCACAATAATATCAAAGTAAAACGATGAAACTGCAAAAGTTATAAACTGTGAAGCAGTCTCAACGCCCACCTCCAAAACGAGTGAGTAGGTTTGTTATGAAAAACAATTACTTATACAAAAAAATATTTAACGAATAAATGATTATGATTAAATTATAATTACGATTTCGGGTTAGTTAAACCATTTAATGGTAACGATGACGGCTGGATCGATTTATAACCAACTTCTAAAAAAAAAGAGGTTTTTTCAACTGTATATTTTTTATTTCTTTGTCAATAAGTTAGAACCGACACCTTATTTTTGGATTATCTGTAACTGCATTTATTTATTTATTTTTAATTCATTTTATTTTCCTGTATTTATACTTATTTAACTGTATGTATTTGTTTGTGAGAGAAAATAAATAAATGATTGATTATGATTGATTATTCTCGCCCAGAATTTTCAACAGAATTCCCAAGTGAATGGAAAGTGAAGAGTAATTTTATGTATATATTTTATGTAATTTTATGTATTATGTATATAGATATAAAATCACGATTTCAAAGCTGAGGCGAGTGGAGTTGTAAAGGTTAAGTACGACTAAGAATATGGGGGTAAGTAAGACTTACCCTTGGCGACAAAGAAGGCCTAGCCCCTTCCAAGATGGCCTCCTTCACGGCCTCGTGGCCTTCAAATGGCTGACGACCTGATATCACTTCGTACATTAGCATGCCGAACGAAAAACAATCCACCTGAAAATATATATATAAATAAATATCCTTGCACATTCCACACAGCGCCATCTAGTCCCAAGCTAAGCAACTTAATGCTTGTGTTATGGTAACCAGATGACTGATATACTACATAGATACATTTTTTGTAAATACATACATACTATTTCTGTTCTTATGTATTTAATAATTTTAATTTTAAGACTAAATTTGCTTGCCCATATGGCTAGAATGTATTGGAACTACCTCATATTTTTATATCAATATTGTACCTACTTTCTGGCAAATAAATGAATTAAATTGAAAAACTAATAGATAGAAAAACATCCAGACCCGGAACATATATTATGTGAAACATGCAAACATTTGTCCCGTGTCGGGAATCGAATCCGCAGCCTCTGCGTCTCAGGCGAGGCTTGCCCACTGCCCTCTGATAGATAGATAGATAGATATAAAATTTATTTGGAAAACACAGAGCACAGACGAACATTACAATATAAAAAACAGAAAAGGAGACAGACAGTAGATTAAAAAATTGAAGGTAAATAGGTAGGTACAGCTATCTAGACTGTCCCTGTTCAACATCGAGTAGCCACAGTCGTCTGGCGTAGGTGTGGACCAAATAGGATCGGTCTCAGCATAAAAAGTCGCCCTGCACAAAAAAAAAAAAAAAAAAACACTGCGCCTGAGGTCAACTATACCTTCTCATTATATTCTTCTTCTCCGTTATATCTCATTATTTCCGGTGCCATGAAGCCTTCCGTGCCTCCGAAACCTTTGGTGCCCGACGGCGGCGCGAGCCTGCTTATACCTAAACACAATATATATATACAATATATATATACAATATACACAATATATAGAAGCGCTCGTGGCGAAGCTTGCACATTCTTGATAGATCGTCGAAGTTAAGCAACGTTCTGAGCGGTCACAACTTGGATGGGTGACCGCAAGTGGCATTTATATCTGAGCGCTTCCGTGCTTCGGAGGGCACGTAAAATTTTCGGTCCCGGTTTTTAAAGTCGTTAAGCCATGACGGAGGCCTTAAGGCGGCCTAAAAACTCCGTCACCAGAGTTGGCCATTTGCACTACGAACTTACCTACTTACTTACAATTGTTAGACGGAAGAAAATCGGAAACCTACTCAATCGATGTAGCACATCACTACTCAAGAGCGCTATGTGTCCCATCACTAATTTTTCTCACTTGACTTGACTGACATTAGATTTGGCGGCAACTGTGTTAGAGTAGAGCGCGTGCATTTTATAATTATCTAGAATAAATCTTCATTTCATAGTTAAAACTAGTTTAATTTCTAATACAATATATATAAAACTTAAGAGCTCAGCTCTTGTCGGTGTAATGATGCAATTTCCTCCATACACTTCTTTCCAATGCAATCTCTTTTACTTCTTGATACGACATGACAGCGACCTTCTCTTTTATCTGACTAATGTAATTAATTATCGGTCTTCCCCTTCCTCTCCTTCCTTCCACTTTTCTTTCCTTAACACAATACAGTTCTCAAATTATTTATTTACTAGCTGAGCCCCGCGGTGTTACCCGCGGTGAACAGTTCCCGTGGGAATACCGGGATCAAAATAGCCTATTTGTTAATCTAGAGTATTAGCAATTCTGGTACCAAATTTCATTCAAATCTGTCCAGCCGTTTGAGCGTGAAAGAGTAAAAATCATTGTATTGTCAATGTCCAAGGATATTTATGTTATTTACTTGTAAATCCATTACAATACATTTAAATTCAAAAAATTAAAAATACAAGTAATTAAAAATAAGGGCAAACGATTTACAACTAAGTAACTAAGTTACTAAGTAACTAAGTTACGAAGCAACTACGTTACTAAGTTACTTAGTTACTAAGTAACTTACTTAGTAACAAGTAACCCCGCACTAAGTAACAAACACACAGCTTACTCGCCCGCGATAAAATATAGCCCATGTTCATTCGGAAAGTCCATGCTACACATCGGTGAAAGAATTTCTGAATAAATGAGTAATTTCGGAGATTACAAACAAACAAACAAACCAAGATCCTTACTAGAGACAATGTCAGACAATATATTTAAATTGACACTAAAAAAATCCTACAAGAAAAGGTAGCTATAGCGTTGCCGAGTTCCTAGATACATTTTAAAAGATTATTATATTTCTTAATTATTATTATAAATTTTTGACATCATTCAATTCAAATGTAATTTTTTATTTTAATTAATTATTGGGGGCAATTCTGAGTGTCGCAAAAGCTAAACTAACCTAACTAAAATTATTGCCATCCTTTTTATTCCCTCGCTATGAAAGGGACGGCAACAATTTTAGTTAGCTTAGTTAAGCTTTTGCGACACTCAGAATTGCCACTAATGTATTTATATATTGTAAAATGTTGCATGCTGTTAAGCTGATGATGGAGGACCCTAATTCAATATTTGTACTGTTTAACTATCTGTACCCGGTATCGCAATTAATTAATTAATTTGAATTTGAACCAACTTTACCTCTTTATAGTATTAGCAAAGACGATTAATATCTAGAAGACAGACAAAGGCCATACACAAAATCGTAACCCGATCCCGCAGTACCAGATAGCCTGAAAACTTTAAAACATCAATTTTATCCAAGAAATTTCAATACTTAGTAGTAGGTAGCAACAATATTCAATATTTAAACATTTTTAACTAGAAAGTAATTGAAATTTCTTGGATAAAATTGATGTTTTAGAGCTTTCAGGCTATTTTTTAGGGTTACGATTTTGTGTATGGCCTTTGTCTGTCTTCTAGATATTAATCGTCTTTGGTATTAGTATATTTCATTATAAATGAAAAATCTTACTAAAAGTTAAAGGATCCTGCCGGAGCCTTTAACTTTTAGTAAGATTTTTCATTTATAATGAAATATCCAATACCTAAGTGTGATTTAACACTGTAAATAATAAATAAACTATAGTATTAGTATAGATAGAAAACACCCAGACTCGAGATAAATATCTGCAGAACATGCAAACATTTGTCCCGCGGGGTTCGAACCCGCAACCTCCGCGTCACCCACTACGCCGCAGAGGTCGTCTAAGCACTCACCATAGTCCCCTAGTTTGACGTGCACGTCTATAGGTGTGGGTTTGAGTTCCGCGGCGGCCGATTCTTGAAATTTCGGCATTCTCCATACCAGCACATTTTCCGACTGAAAAATTAAATAAAATAAATAAATATCCTTGGACATTCCACACAGCGTCATCTAGTCCCAAGCTAAGCAACTTAATGCTTGTGTTATGGTAACCAGATGACTGATATACTACATAAATACATTTTTTTTTGTTAATTCATACATATTATAGATAGAAAAACATCTAGACCCGAAACAAATATCTGTAGAACATGCAAACATTTTGTTCTGCGGCGGGGATCGAACCCGCAACCTCCGCGTCTCAGGCGGGCCTTCGCCCACTGCGCCACAGAGGTCGTCAAGGGTTAATAAAGGGTATTTGTAATACCCTTACCTACCTTAAAAGCCGTGTTGGCCAAGTGGATAAGTACTTCGACTTTCGATCCGAAGGTCATGAGTTCGAATCCGGCCGTGCATCAATGGACTTTTCGTGTCGAAAAATTTATATGCGCTTTAACACGAGCTTTAAGCGGTGAAGGAAAACATCGTGAGGAAACCCGCGGCTAGTCAGCCCCACACGTATTGAGCATTGTCTCTCCTGTGGATATGTCCGACAGCTGAGAGGATGGTTTAGCTGCTACAAGTCTCCATCTCAACAATGTCCCAGGCACTACAGTGTCCTCAAGTGTAGGCAAAGCCTCCTGACTCTGTATACATCATCTAGTAAAGATGTAAAGGCCTAAGTTTTTATTTTGTAATACCTTAACGCTGGGTGGACGATATAGAGGCCATAGAGGGAAAGGCATGGATGCGAACGGCACAGGGCCGATTAGAGTGGCGTTTGAGGGAGGCTTATACCCAGCAGTGGGCTATCATTTAAGCTGCCAATGATGATGATGATGTACCTTAAGGTCTCTGTACACTATTCTCCGGTCATGTAGGTATTCGAGCGCGCGCGCGATCTGCAGTAGCGCGGCGCGGGCAGCGCGCGGTCCCACTCGGCCGCCACAGCCGCGGTACTCACGGATAATACCATCCAAACCACCCTATATAACAGAATAGAATAGAATAGAATGCATTTATTATTGTGGGAATCCTCTCCACATAAATACTTCACATAAATATTGTAAAGCGCGCCATTCGAAAGCATTGAGTTGAAAACCTTTACTGTTTCTATGCCGAGCGCGTTGCATAGTGTTACATACATTCTCTTTGGTGCATTCCCCTGCGCGAGTCTACTGGCAGAGGGTCAGTTTTCTAGTAAAGATGTAAAAGGCCTGAGTTAGCTCACCTTGGGCGCGAGAGCTAGTAGTAGCGCGAGCGGCGCCGCACACGCGGCCTGCAGCGGCACGGCATGCGGGTGCCGCAGCTGCAGCAAGATGCTCAGCTCCTGCCGCAGCCCGCAGTACGCGCGGCACGCGGCTGCGGTCGGCTCACGCTCCCAGCGGGACACCGCCGCCTGGGGGACTTACTGTTAGAACCACAAGGTCAAGGTCAGGGTCAAGGTCAGGGTCAAGGTCAGGGACAAGGTCAAGGTCAGGGCCAAGGTCAGGGCCAAGGTCAGGGTCAAAGTCAGGGTCAAAGGTCAGAGGAGATACAATGTAAATCTCAAGGTCAAAGTTTCTAAATCTAAAGGTATCTAATCTAAAATCTATCTGGAAGAGATCGCTAAGCGAAAAGACCGCCCATTTTACTAATATTAAGTTGTATTTACTGTAACTGTGTATTACTTGTTGGTGTAATAAAAAGTTCATTCAAAGTTTAAATCACAGTCAAATAAATTAAAGTCAAGGTCAAGGTCAATGTCAAGGTCAAGGTCAAGGTCAATGTCGTCAACCTCACCTTATAAGCGTGCACGGCTTGCGGCTCGCTCCCAGGCGGCGGCGCGACGGGCTGCAGGGCTTTGAGCGCGACCGGCACCTCCGGGCCGCCTGGCACGCGCCACGTGCCCGCCAGCACGGTGCCGAACGCGCCCCGCCCCGCCACCGCGCGCCGCGTGATGTGCTCCCAGCGGGCACGGGACTCTTCAGGAAGATCTAGGAGGAGCTGGGAAACAAATTAATGATGACCTCTGTGGCGCAGTGGGCGAAAGCCCGCCTGAGACGCAGAGGTTGCGGGTTCGATCCCCGCTGCGGGACAAATGTTTGCATGATCTGCAAATATTTGTTTCGTGTCTGGGCGTTTTCTATGTATAATATGTATGTATTTACAAAAAAAAATTTATCTATGTAGTGTATCAGTCATCTGGTTACCATAACACAAGCATTAAGTTGCTTAGCTTGGGACTAGATGACGCCGTGTGGAATGTCCAAGGATATTTATTTATTTATTTATTTTGGATAGAATACAGAGTTCCTTTTATTTATTTAGTTGTTTAGGTTAAGAAGTGTAGATATTTTTTATTCCTGTGTGTTTCTTTAGTCACATCAAAGACGATTAATATCTAGAAGACAGACAAAGGCCATACACAAAATCGTAACCCTGATCAGATAGCCTGGAAACTTTAATACATCAATTTTATCCAAGAAATTTCAATTACTTTCTAGTTAAAATTACCTAAAATTTTTTTTATATTGAATATTGTTGCTACATACTACTATACTCGTTCCAACCGTTTATTTAACTTTTGACAGCTGTAATACTGACTCAAATAGTGATACCCTGACCCGTTACCGATTCGATTTATTTTATCGATCGATTTTATTCATGAAGAAGTTTTAATCGATTTAACACACTCATTATTTACTATGAATATCAACATTTTGCACCTTTTCATTACAAGTAGGTACCGCAGTTCATTCACATGTTTTTTATTTGAACCAACTACAGTAAGTCTAAACGATTATTTTAGATTCATTAATTTTCAGCGAATAAATTCGATCCCATGGAACTGTTTTCATTACGCAAATTATTTATGCATTACAACAGAGACATTTAGGGCATTTTAATGCAAAATAATAAAGGTTTTTACGTGATTTGATATATAAATAATCACAATAATTTTATTGTATGTTTTAATATAATCGATAATCGATTTATTTCAAAACCAGTTGTCAACAATTACGAATGAAACATCTCTAAGTGGGCGGATCCCGTCCATGACAGTACAGTATTCCCTGTAGTACATTTTATCAAAAATTATTATAAAACTTTATGTGCATGATCTGTCAAAAGTTAAATAAACGATTGGAAAGACTATAAGTATTGAAATTTCTTGGATACAATTGATGTTTTAAAGTTTCCAGGCTATCTGGTACTGCGGGATCAGGGTTACGATTTTGTGTATGGCCTTTGTCTGTCTTCTAGATATTAATCGTCTTTGGTCACATCAATGAATGATATTAGGAACCACACTAATAATATGAAGGTGAAAGTTTGTTTGGTTTGTTACTCCTACTCGCTTAAACGGCTAGACGGATTTGAATGAAATTTTGTACCAAGATAGCCTATACCCCGGATTAAAGAATAAGCTACTTCTGATCTCGGTATTCCCACGGGAACTGGAAATATTCACCGTAGGTGACACCGCGTTCAAGTCAAGTTTTCGTTCGAGCACGTAAGTCGTGCTCGATTTAAAAAAATATATGTTCTGCTTTAAAAAAAATATCGTTTTTATGAAAAAGATTATTAAACCATCAAGTTCTTAATCTTATAAAACAAATAGCTCACTGTATCCGGCGCGACGTGTTGCAACGCGATGTCTGGATGCAGCGGGCAGGCGAGAGGTATCTGTGCGCACGCGCAGTGTATGCACTGCTCCACCGTCCAGCCGAACGCCCACGCCCAGCACGGGGGCGCGGCCCCCACCGCCCCCACGGCCCCCACCGCCCCTTCCACAGAGCCCAGGCGGGAAGACGCTATACAAGTGCAAAAAAGTGCATTAAAATAATCATGAACAAAAACTTCAATTTCTTAAGAGAGAAACTTCCTGCACTGTCGAGATAAATATATAGCATGGAAGATATCAATAGATTTATGCAGCACGGCCGGATTCGAACTCACGACCTGGCCACTTGGCCAACACGGCTTAGATATTACTTAAGATAATAATTATTATTCTAAGGCGTAACAGGCGTAATACATCGACTTACTACAATTTATATAACATATACAAACGGGTATTTATCACGAATTTTACCTTTACTACAATTTCGTTAGAGAAATTTTAAATTTTAACTTTTAGTAAGATTTTTCATTTATAATGAAATTTCCAATACCTATACTCGTTCCAACCGTTTATTTAACTTTTGACAGCTGTAATACTGACTCAAATAGTGATACCCTGACCCGTTACCGATTCGATTTATTTTATCGATCGATTTTATTCATGAAGAAGTTTTAATCGATTTAACACACTCATTATTTACTATGAATTTCAACATTTTGCACCAGTTCATTACAAGTAGGTACCGCAGTTCATTCACATGTTTTTTATTTGAACCAACTACAGTAAGTCTAAACGATTATTTTAGATTCATTAATTTTCAGCGAATAAATTCGATCCCATTACTAGGTAAGAGTACGATGGAACTGTTTTCATTACGCAAATTATTTATGCATTAAAACAGAGACATTTAGGGCATTTTAATGCAAAATAATAAAGGTTTTTACGTGATTTGATATAAAAATAATCACAATAATTTTATTGTATGTTTTAATATAATCGATAATCGATTTATTTCAAAACCAGTTGTCATTAATTACGAATGAAACATCTCTAAGTGGGCGGAGCCCGTCCATGACAGTACAGTATTCCCTGTAGTACATTGTATCAAAAATTATTATAAAACTTTATGTGCGTGATCTGTCAAAAGTTAAATAAACGATTGGAAAGACTATAAGTGTGGTTTAACACTGTAAAATAATAAATAAATTATAGAAATTTTCCTGCCCTGAGGTAAGTTTCTGATCACAACTACGAATCTTCTCGGTGTAAAGACACTGTTAGTGTAGTGTGCTGTCCTAGTGTGAACCGGCCCTAATTAACATTTATGAAGATCAGGTGAGGGTAGGAAAATAAATGCCTTCGCTTTGCTGTGGTGTACCTCCAACACTTCAGTCTGTTTATCTAGTCTATTTATTTCTTTCTCTAAGGTCTCACCGTTGGAGTCTGCTCCGACGCCGCTGTCTCCGTCGGATGCGCGTGAGTCGACCGACTCGCGCGCTCGCGGCTCCAAGCCTAGCTCCAGCCGACGGAATGCTTGCTGCACCAATCAATGTATTTTTAAGTTGTATTTTCTCGAAGCGCTCGTGGCGAAGCTTGCTAAGACGTTCTTGATAGATCGTCGAAGTTAAGCAACGTTCTGAGCGGTCACAACTTGGATGGGTGACCGCAAGTGGCATTTTCATCTGAGCGCTTCCGTGCTTCGGAGGGCACGTTAAATTGTCGGTCCCGGCTTTTAAAAGTCGTTAAGCCATGACGGAGGCCTTTAGGCGGCCTAAACACTCCGTCACCAGAGTTGGCCACTTGCTCATACGAACTTATTTTTTTAGTTGTATTTTATGTTTTTTTCTGTGTACAATAAAGTGTTAATTCATTCATTCATTCATTCATTCATCAATGTTTAATCATTATAAATTTTTGTTGTAATTATTTCAATATAGAGATACTACTAGCGCCATCTAATGACAATTGTACTAACTAAACAGTAGTGGCAATTCTGAGTGTCGCAAAAGCTAAACTAAGCTAACTAAAATTGTTGCCGTCCCTTTCATAGCGATGGAAATAAAAAGGATGGCAATAGTTTTAGTTAGGTAAGTTTAACTTTTGCGACACTCCGAATTGCCCCCAGTACTGTCTATTGTTTTGTTTGAATTTGACAAGGCGTGGGTCCAAGCAGCGCAAAACCGTGATAGTTGGAAAGATCAAGGGGAGGCCTTTGCCCAGCAGTGGGACACGATGGGATATTTAAGAAAAAAAAATATATATATTTTCAGTTTTTTTCTTTACTATATTTTAGGTGGGTTTAAATGTTTTTAAATTATTTTTTTTAGTAACCTACTGTCCCACTGCTGGGCAAAGGTCTCCCTCAAAATCCTCCACCCTGTCTTTGGCGATCTCCCACCGCTCCTTCTCAAACACGTCAAGATCGTCCCGCTAGCGCCTTCTCGGTCGGTTTTTAAATAATAATAAAATAAATAAACAAATATCCTTGGTCATTCGGACATTCCACACAGCGTCATCTAGTCCCAACTCCCAAGCTAAGCATCAGTCAGTCAGCATATCAGTCATCTGGTTACCATAACACAAGACTTAATGCTTGTGTTATGGTAACCAGATGACTGATATACTACATAGATACATTTTTTTTAAATCATACTTACTATACATGGAATACACTCAGACTCACAAAGAGAGAGAGAGAGAGAGAGAGAGAGAGAAAGAGAGGAGAGAGAGAGAGAGAGAGAGAGAGAGAGAGAGAGGAGAGAGAGAGAGAGAGAGAGAGGAGTGCTCACCTGTGCCAGCAGGTCAGGATCTCTGTTCCTCGGGATGAGGTCCTTCAGGCATCCGGGACACGGCACCACGCGCGTTATCAGACACCTGCCTTCTGACGTGTGAACAAACCTGGTGCCTGGATAATAGATAATAGCTTTAGCAGTTATAAATAATAAAAAAAGCCGTGCTGGCCAAGTGGATGGGTACTTGACTTTCGATCCGAATGTCGAGTGTTGGGTTCGAATCCGACCGTGCCGGACTTTTCGTGTCAAAAAATTATATGCACACGAGCTTTAAACGTTGAAGGAAAACATCGTGAGGAAACCCGCGGCTAGTCAGCCCCACACGTATTGACCATTGTCTCTCCTGTGGATATGGCCGACAGCTGGTGGAAAGATACCAATCTATTACTCACCTAGAAAAGGGTACCAATCTATTACTCAACTAGAAAAGGGTACCAATCTATTACTCACTTAGAGATGGGTACCAATCTATTACTCACCTAGAAAAGGGTACCAATCTATTACTCACCTAGAGATGGGTACCAATCTATTACTGACCTAGAAAAGGGTAACAATCTATTACTCACCTAGAGATGGGTACGTACCTATTACTCAACTAGAGAAGGGTACCAATCTATGACTCACCTAGAGATGGGTACCAATCTATGACTCACCTAGAGATGGGTACCAATCTATGACTCACCTAGAGATGGGTACCAATCTATGACTCACCTAGAGATGGGTACCAATCTATGACTCACCTAGAGATGGGTACCAATCTATGACTCACCTAGAGATGGGTACCAATCTATGACTCACCTAGAGATGGGTACCAATCCTCCAGCAGCAAGTCTACGTGGTCGGACACAATGGCCAGCACTTTGGCCAGCGTCGACGGGTTGGGCTCCAGACTGATGCTCTATAAACAATATGATGATGAGGATCAAAGACGATTAATATCTAGAAGACAGACAAGGCCATACACAAAATCGTAACCCTGATCCCGCAGTACCAGATAGCCTGGAAACTTTAAAACATCAATTTTATCCAAGAAATTTCAATTACTTTCTAGTTAAAATTACCTAAAAAAAAAAATGTCATCTAGTCCCAATGCTTGTGTTATGGTAACCAGATGACTGATATAATACTTAAATACTATTTTTTTTGTAAATACATACATATTATAGATAGAAAACATCCAGACCCGGAACAAATATCTGTACAACATACAAACATTTGTCCCGCGGCGGGGATCGAACCCGCAACCTCCGTACCTCAGTCGGGCCTTCACCCACCTGCGCCACAGAGGTCGTCGAATGAGAAGAGATACCCTAGATCAGGGGTTGTTCACTGAACAACCCCGGATCTAGGGTATCAAGCAGTCAGATTATATAACTCTTTACCTGTCGATATGAAAAGCATTGTAAGTCCAAGCATTTTTAAAAATTTACTGAAAAAGCTCTTGCTGGAAAGGTGCTTTTATACCGTAGACGAATTTAGGTCAGACACACTTTGACATTTAATTAAGTATTTTACTTTTTAATTTAAATTTTGTGTAGGTACCTATTAGTAGTTTAAAATTTAATTAATGTAATTAGGTATAGGTTATTGTTTAAGATTCAAACACAATGTAATCATTGTTTTATGAATAAATAAATAAATATCTCTTGTAACAATGTTCAGTTTGGTGGTATCTCACCTGGTAGCCATTGATGGGGGCTCCATCTTCTCTCCTCAGCACGCAGGTCTGCGTCGGCAGCTGGATCTCTATACACGAGCTGCTCTGGATGTCCAGCTCACACCAGCTGCCATCTTGCTTCACGCGAAGCCTGAAAACATCATTATATTCAAATTCAAATTGTTTATTTATTTCCCTCACAAATATATGGCTGTAACTTCACAACGGTTAGAGATATCCATTAGGTTTTTGGACAAATATTATAGTAGGCGTCGGAGGTCCTGAGTGGAGCGAACCTACGAGACCTGAGTGGAGCGGAGGGGGGAGGTGGCGAGCGAAGGGCCAGGCCCAGTCTGAAAATCAGTGTTGTTCTGCGTCAAGGCGCAGAGTAACAAAAAGCTGAGACTGCTCCCTTTTGACCCACCCTCTTCAGCACAGGCCTATTGCATTACCTACCTAAATAAAAATAAATAAATAAATATCCTTGGACATTCCACACGGCGTCATCTAGTCCCAAGCTAAGCAATTTAATGCTTGTGTTATGGTAACCAGATGACTGATAAACTACATAGATACATTTTTTTTTGTAAATACATACATATTATACATAGAAAACACCCAGACACGAAACAAATATTTGCAGATCATGCAAACATTGGTCCCGCAGCGGGGATCGAACCCGCAACCTCTGCGTCTCAGGCGGGCTTTCGCCCACTGCGCCACACAGGTCGTCACCTACTTCTTATATCTCTCTTCTTTTCTTACTTTTTATATTATTTTCCTTTCTGTACTATTCTGTGTTTAGTTAAGTTCTTCTACCTACTCTATAAACCTTTCCATCTGTGCTGTAATGTGTGTGTGTGTCAATAAAGTATTTATCTATCTATCTATCTATCTATCTATTTATTTCCCTCACAAATATATATATTGTTTACTAGCTGCGCCCCGCGGTGTTACCCGAGGTGAATAGTTCCCGTTCTCATGGGAATACCGGCATCAAAATAAGCCTATTCTTTAATCCAGGGTATAAACAACCCTGGTACCAAAGCTCACACCAGCTGCCATCCTGCTTCACGCGAAGCCTGAAAACATCATTATACTGTTTTCTAGCTGCGCCCCGCGGTGTATAGTTCCCCGTCTCATGGGAATACCGGCATCAAAACTAGCCTATTCTTTAATCCAGGGTATAATCTTGACGACCTCTGTGGCGCAGTGGGCGAAGGCTTGCCTGAGACGCGGAGGTTGCGGGTTCGATTCCCGCTACGGGATAAATGTTTGTATGTTCTGCAGATATTTGTTCCGGGTCTGGATGTTTTTCTATCTATAATATGTATGTATTTACAAAAAAAAAATGTATCTATGTAGTATATCAGTCATCTGGTCACCATAACACAAGCATTAAGTTGCTTAGCTTGGGACTAGATGACGTCGTGTAAAATGTCCAAAAGATATTTTTCAAAATCTTTTTTTTTTTTAAACAACCCTGGTACCAAATTTCATTTTTTTAATACCCTTCCTTTAAGTCTGTTAAAAAGCCCTTCGTTTGTACTAATACATAATAATTATAATAATAATGAACTCTTTATTACACCAACAATAGTGGCAATTCTGAGTGTCGCAAAAGCTAAACTAAGCTAACTAAAATTGTTGCCGTCCCTTTCATAGCGATGGGAATAAAAAGGATGGCAATAATTTTAGTTAGCTTAGTTTAGCTTTTGCGACACTCCGAATTGCCCCCAGTAGGAATATACAATTACAGTAAAAACAACTTGATATTAGTATAATGGGCGGTCTTATCGCTTAGAGCGATCTGTAATGTAGTTCGTTGGTAGAGTTCTATTATAACATTAAGAAGTCCATTAAGAAATTATTCGTTAGACATTAGACAATTAGACATCTATTATAACATTAAGGTAAGTAGGTAAGTACCTACATTATGTGCAAATTATTCTTCCTAGTTCTAGCGAAGCGTTCGAGCGAAGCGTTTTAGGTACTCTACAATCCTAAAACGAGACATCGTACCTACCATACCAATAATCGCAGTTCATTGGTTTGTTTTTTTTTTTTTCATTTTTTTTTTTTATTTGGTTCGTTGGTTTGTTTCATTGTTTGGTGGTTCATTGGTAGAGTTCTCTGGTGGACGGGTGCAATGGTACAGAGACATGATGTAGGTTGTCGGAGTAAATAACACGACTGAGGTTGGTTCTGTACTGATGTATATTAGTGGCAATGAGTGTCGCAAAAGCTAAACTAAGCTAACTAAAATTGTTGCCGTCCCTTTCATAGCGATGGGAATAAAAAGGATGGCAATAATTTTAGTTAGCTTAGTTTAGCTTTTGCGACACTCAGAATTGCCCCCATTGACTGATTTATTCAGGTAAAATAAGCCTTTATATACTAGAGTTCTATCTCTAATACAATTTAAATGGTATTTGTTTATTTTTTGTTTATTTCAACTATAAAGGTCATGTTTATGGAATCCGATATGCTTGTAGTCTATCTTTGACATTTAAATAAATTAATGTTCATTTCTCTTATCTTTCTATACGTCATCGAGTGACGTCTTATGATAGGTATGCAAGTACCTACCTACACTACAGAGGCCCTAGCCATGTTACATTTCGACAATCGCTTTCGATTAGAAACTAAAAAAAATGTATAGGAATTGACATTCGATGACGAAAACTCGAGCGATCAGAAATGTCAAATCAAAGGTGTAGCGATGATAGAAATCGAATCGCTTCATAGCGAATGCCGGTCGGCTAGGCCCTCAGATCTCTTCCAGACAACCTTTGGATGGATAAAATAAATAAAATAAATAAATATCCTTGGACATTTCACACGGCGTCATCTAGTCCCAAGCTAAGCAATTTAATGCTTGTGTTATGGTAACCAGATGACTGATAAACTACATAGATACATTTTTTTTTGTAAATACATACATATTATACATAGAAAACACCCAGACACGAAACAAATATTTGCAGATCATGCAAACATTTGTCCCGCAGCGGGGATCGAACCCGCAACCTCTGCGTCTCAGGCGGGCTTTCGCCCACTGCGCCACAGAGGTCGTCTGGATGGATAGGACATACTTGATGTTCTCGTACTGATGAGGTATATTCTCCTGCGGTAACGGCAGCAGAGGCTCATGGCTGGGAGACAGCTCCCTGGTGGAGACCAGGGTGAGGTCCCCGCAGCGGAGGCGGAGCCCTGTGCGCCAGACGCGCCAGTGCCAGCGGGACAGCAGGGGACCAGCTGACAGCTGAACGAACGAATGAATGAATGAGACGACCTCTGTGGCGCAGTGGGCGAAAGCCCGCCTAAGGCGCAGAGGTTGCGGGTTCGATCCCCGCTGCGGGACAACGCTACTTGTAAAAAGACTACTACCGAAAACTGATGGGTTGCATGCTATCAGACCATAGTACTGAACATAATTAGCGGAAAAAGTTATATTACCCGTAAATACTTAAATATATGTTTTATCATGTGTTCTGATTGCGGAAAGTTTTCGTTTAAAAAAGACACTTGATTATTAAAGTTTTACAAGGGGTTGAAAAGTGGTATTTTTATCTCAGAAGCCCTATAAAGGGGTTGAAAAGTGGTATCTTTACCTCAGAAGCCCTATAAAGCAGTTGAAAAGTGGTATCTTTACCTCGGAAGCCCTATAAAGGGGTTGAAAAGTGGTACCTTTACCTCGGAAGCCCTATAAAGGAGTTGAAAAGTGGTACCTTTACCTCGGAAGCCCTATAAAGGGGTTAAAAAGTGGTATCTTTACCTCAGAAGCCCTATAAATGGGTTGAAAAGTGGTATCTTTACCTCGGAAGCCCTATACAGGTGTTGCGTCGCCCGGGCCAGCGCTGGGTCAGCCAGCAGCCGGGAGCACAGCCGCGCCCAGAAACCGCACGGCACGTACGTCACCAGCAGGAGACGCGTTAACGGCGTCCCGTTGCGCGCAGTTATTGATATACCGTCGGTGCTGGTGCTTTCTTCTGTGGAGTTGAAAGATGACATAAATTAAGGGGATTTCTATACTTTTTGTCTAATAATCCCCTGCCTCAGCTAAATCAGATTGTAAGGGGATTTGTAGACAAAAAGTCTAATAATCCCCTTCGCAGGGGAATCTTTAAGGGGATTATTTATTTTAAACTGGTATTTTTAATGTTAATTGTAATTATTGCTAATGCTTATATTTTTACTGTTAAATAAATCATTTTTAATTTTTTTTCATTTTTTCATTATTAGACCAAGCAGATTATTAGACCAAGCAGAAAGTTGGTTTGTTTTCTAGATCATATTTACAATATAATTTTTTATGTTTGTAATGCTAAACTGTTCTTTACTAATTACATTATTAAAGTATAATTGATATACAAAAAATATGTCTGTCTATCTGTTTGTTTGAGGTAATCTGGTAAATTTTTAATTATAGCATGGTATCCCATCCCCTTCCCTTATAAGATGGTTGTAGTTCCAAAAACAAATGAATAGATGGCGTTACGTGTTGCTATTTCGAAATAAAGTCTCTGGAAATTTATGAATATGCCTATATTTTGCCAGAATCATACATTTTCTGTTTTGAATATATTTTTTTCAATCTAACGAAATAAAATATCCCATTATTTTATTTCCTAGATCAATTTCTACAAAATAAAATAAAACCATGAACGCTAGATGGCGCTGACTCAGAAACACAGGTAAAACGGGATAGCCCGACGAATTGCCCGCAAATTCAGGATTGTTTTCAATGTTCTACATGAGGCATCTGTACTAGTGTATTATATAATCTGTGGTTATATTAAACTCACGTATTAGAGCAGGCGAGTCGGTGTGTCGGTTGGAGTCGGGGAGAGACGCGGGTAGCGAGTTCAACGCCGGCCAGGGACGCTGTGCGGTCCGACTCGCGCTTGACCACGCGCGCCCTCGGACTGGTAACTATAGAGATTAAACACGGTTTAAAGATACAGAAAAGCAAAATGAGGCGGGATTTTTTTCCTTAGATAATAATCAAGTTTGGAAAATACAAAAAAAAATAAGTAACCCCCGACAATAAGTACATATTTGATTGATTGTTCTCCACTTTCAGATTTGCATTCTAAATCCTTCGGCGTCATAGGCTTCGTGACCGAGAGTTAATATATAAAAAAAAAACGATTATCATCCCCACTTCCACCCCCATCGATTATCATCCCCACTTCCACCCCCATCGATTATCATCCCCACTTCCACCCCCATCGATTATCATCCCCACTTCCACCCCCATCGATTATCATCCCCACTTCCACCCCCATCGATTATCATCCCCACTTCCACCCCCATCGATTATCATCCCCACTTCCACCCCCATCGATTATCATCCCCACTTCCACCCCCATATCTTGCAAAAGTCTTTCCGATTTTGCTAAAACTATTTAACAATAAACTTGCCACGTCCATCGTCATCGAGCGTGAGAACTAGACTGAGAACTTTGTGAGTGTGGACCCAAAAGAAGTTCTCACTACAGTTCTCGCGAGAATCTCCGGAGATTGTGGAGCGGGCTTAAGGTTGGTCGAAGACTTGGGTCGGGGTTAAAACAATCAAATCAAATCAAAATGTATTTATTCAGTACGATCGTTTATAGACCACTTTGACATGTCACGTTCTTAGAACTAGGTGATTCTACTGAAATAAACTAGGTGACTGTAATGAAAAGCAACAAAACTAAATTAAATTAAATATACCTCAAACAAAACAAAAATAACAAATACAAGTAGGTAGGTACAACAAAAAACTCAAAATTATACACGTCATGTAAAAAAATGAAATAAACAGCTACCTGTGGCGCCATCTGCTCAGTGGTGGGCAGCAGGGGTGGGATCAGCAGGGTCTTCGAGTCCCAGCACAGCGCCAGCTCGAACTTGTGCAGCAGCGCCGAGCCAAGCGAGGGCGCCTCCTCAGCGCGAGCCAACGCGGGCGACGCCTTGAACACGTGGGCTAGCTCTTCTAGCTTCATTATACCTACAATTAGAATAAATAAATAAATATCCTTGGACATTCCACACGGCGTCATCTAGTCCCAAGCTAAGCAATTTAATGATTGTGTTATGGTGTTATGGTTATGGGGAGTTGTAAATGCCTAATGATCTGAAAGAAATGTCTACCGCTCCCGGGATACAGTCGTGATCATATTTCATTTCATTTCATTTTAACTGCACAGGGGAAAAGTGGTTAAAATTGTTACATATCCACCATCGAGGTAGTATTATAGAGCCACAACCAGACAAATAAAATGTAAACGCCAAAACTAGACGCAGGCTACGTAGTGCGCAGAGTTTTTCTTTTTTGCGTACAAGCAAATTCAAATTCAAATTTATTTATTGCGTATTATGTGTTAGTAAGAGATGGTTAGTGATACAGTTCAGTACATCCATAATCAGCGTCTTGCGCATGCAACATTCATAAATACAATTTATCAAGCAGGTATTCAATTATCAAATTAATTCAAAATGCATTATTACAGGTAATTAAGGAAGAAAATAATAACAATACTTAATAATAATAATGAAATGTCAAATTATGAGTTCCTAATATAAAATAAGAAATGTAGATTACGAAGTCAAAGCGACATTGAACATTAAAACAAACGATGTAACGTCTACATTCAAATGTCAAATGTCATTGTAGAACATTGAATTTGCACGCACATTTTTTAAGTGTTGTCAGCTATTAGATTGTGACTCTTTAATACTACCTCGATGATATCCACACTCACCGTTGGCAGCGAATGGATTGATCTCACGGACGGTGACCACGTGTGCAAGAACGTCGCATAGCCACTGCGGCTTCAAGAAGTACAACTCCTTGAGCGTCGCATCATCGTAGTGCAACAGAACACCTGTTAAAAAAAAACAAGTATTAGTGGCAATTCGGCGTATCGCAAAAGCTAAACTAAAATTAATGCTATCCTTTTTACTCCCATCGCTATGAAAGGGACGGCAACATTTTTGGTTAGTTAAGTTTAGCTTATTTAGCTGGAAGAAATCGCTATCTGCGATAAGACCGCCAATTTGTAATCAACAGCATTTAAACTTTATATAAATTACATTTTGTTACTACTACCACTTATGTTGTATTGCAATAAAGCTTTTTTCATTTTATTTCATTTCATTTCATATTTCTAGTTAGTTAGCTCGTATGAGCAAATATTGGACAAAAAAAAAGTGTTTTCGTAACGATTAATTTAATTAGATAAATATTTTTATACAGGACTAGCTTCCTTGCCCGCGGCTTCGCTCGCGTGGTACCTACCTTGTTCATTGATGCACGGCCGGATACGAACCCACGACCTTCGGATCGAAAGTCGAACTACTTATCCACTTGACCAACACGGCTTTTATCACACTAATTACACTAATATTATAAAAGTGAAAAGTTTGTGTGTGTAAGTATGTAAGTGTGTTTGTTACCCTTAACCAAAGACGATTAATATCTAGAAGACAGACAAAGGCCATACACAAAATCGTAACCCTGATCCCCAGTACCAGATAGCCTGGAAACTTTAAAACATCAATTTTATCCAAGAAATTTCAATACTTAGTAGCAGGTAGCAACAATATTCAATATAAAAAATATTTTAGGTAATTTTAACTAGAAAGTAATTGAAATTTCTTGGATAAAATTGATGTTTTAAAGTTTCCAGGCTATCTGGTACGGGTTACGATTTTGTGTATGGCCTTTGTCTGTCTTCTAGATATTAATCGTCTTTGCCCTTAACGCTCAAACAGCTGGACGGATTTGAATGAAATTTGGTACAAGGATTGCTTACACTCTGGATTAAAAAATAGGCTACTTTTGATCCCGATATTCCCACGGAAATGGGAACCAAACACCGCGGGGCGCAGCTAGTCGATAATAAATCTTTTATCGAACGATGAAATATACATTTAAACTCGAACAATCATCACAAATAGTTAACTATAGATATAAAATATAAATATAAATATATATACTCTGGTCATTTGTACTGAATGCAACTTCAGTCAATGAGCAGGTGTATCTAATTCCTCTAGAATACCTGTAGATGGCGCTAATCGGTGCTCTAACCGAAATATAATCTTACTGATAGTTTCGTCGTCGGCGTAAGGCTTCGTGGCCGAGTGGTCGATGGCAACCCGGCTAAAGGGTGATCGCTTGAATCACGCGGGTTCAAATCCCGTCGAAGTCGTAACTTATTAAGATTTTTCATTTTCTTATTAAATCCTCACAAACACGAACCCTCACCGTTCTCATGAAGGAACATTGTAGCTTGATGCAGCTCCGCTGCGTCACGGAACATTTTGTGATTCTTCTGCTGCATGTACTGTGTCACCTGCAACACAACGTTGGACTTAATAAATAAATAAATAATCTATACTATAATATTATAAAGAGGTAAAGTTGGTTTGTTTGTTTGTTTGTATGTTTGGGGTAATCTCCAAAACTACTCATCCGATTTCAAAAATTCTTTCAGCAATTTGTAGCTTAGACTTTCCGAATGAACATAGGCTATATTTTATCAAGGTAGGTACCACGTGAGCGAAGCCACGGGCAAGTTAGCTAGTAAATAAATAAATATCCTTGGACATTCCACACGGCGTCATCTAGTCTCAAGCTAAGCAATTTAATGCTTGTGTTATGGTAACCAGATGACTGATAAACTACATAGATACATTTTTTGTAAATACATACATACTATAGATAGAAAAACATCCAGACCCGGAACAAATATCTGCAGAACATACAAACATTTGTCCCGTAGCGGGAATCGAACCCGCAACCTCCGCGTCTCAGGCGGGCCTTCGCCCACCGCGCCACAGAGGTCGTCAAAATGGACTTGCCTCTGACAACACCTTAATAGAAACACACTCAACACCGTGAGTTTCATCTGAACAGGTAGTTAGACTGACTTTAAACTGTGTCAGTGATTTGTATAGACTGCCTACCCCCATAGGAATGAGGTGTGATTTTGTGTAGAATAGAATAGAATAGAATAGAATGCATTTATTATCATAGGTGTAACACATTAACAAAATAAATTCAATAAGTAATTATAAATTATTAAGTGAACAAACTATGACTCGTCAAATAAATTAATTGATTGCCTAAAAGTTGGCTTTCAGATTAATTATAAAAAACATTAAATATATTGTATAATGGTACTCAATTCATATGAAAAATAATATGACAGTGCAGATAATCTTAATAAGATTACACGAATGTATGTATGTATGTATGTATGATGTATTATACTATTATATTATATTTTATACTAATACTAGCTAACTTGCCCGTGGCTTCGCTCACGTGGTACCTACCTTGATAAAATATAGCCTATGTTCATTCGGAAAGTCTAAGCTACAAATTGGTGAAATAATTTTTGAAATCGGATAAGTAGTTTCGGAGATTATCCCAAACATACAAACAAACAAACAAACCAACATGACCTCTTTATAATATTAGTATAGATTATATTATGTAAAGTTGGTTTGTTTGTTTGTTTGTATGTTTGGGGGTAATCTCCGAAACTACTAATCCTTTGAAAGAAAGAAAGAAAGAAAGAAAAATCATTTATTCTTGTAGGACCTCAAGGATCACTTAAGTATCGTTTTACATGCTAGGTGATTCTAATGCCTGTTCCAACGCGACTCTACACCAGGGAAAGAATCAGGCAAGAACCTGGTGGCTTTAGGCGGCCTAAAAGCCTCTAGCAGCTAGCGGCTAGAGTCTAGCTGTTACAAACTTATAATGATGTTGGATCTCACCAGCCGCTTGTAGTCGGTGTGGTTCAACACCGGGTCGGTCAGCTCCGCAGCTAGTGACGTCACGCACTCCTCCAGGGCCAGGTACGTGGCGGGTATACGTTGCTCCAACAACGGCTCCTTGCTTCCTACAATCATAATATTATACACTAGCTGCGCCCCGTTCCTCTGGGAATAACAGGATCAAAAGTAGCCTATTCTTCAATCCAGGGTATAAGCAATTCTGGTACCAAATTTCATTGAAATCCGTCCAGCCGTTTGAGCGTGAAAGAGTAACTAACACACTTACACACAAACTGTCACATTTATAATATTAGTGTGGTGTCGTTAAGCCATGACGGAGGCCTTGAGGCGGCCTGAAAACTCCGTCACCAGAGTTGGCCATTTGCTCATACGAACGAACGAACGTGTGATGTGATTTGGATGGATAGACGGATGTATGGATGACGGCGACCTCTGTGGCGCAGTGAAAGTCCGCCTGAGACGCAGAGGTTGGGGTTCGATCCCCGCTGCGGGACAAATGTTTGTATGATCTACAAATATTTGTCTCGAGTCTGGGTGTTATCTATGTATAATATGTATGTATTTTCAAAAAAAAATGTATCTATGTAGTATATCAGTCATCTGGTTACCATAACACAAGCATTAAGTTACTTCAACTTTGCTACTCCTAAACTATACAAAATAAAACTATTACAGAGATATTAAAAAAAGCTTATGATAGGTTTCACAAACGGAACATTAAGATTTTTTAAATTCCTTTGATCAACGTAATAATAAAATAAAATAGTCAAAGTGGTCTATAAACTATTATACTGAATAAATACATTTTTAATTTGAATTAGACGACACCTTAAACCAAAATTCAATAAAAACTTACCGGGCGGCTTAACGCTGTACGCCACAGAGTATATAATATCAGCCAGTAATCTTATATTGTGTCGCGTACTGCATGATACCTGAAAAAAAATATTTTTAAATTAAAAACTCAGGCCTTTACATCTTTACTAGATGATGTATACAGAGTCAGGAGGCTTTGCCTACACTTAACGGGACACTGTAGTGCCTGGGACATTGTTGAGATGGAGGCTTGTAGCTAAACCATCCTCTCAGCTGTCGGACATATCCACATGGTAAACAATGGTCAATACATCTGGGGCTGACTAGCCGCGGGTTTTCTAACGATGTTTTCCTTCACCGTTTAAAGCTCGTGTTAAAGTGCATATAAATTTTTCGACACGAAAATCCATTGATGCACGGCCGGATTCGAACCCACGACTGATCGAGCTACTCAGACGCACATACTAGCTACTCTACTGACCTCAAAAGAGTCTATACTGACCTCCAAAGAACACATACTGACTTCCAAAGAACACATACTGACTTCCAAAGAACACATACTGACTTCCAAAGAACCCATACTGACCTCCAAAGAACCCATACTGACTTCCAAAGAACCCATACTGACTTCCAAAGAACACATACTGTCTTCCAAAGAACCCATACTGACCTCCAAAGAGTCCATGACCTTAGGCAGCCCCAGTTTATCCGCGTCAGGCGCGCCCATCACGTTGGACCTCACGAGACGCTGCAAGGCCTCCGGGCTCTCGGCCTCGGGTAGGACGCAGGACGCGACCTGGTCGTAATGAGTGCCCACCATTATAACCGGCGAGCCGGGCGCCCGGGCTTGGATGGATCTGATAGAAAAGTGTACCAAATACATATTTTTGGTACATTGTGTGTGACAAACTTATTTCTGTCTTAGAAATACGTTTTTTTTTTTTGTTTAGGTCTTCAATGACGAAAGGGAGGTGTTCCGTGTCAACTTTTTGTGCTTACACAAAAAGTAGAATAGAATAGAATAGAATAGACGTTTATTTGGTAACAAAAACACAGACATACATTTAAATAGGTGAGTAGGTACAGAGAAATAAAGACACAATGCACAAAGAAACAGAAGGAGGAAGGTAAGTAGGTACCTACCTACTTAGGTATAGTACCTAGGTCTAGCTATTGATGCAGAAGATGTATAAAATAAATAAATAAATAAATATCCCTGGACATTCCACACAGCGTCATCTAGTCCCAAGCTAAGCAATTTAATGCTTGTGTTATGGTAACCAGGTGACTGATATACTACATAGATACATTTTTTTTTTGTAAATACATAAATATTATACATAGAAAACACCCAGACTAGAGACAAATATTTGCAGATCATACAAACATTTGTCCCGCAGCGGGAATCGAACCCGCAACCTCCGCGTCTCAGGCGGGCTTTCGCCCACTGCGCCACAGAGGTCGAGATGTATAAAGCAATAATGGTGTTTGCTAGGTAGGTAGGCACCTTACAAAAATGCTAGGAAAAAGATACCTACATTAGGGGGAAAAGTAGACACGGGACACCCCGCTCAAAAAAAAAAAGCCCTCAGTAGCACAGATTATATAATACACTAGTACAGATGCCTCATGTAGAACATTGAAAACAATCCTGAATTTGCGGGCAGTTCGTCGGGCTATCCCGTTTTACCTGTTTCTGAGTCAGCGCCATCTAGCGTTCATGTCATGTAATTTTATTTTATTTTGTAGAAATTGATCTAGAAAATAAAATAATGCCATATTTTATTTCGTTATATTGAAAAAAATATATTTAACACAGAAAATGTATGATTCTGGCATAATTTTGGTGTTTACATGAATTTCCAGAGACATTATTTCGAAATCGCAACACGTAACGCTATCTATTATTATTTTTTGGAACTGCAAGCGTTTTATAAGGAGATGGTACCCCATGTCAGTAGCAACCAAAGACGATTAATATCTAGAAGACAGACAAAGGCCATACACAAAATCGTAACCCTGATCCCGCAGTACCAGATAGCCTGAAGACTTTAAAACATCATTTTATCCAAGAAATTTCAATACTTAGTAGTAGGTAGCAACAATATTCAATATTTAAACATTTTTAACTAGAAAGTAATTGAAATTTCTTGGATAAAATTGATGTTTTAGAGTTTTCAGGCTATTTTTTAGGGTTACGATTTTGTGTATGGCCTTTGTCTGTCTTCTAGATATTAATCGTTTTTGGTAGCAACTCACCTGAGCCAGTTAAGAGCGGACAGCAGTCCCTTCCTGCCGTCGGTGACTTTCCACACCACGAGGTACAGCGAGCGACGCGACAGGAAGTACTGGTGGGTCGCGTAGTACCTGCAATGTTTATCTACATCACGCTGCTGAAGCGCTTGTCAGAAAAACAGGGCTCTACCTACTCATACAGACAACACTTACTGAGGATGGGATGGGCACAGTGACAAGAATCGAACCTGCACCACCCATCCGGATAACAAACACCTGCGCTATCCCTAACAGGCTAATTAACGGCTAAGTACTTTACCTATTAGGTTGGAAAGTAGGGACTGAGAATTTAAATTCGAGTATAAGTAGGTAAGTACAATATTTATTTATAACATAAAACATTTACACGGGTTTGAACATTGTTTTCTAGAAACACATTATGTTAGGACAGGCTAGACTAGACATGGTTTGTACTATGCAAAATTATAAGTAAGCTGTTGGTAAAAGTAAAGGGTAGCGAGAGATAATGAACATGAAACTTTAACGAGGTACAAACATAGCACAAGTAGTTTGGCAACCCAACCAAGATACATATATACAACGTAAATAGTAACGAACAACTTTATACAACCAGGAATTCCAACTTACGCCCAATAGACATAGATCCACTGGGCGACAAAGCCAAAGTACCCAGGTACAATTTACTCGTCAATAGTTACTTGCAGATACGATGAATACACAGTATTATTACTAGTACACACACACAGAATAATTACACATAGGTATAACATAACACATAAGTAAACAGGTAGGTAGCAAGTACTTAACTTTGGACTGCTCGCGGATAATACTTTTCTGTCCCGTGACGAGCTTTGCCCTCCCTTTTATATCATTCTAACGGTATTACAATGTCGACCAATCACAAAACAGCCAGTCATATTTCTATAGATATCAACTTTAATTTGAGCACAGTATTCTAAAAAGATGTTGAAACTTATTTTATGACGAGTAAACATTGTCTTCCCGCTTTATATGATCCTAAAGGTTAGTAAATCACGTTTTACTGGGAACATGATATAGCCAATCACAGAATAGAAATTACAATCTTTGTTCATTTCCTTTATATTGCGAACGTAGTTTTATGACAATGTGTTAAAACTTTTTCTAAAATAAACTGGATTCATAGATTTGGTATTTATGTCCTAAAAAGTCAAATAGTGTTTAGAAGTAGTTTAACGTTTAGTTATCAACAATTCGTTTGGATACATCAATCCTTGTTACACAAAGTTTAATGTTATTAGTATATTTACATTTAAATACATAATTAATTAAAATAACATCTTTAACACAGCTTGGTAATTATTTAACACGTAATTATTACATTACTTTATTTACAAGTTTACGTTTGGATATCACTTAAATATCACTCCATCTGTGATTTCAGCTGAGAAACTATGCAAAAACATCTGTATTTCCAGTCCTAAACTAAAACAAATCAATTAAAGAGCCATCTGTAATTTTTCGTGTGAACTATTTCAACATTATACTGTCACGCTCGTGGCGAAGCTTGCTAAGACGTTCTTGATCGTCGAAGTTAAGTAACGTTCTGAGCGGTCACTACTTGGATGGGTGACTGCAAGTGGCATTTTCATCTGAGCGCTTTCGTGCTTCGGAGGACACGTTAAATGTCGGTCCCGGCGTTTAAAGTCATTAAGTCCGTCATGGCTTTTAGGCGGCCTAAAAACTCCGTCACCAGAGTTGGCCACTTGCTCATACGAACGAACGAACGAACGAACTAGCTGCGCGTCGCGGAACACCGCGGAAAAGTTCCCGTTAACGTGGGAATACCGGGATCAAAAGTAGCCTATGTGTCAATCCAGGATATAAGCTATCCTGGTACTAAGTTTCTTCAAATCCGTCCAGCCGTTTGAGCGTGAAGGAGGAACTTTGCATGTGCTGCCATCTATTGAAATTATTTTGTTCTGTTCTGTTCGATTGGAGTCGCGTTGGAACAGGCATTAGAATCACCTAGCATGTAAGACGAAACTTAAGTGATCCTTGAGGTTCTACAAGAATAAATATTTTTTCTTTCTTTCTTTCTTTCTGACAGTTACGTTTTCACGGCCAAACTGCCGAAACTATTTTGATGAATAATTTGGTTTATAATAACACGGGAACATTGCACTTTATAGGAATAAAGTAGCCTATTTGTTAATCCAGGCTATAAGCAATCCCGGTACCCAATTTCATCAATTTTTGCCCCTTAAAGGGGGCATAGTTAAATTTTTGCCCCTAAGGTTGCTTACTAATTATCATTTGTATTTATGAAACTGGCTTAACTTATTTTGAAAAAAAATTAATGGTCTTAATTAAAATATTACCCCATCTTGTATAAGTTAATATATGCGTTAATAAAACGAGAGATACGTACTCCTGTTGTCCCCCGAAGTCCCAAGTCCGGAAGGTGACAGGCCCACGCGTGGACCTCTGCTTCTCGTAGACCCAGGTGCCGATGTCCACGCCCACGGTCGATATGTTCTTCCGGGACGACTTGTTGCCCATCCGCGCTGCCCAGTGCTGGGACAATCAATAACATGAGCCCCTTAAGGGTAGTTTAAAGAAATAATAAATAAATATCCTTGGAGATTTTACACACTCATCTAGTCCCAAGCTAAGCAACTTAATGCTTGTGTTATGGTAACCAGATGACTGTTACTACTTAGATACATTTTTTTTTGTAAATACATACATATTATAGATAGAAAAACATCCAGACCCTGAACAAATATCTGCAGAACATACAAACATTTGTCCCGACGCGGCTATCGAACCCGCAATCGAACCCACACCACCAGGTTCTTGCCTGATTCTTTCCCTGGTGTAGAGAGTCGCGTTGGAACAGGCATTAGAATCACCTAGCATGTAAAACGAAACTTAAGTGATCCTTGAGGTCCTACAATAATAAATGATTTTTCTTTCTTTCTTTCTTGCAAACTCCGCAACAACAAGATTTTTGAAAAAAGTAAGATCAACTTACGTCAGTGGGTTTCCTCCTGTGTTGTATGGCTGACTCTTGACGTAGACATTCCAGGAGGCTGGTCTTTCCGATGCCCTGACACAATAAATAAATAAATAACTGTGTTTGTATGTATGTGTGTTTGTTACTCTTTCACGCTCAAACAGGTGGACGGATTTGAATGAAATTCGGTACCAGGATTGCTAATACCCTGGATTAAAAAATAGGCTATTTTTGATCCAGGTATTCCCACGGGAACGGGAACCATTTACCGCGGGTATCACCGCGGGGTGCAGCTAGTAATAAATAAATAAATAACTGTGTTTGTATGTATATGTGTTTGTTACTCTTTCACGCTCAAACAGGTGGACGGATTTGAATGAAATTCGGTACCAGGATTAATAATAATAATAAAATAATAAATGATTTATTTATCTCAAAAAGGTAAAAAAGGGGTGTAAGGGGGCCCAAGCAACATCTTTCGGGCCCCAAGTCATCCTCACCTGCAAGCGGTGCACCCTGCCGAACAACGAACGAGGCTCTGACATACCACCCACCAACACGCACTGGACCAGCGTGGTGGGTTACGGTCCAAACCCCCCCTTTTATGATGGAAACTATATTGCGATTGCCCCAAGTGCTCGGGAATCCCAGCAGCGGTGCTGACGTTGACGGGCGTCAAACCTGCTCTGGGGTTAGGGGCCAGGTAAATCTCCGAGCGAGGACCCACCGTCAAACGACTAATGCTTTACTCCTAAAGGACTCCGATTTGCTTAATGTTTTGACGTACAATGTAAGGACCCTCATGAGTGATGAGCGTCTCATTGAATTAGAAAACGCATTAAAAGATTTAAACTGGGATATCATCGGTCTAGCTGAAGTGAGAAGGTTAGGCGAACACACTGTTGAAAGAAACGACAATGTGTTTTTCCACTTTGGAGAAACCCCTGGCCTTTACGGTGTAGGGTTTTTGGTGGCTTCAAAGTGGAAAAACAATATTCTTGAATTCAGGGGCTACTCAGAACGAATTGCAGTCTTAAAATTTCAACTTACCAAAAATAAAACCCTAACTGTAATCCAAACCTACGCTCCAACAACCTCCCATAGCATCGAAGATATAGAGACCTTCTACGACCTACTCAACAGAGCTTGCGACGAGAATCGTAGTACTTGGAATGTTGTTCTTGGCGATTTTAACGCGAAAATTGGACTTAGGCAAGAAATGGACAATGAAAACGTCCTAGGACCTTATGGTCTGGGTAACCGCAACGAGCGAGGTACACAATTAATCCATTTTGCCTTTGGACAAAATATGGTAATCTGTAATAGTCTATTTTTCAAAAAATCCCAAAGACGATGGACCTGGATTTCACCAGGCAGTAATATAAAAAATGAAATAGATTTTATACTGTGTTCTGATAAAACTATTGTCAAAGACGTTAGCGTCATAAATAAAATAAAATTTGGATCGGACCACCGACCAGTTCGTACAAAACTAAAATTTAACTTTAAAATCCATCGCACTAATTTATTTGTTAAACATAAAAAGATTTCAAAACCCCATTTAATAAATAATACAGACAATTTTAACTTAGAACTCCATAACTATTTTTCACTTCTTAATCAAGATGAATCTGATGACGTTGAAAAACAATACAATGACATTGTAACTGGTATACACAAAATTAATAATAAATTTAGGGAAAAAAGAATTAAAAACAACAAATTCACAAACAAAACTTTAGAACTAATTCAAAATAGGCTAGATACTGGAATAAATACAGAAGAATATAGGATAATAGATAAAAAAGTTAAACGTAGCATTAGACATGATTTGAGAAATTATAATTGTCATTTAATACAAATAGCACTTGAAAACAATACTTCACTCCGAGTAGCTAAACAGGGTATTTCCAAAGGGAAATGTTGGATCAATAGTTTACTTGACGATCAAGGTATAAAACATAATAACAGGACTAAACTATTAGAAATTTGCACAAAATTTTACAAAAACCTCTATTCGGACAAATCAAAAAATACTATAACAACCTCAGAATATTCGTGTCCTGATACCATTCCTTTCATTACTGGCCAGGAAGTTGATAAAGTCCTCAAAAGCATGAAGTATAACAAAAGCCCTGGAGAGGATGGTATCACGTCAGAAGCATTAAAAATCGGTTCCCCTGCTCTTCTACCCCACATTACTAACCTTTTCAATAGCATACTTTCTACTGGCATAATTCCACCCCAAATGTGCCATTCTAACATCATCCTCCTCCACAAAAAAGGAGAAAAAACAAACATCAGCAATTACAGACCTATCAGTTTAATATCACACATATACAAAGCCTTTCTGAAAGTTATTTTAAATAGAATAGACGGTCCACTCGACATGCACCAGCCCCCAGAACAAGCTGGCTTTCGACCTGGCTTTTCAACTTCTGACCACCTACATAGCATAAATCAAATAATAGAAAAACACCACGAGTTTAATAAACCCCTGTACCTGGCCTTTGTGGACTACACAAAGGCCTTTGACAGCATCAGCCATACAGCCATTTTTGAATCACTAAAGAACCAAGAAATAGAAAAGACATACATAGACCTATTAAAAACTATCTATAATAACAGCACAGCCACCATTCAGCTTGAGAACTCTGGTTCCTCCTTCAAGATTGAGAAAGGTGTTAAACAGGGTGATCCTCTGTCCCCTAAACTTTTTACAAGTACTCTGGAGGAAATATTTAAAAAGCTAGCGGCATCCTGGATAACATACGGAATCAAAGTTGGAGGTAAGAATCTTACGAACTTACGCTTCGCTGATGATATTGTGCTTTTCGCATCATCAGCTCAAGAACTGCAATCGATGCTACAAGACCTCAGCACAGCAAGTCTTGAAGTAGGTCTGGTCATGAATCGGTCAAAGACTCAAGTCATGTCAAATAGCACGAAACGTAGCGTCACCGTCGATGGGCAGGTAATACAATATGTCGATGAATATATCTACTTAGGCCAAGTAGTCTCCTTCAAATGCAGGCAAGACAGAGAAATAAGTCGCCGCATCGAGAGCGCATGGAGGAGCTACTGGGCCATGAAGCAGCACATGAAGGGCAACCTTCCGATATCACTTAAGCGCAAACTTATCGACATTTGTATCCTGCCCATACTGACCTACGGTGCTCAGACATGGTCTTTGACCGAATCACAAAAATCAGACCTCAAGATTTGCCAAAGAGCTATGGAGCGGAGTGTTCTTGGGATCAAACGGACAGACAGGGTCCGAAATACTGAAATCCGATCGAAAACGGGCATAGCGGATGTAGGTACGAGGACTGCGCGCTTGAAATGGGATTGGGCAGGTCATGTGGCTCGAATGCATCCAGAACGTTGGGCGAGACTCGTCACTCAGTGGGTGCCCGAAGACAGGAGGAGACGACGCGGCAGACCCAGGAAAAGATGGCGAGACGACCTGGATGCATTCGAATCAAACTGGCAAACTGTTGCCTTGGAGCGCAAAGAGTGGAAGTTGAAGGGGGAGACCTTTGCCCAGCAGTGGGACATGATAGGTTAGATAAAAAAAAAAAAAAAAAAAAAAAAATTATCTCAAAAACGGTTACAATGAAGTTGTTATAGTAAAAAGTGTAAAGCTAAATTTTAACCAGTTTAGCCCTCACTCCTCGGTAGACAATTAGACATTAAACACACAACAGGTTATGCTCCCCGTGTCATGTAAACATACTAATGAAAGCAACATTGGAGATAATGAGGTTCACAAGGAAAAACTATAAAATAAAACCAAATAAACTAAAGTAAAACAAGACATTTATTTTTATTAAGTAGTTTTGTTTCTAGTTTGTTTTTTCTTTTGCTCTCTTATTTTCTATTCTCTTTGTCTTTTCGTTTTTCCGTCCGATTACCTAACATTTTTCATAAGGCATGCAGTGTTCACTGTTTTTAGAAAAGACACCGATGAGCATATTTGAGTAGGTCTTGTAATCAAAGTCAAGTGTTATTTTCGATGTGTGAACCAAAAAAATTTTTTTTTTTTTTTTTTTTTTTAACCTATTCTGTCCCACTGCTGGGCAAAGGTCTCTTCCAATCATCTCGATCTTTAGCTGCGTCCCACCATCCTTCATTGAAGGTGGCGAGATCGTCCCGCCAACGTTTTCTCGGCCGACCCCGACGCCAAAAAAATTAAATAAAAAAACCTGTAGGTGGCGCTAATCGGTGCTTTAACCGATAAAAAATCATCTTACTAATAGTTTCGGGGTTCGGCTTTAAGGGTCCGTGGCCTAGTGGTTGGGCAACTCGGCTTAAGAGTGATCGCTTGTATCTACGCAGGTTCGAATCCTGCCGGAGCTGTTAACTTTTAGTAAGATTTTTCATTTATAATGAACTAAATAAAAAAAATTGACCAACCTGTTGTCCGACTATCATCAGCCTCATCCTAGAATATTTAGTAGCAGAATGCAGCACAGACTTGAGGTACCCGACCACATCAGCGCTCTTGTACTTCCCTCCCGCCACCATGGACCTCAGAGGCTCAGAGAGGGAACAGCCCGAGGCGTTCAGAGACCACAGCCGGGTGAGGAGGCCCATTTGAGGAGGTAGACTCGTTATATCTACAATTATAAAATAAAATAAAATAAAATGAGCTTTATTTCCACACTAAAAGAGAATAAAGTAAAAAATAATAATAATTTAGGTATAGTAAAGAAAGAAAGAAAGAAAAATCATTTATTCTTGTAGGAGCTCAAGGATCACTTAAGTTTCGTTTTACATGCTAGGTGATTCTAATGCCTGTTCCAACGCGACTCCCTACACCCTAAAAACATAAAATTGAAAGTAAAAGTAAATCTACAATTTTAAAAGGGTGAAATGCAGTGTCGAACTTTTCAAAGTTTTCAAACGAAACCAAAGTACAAATGATTTTACTTAGACGTGACGTCATCCGCTCTGATTGCTGTTCAACAAAACATGGCGGAAGCCCAAAATTGAGTTTTTAAAAATAACGTAACCTACCTTTGTTCCCGCTGACGTTGAGCACGGCCAGGTTGGTGAGCAGATGCAGGGCGGGCGGGACAGCTCGCAACAGGTTGCACGACACGTCCAGCATCGACAGCAGCGGGAACAGGAGACGGGACTTCAAGCTGTTCATGTTACCCTATGAAAAAAAAAAATGATCATGACTGTATCCCAGTTCGTTCGGTCGTTCGTTCGTGGCCAACTCTGGTGACGGAGTTTTAAGGCCGCCTAAGGCCTCCGTCATGGCTTAACGACTTTAAAAGCCGGGACCGACAATTTAACGTGCCCTCCGAAGCACGGAAGCGCTCAGCTGATAATGCCACTTGCGGTCACCCATCCAAGTTGTGACCGCTCAGAACGTTGCTTAACTTCGACGATCTATCAAGAACGTCTTAGCAAGCTTCGCCACGAGCGCTTCGTGTATCCCGGGAGCGGTAGACATTTCTTTCAGATCTTTTTAGGCAATTTTTAGATTCTATTTTATTTTATTTTTTATTTTTACAATTTTAGGAAAACTTACAGCTAGAATAAAACAATTAAAGAAAGACTAAATACTAAGGGCCAATTACAAGTTTCCACATTTAGACACTTGATTCTTTTTGAATATGTAGTCAGAGGTATGTCCAAATACATATTTGGTACATGCCCAGGCCCACATTTTGCAGAAGTTAACTTTCCATACGTGACAGGTTGCAAGCCCATCGACGCTATTAGAGAGCTTACTGGTTTCCTCACGATGTTTTCCTTCACCGTCAAAAGCTCGTGTTAAAGCGCATAATTTTTCGATGCGTAAAGTCCATTGATGCACGGCCGGATTCGAACCCACGACCTTCGGATCGAAAGTCGAAGTACTAATCCACTTGAGCAACACGACGAATATAATAATTTATAGACATCAATAATAATAATAAAATATATTTATTGTAATTTCACACGGCGTCATCTAGTCCCAAGCTAAGCAACTTAATGCTTGTGTTATGGTAACCAGATGACTGATATACTACATAGATACATTTTTTTTTTGTAAATACATACATACTATATATAGAAAAACATCCAGACCCGGAACAAATATCTGTAGAACATACAAACATTTGTCCCGTGAACGATCGAACCCGCAACCTCCGCGTCTCAGGCGGGCCTTCGCCCACTGCGCCACAGAGGTCGTCAAGAAAGAAAGAAAGAAAAATCATTTATTCTTGTAGGACCTCAAGGATCACCTAAGTTTCGTTTTACATGCTAAGTGATTCTAATGCCTGTTCCAACGCGACTCCCTACACCAGGGAAAGAATCAGGCGAGAACCTGGTGGTGTGGGCCTAGCTTTTTTTTAAAAGCGATCCCTTAACAATCTAATTAAAATAATCTAAATAGTCAAGCTTCAGTGGGAAGCCAGTCGATCAAAGTCATCATCAATGATACGGTTAAAGCAATAATCCTCACCCATTCATCATCTTCCTCATTATGGTCGTCTGTCACGACGTCGGAGGAGTAGCCGTCGTCGTCCGTGGTC
Source organism: Xanthorhoe designata (assembly GCA_963582015.1). Taxonomy (NCBI): domain Eukaryota; kingdom Metazoa; phylum Arthropoda; class Insecta; order Lepidoptera; family Geometridae; genus Xanthorhoe; species Xanthorhoe designata. The sequence goes on from OY757058.1 coordinate 4,560,401, forward strand.
AGCTGGATGCGACTCAGCAGGTTGTTAGACAATATCTGTGCAATACCATTCAAGTTATTTTTTATTATGAATTTTTGTGTACCTATATCTGTTTTTTCATTTTTTTTTATTAATTTTTGTTTGTTTCTTATTGTTATTAATGAATTTATTGTTTTATCTGCCTCAATTTTTGTATTAATTTATTCGCTTTGTTTATAATGCGTGTTAGGTTTTAATTTTTGTTACTCGCTCTAAAACTTATTACATGCTGTCTTCACTTTTAATTGTATTATTTTATTCATAGCTATAAAATTTTCAACTGTGTTGGTGTACTATACGTAAATGATCTAATAAATAAATAAATAAATACCTCAGCTATTGTAAAATCAAAAGCGAAAAGAAAAGAAAAAGCGTGCGCGGGGCACCAGCGACACCCCCGGGCCCCATGCACCCCCGGGCCCCATGCCCCCCTGAGCCCCTTGCCTCAGCTAGCGACAACTAAGGGCCCCCGTTTCCTGTAGCGATCTCCCCGCTCTTCAAGCGCAGATGTGCCCCCAGGCACCTTGCTTCAGCTAACGACCAAAAAGGGCCCCCTGCCCCAGCTAGCGAACCCACGCCCCTCACCCCGCATAGCGACCCCCTGCCCCCTCTATCGCCCCCCGGATCGCTACCCCAGCTAGCAATTCTCCCGGGCCCCTGCCCCCTCTAGCAACCCCCTGGGCCCCTGCCCCCTCTAGCAACCCCTGGGCCCCTGCCCCCTAGCGAGCCCCACACTCACGAGTGTCCGCGTGCCCTCCAGGCGCAGATGTCGCCTCGCGGGGCAGGCGGCGCTGAGCAGGGCCCCGCGCACGCCGCCCCCCGACCGCGGCCGGGCCCTCTCCGACTGTCCGCAGTAGCACGCGAGGGGGGAACCTGACCCGAAGTTCTCCAGCTGTGGGGGAAATATATTGTCACAAATAAATATACATATATAACGACCTCTGTGGCGCAGTGGGCGAAAGCCCGCCTGAGACGCAGAGGTTGCGGGTTCGATCCCCGCTGCGGGACAAATGTTTGCATGATCTGCAAATATTTGTTTCGTGTCTGGGTGTTTTCTATGTATAATATGTATGTATTTACAAAAAAAAAAATGTATCTATGTAGTATATCAGTCATCTAGTTACCATAACACAAGCATTGAATTGCTTAGCTTGGGACTAGATGACGCTGTGTGGAATGTCCAAGGATATTTATTATTTATTTTATTATTTATATATGTTTGAGAAAAATTTGGGCTCCAACTCACAAATTCGCAAACATGCCAAACCACAGGAGAGACAATGGTCAATACGTGTGGGGGTGACTAGCCGCGGGTTTCCTCACGATGTTTTCCTTCACCGCTTAGAGTTCGTGTTAATGCGAATATAACTTGCGCACGCAAATTCCATTAATACTCGGGCGGGATTCGAACCCACTTTGGATCGAAAGTCGGGGCACTAACCCACAGCATTGTTACCTGCGGTAAGCTCGGCCAGCACGTGATCTCGTTGTGGCTGAGGTCCAGCTGACGGAGGCTTGACGGATATGACGTCACATACGACATGGACCTGCCAATTATATAAAGAAAGAAACACTTTAGTCTGGAAAAATAAACGGTATTTCTACAGACAATGAAAAATCTTACGAAAAGTTACGACTTCGACGGGATTCGAACCCGCGTGATTCAAGCGATCATCCTTTAGCCGGATTGCCATCGACCACTCGGCCACGAAGCGCTTTTATTAGCGACATCTCTGGTTATTTGTACTGAATGCAAGTTCAGTCAATGAGCAGGTGTATCTAATTCCTTTAGAATACCTGTAGATGGCGCTAATCGGTGCTCTAACCGAAAAATATAATCTTACTGATAGTTTCGTCGTCGACGTCATTGGCTTCGTGGCCGAGTGGTCGATGGCAATCCGGCTAAAGGATGATCGCTTGAATCACGCGGGTTCGAATCCCGTCGAAGTCGTAACTTTTCGTAAGATTTTTCATTTTCTAATGAAATACCTAAGTGTGGTTTAACACTATAATAAAAATATATAAAAACTATTTCTACAGACAATACGAGTCATTTTACACTAAAGCCGTATTACGTTGAATAGTGTAATTTAAGAAATATACTATTCTAGAATCTTATGTAAGATTAAATGAGGGGGTTTCGCAGGGGCCCTTGCCCCGGGGGGGCAGGATCAGAAAGTAGTTAAAACTATCTCTTAATATACTCATTTTTTTTATTGACTAAGTTCGCTATAAAAAAAAATACAGTGGAACATACAATCTTCTCTTTTTTAAGTCGGCTAAAAACAGCTCTTTACCTCGCTGAATCCGTCCTTGTATCTTCTTGTTGTACCAATTATGTTTTGTGTGTGTTAAATAAAATATTTTCTTTCTTTCTTTCTTTCTTTCTTTCAAAGTAGTTAAAATTATCTTACTCATTTTTTATTATTGACTAAGTTCGCTATAAAAAAAAATACAGTGGAACATACAATCTAGTCTTTTTTAAGTCGGCTAAAAGCAGCCCTTTACTTTCCTGAATAATATTTCCTTACCTCAATGAGTTATAGCTCATATTAAGTCTCGCCAAGTTAGCAGCACGGCAGGCCAGCGCAGCAGGGATGCATGTGAACTGATTGTGTGCCAGGTTCAGTGCGTGCAGGGGGGAGGGGCCCCGGGCCCCGGGCCCCGAGGGGGCGGGGGCCGGGGGGGACTCCAGGACCCCCCGCCAGGGGTGCGCGCGACGCGCTTCTGACCAACTGTGAATGAATAATGAATACCAATTATTTAAACACAATTTATTAAACCGATTTCAAGCAATTTTCTGCATCTGACGACCTCTGTGGCGCAGTGGGCGAAAGTCCGCCTGAGACGCAGAGGTTGCGGGTTCGATCCCCGCTGCGGGACAAATGTTTGCATGATCTGCAAATATTTGTTTCGTGTCTGGGTGTTTTCTATGTATAATATGTATGTATTTACAAAAAAAAAATGTATCTATGTAGTGTATCAGTCATCTGGTTACCATAACACAAGCATTAAATTGCTTAGCTTGGGACTAGATGACGCCGTGTGAAATGTCCAAGGATATTTATTTATTTATTTATCTTTGAGGTGCATTTTTGTTCATAACTCGGAAGATCCTCATCAGATCCTTAACATTTTATGGTACTACCTCGGGAGTATATTTAAAAAAAAAAAAAAAGAATTCTCAAAATTGGTTTAGTTGTGGTGTGTAATATGATGTGCAAGCTTGCAGTAATAGCTTGTAAGTAGTTTACGTAGAATAGCGAATAAGTATTAATGTTTAAGCAGTCAATAAATGGATCCCACGACAAATGGACGTTTCCTTATAAACTCTGCCTAACCCTCAGCCCAATCCTGCATGGCGACCTTGCCAGGATTTCAACCACGTTTCGGCGTTATTTAAATATCTACATGGACAATTAAAAAAGCCTACATCAACATGTGTCGCTCAGATATACAGAAGGACGAAGTATTCATCACCCAGAGTGCTTCCGGAGGATCAAACAACAGCGCGGAAAATCACCTTTCAAACATAAGCATCGTGATGTTCGTCATCTGCACAATACTGTCTATCGCAGGACTTTACGGACTATACGTTCTGTATAAAAAGTGTCATCAAAATTGGATCAGGAGTGAAGTTTTGACACAAAACTTGAGACGGTCCTTTCGCCGCGTGACCACTAGATCCGGAGAGGAACCTGCCTGCGTTTCCTGCGCCTGCCGTAAATAAGAAGATAAAATTATAGAAGAAAGAAGATAAAATTATAGAAATAAGAAGATAAAATTATAGAAGAAAGAAGATAAAATTATAGAAATAAGAAGATAAAATTATAGAAGAAAGAAGATGAAATTATAGAAGAAAGAAGATATAATTATAGAAGAAAGAAGATAAAATTATAGAAGATCGAAGAAAAATTACAGAAGAGAGAAGAAAAATTATAGAAAAAAAAAAGGAAGAGAAGATTGAAAAGAGAAAAATTATATTGTTGGAGGAGTCAGGGGTATTCCCGGCTCAGTTACCTGTGGTGTCCAGGGTATAGCCCGGCCCAAGCTGCCATTCCTGACGAAGGATGAGCCAAGCAGTCACTTCAGAGGACAAGCCAAGCAGCCCTTCCAGAGGACAAGCCTAGCAGCCCATCGAGACGGACCAAGTTGATGAAAGGTATGAGTGCAGTATACTCATAAAGTGTAAAAATTGACTCTATAATTATTCATGGAAAGACTTAATGAAATATATGAAAGTTTATTAGATTTATGTGTTAGTATTAGAAAATTAGGCCCTAAACGGCGAGACGAAAATTTAGGACAGCGAAAGTTTCAAGAGGCTGATAATTTGTATAATGAGTTTACATTGTTAATTGAATACGGACGTTTACGTAAAAAGGAACTACATTTAGATCCGTCAATACCTAACGAAATAGAGAAAATTTATAGAAAAATCTTGGGTTATAAAGAGGTTAAAGATATTTCAGAAAGTTCGTCCGACGAATTTTTAGATTTAGAGGAAAGTAGAACAACATTCAAAATGGAGAGTTTTAGTTTAAAAACGGCTAGTACTTTGATTCCTGTTATGGACGGAAAGGAAGAAACAGTAGAGAGAATAATCGAAGGTATAGAGATGTATGAAAGTTGCTTGAAAGAAGAAGGTTGTAAGAAATTGCTAGTTTCATTTGTGTTAAAGACTCGTCTGTCAAAAATAGCGAGATTAAAACTGAAAAAAAGTTACGAATCTGTTTCTGGTTTAGTAAAAGATATTCAAACTTATCTTCTGACAAAAAAATCTTCCAACTCAATAATAACACTGATTAATAATATAAGTCAAAACAGCTTGACTATAGGTGAGTACGGAGAGAAACTAGGAGATTTATTTACCTCCCTTACCATAGCGCAAGCAGACGGAAACCAGACAGCCGCCGAGATACTCAGTCCAATAAACGAAAGGTTAGTAGTTAAAAGATTTGCAGATGGTCTGAGAAATCGTCGACTTAGTACTATTTTAACAGCTAGAAACTACAGTCAACTGAAGGATGCTGTACGAGCAGCTGAAGATGAGGAGCTGTCACTTCCCGGAACCTCAGGTCAGGATGCCGTGTTTTCTTACACACGAGGTAGGAACTCAAGGTACATTCGGAGTCGCGGGAACTACCATCATCGTGGGCAGACTACTCAATACCGCGGAAATCCTTCTTACTACCGAGGTAACAACGCAGCCCAGCATTACTGGGGTCAGGGGTCCGCACAGCGAGGTTTTCACCGTGGCAGACATTACAAACAGCGTGGATACTCTAGGCCGCCGAATAAAAGTTACTATAGAGGTAACAGAGGTTATAACAGAGGTGCCAGGCAGGACAACGTAAATGTTGTCACAGTGCCAAAAGAGGAAAAGGATAAAGAGGAAAATTTAGATCAGTTTTTTCGGAGCTACTAATTATGGCTTAGTATGTGAAAGTCTCGATTTTATCTATTTATACGATAGGAAACAAAAACTAAAATTTTTAATCGATACGGGTGCATCTATTTCATTAATCAACAAACAGTCGGTAACACGCGATACAAAATTATATAGCGATCAAACAAGCATAAAAGGTATCGGTGGAAAAGTACAGGCAAATAACTTCGCGTACATATCTTTGAAATTAGAAACGGGTGTACAATTTCGTTACAAGTTTTATTTATTCGATAATATTCCATGTGAATCGGATGGAATACTCGGTTTAGACTTTCTGAGAACTTATAATGCTAATATTGATTTACCGACAAACGTACTTAGCTTACAATTAAATGACAAAGCGCCGCATTATCGCATTGAAATACAAAACCGTCAACCTATTCATGGGAACTCGGAAAATTATTTGCTTATTCCAGGTCGAAGTGAGTCTATCCACTATATCGACATAAACAAAACTATTTACAAAGATTGCGTTTTACACCCTAAGCAAATAGATAACAACTTATTTATAGCAGGTTGTATTTTTCAGCCAAAACGAGGTAAAGTTCCAGTAAAAATTTTAAACACTAGTGAAAATTTAATCAAAATTCCGAAACAAAATTTAATACGTAACGATGATTTTGAGTATTTAGATGACTATAGTATTTGTTTATTTGATAAATCTGAAACGGGACTGGAACGAGTTAAAAAGTTATTATCGGAACTAAATTTATCTCATTTAAATTCAAGCGATAGAAAAGATTTAGAAATAATTTGTGCTAAATATTCAGACATATTTTTCCTTCAAGGAGACAAACTAGGTACAGCAAATGTAGTAGAACAGTCAATAACAATAAAATCAAATACGATGCCAGTGTATACTAAGCCTTATCGTTTGCCTCAATCATCGAAATCGGAAATTAATAAGCAAGTTAAAAAAATGTTACAGGACAACATAATAGAGCCCTCCAGCAGTGAGTGGAATAGTCCTATTCTTTTAGTACCCAAAAAGTCAGATGGAGAAAAGAAATGGCGTTTAGTAGTGGATTACCGAAAACTTAATGATTGTATCCAAGACGATAAATTTCCACTACCAAACATTACCGAAATATTAGACTCTCTTTCAGGAAGTATTTGTTTTAGTCATTTAGATCTTCAGCAAGGGTTTTATCAAGTTAATTTAAAAGAGGAGAGTAGGGATATCACCAGTTTTTCGACTAGTGAAGGCCAATATCGTATGAAGCGCCTTCCTATGGGTCTCAAGATATCACCAAATGCGTTTTCTAGAGCCATGTCAATTGCCTTGTCGGGACTAACATTTGAGAAATGTTTCGTCTACTGTGACGATCTTATTGTATTCGGTAGGACTGTAGATATACATAATAAGAACCTTATGGATGTTTTCGATCGTTTAAGAAAAATGAACCTTAAGCTAAACCCAGCAAAGTGTGAATTTATGAAAACTCAACTACTCTATTTAGGTCACGAAGTTTCAGCTAGTGGTGTATTACCAGATCCACAAAAAATTACTGTAGTAAAAAATTACCCAGTACCTAAAAATGCCGAAGAGGTGAGGCGATTTGTTGCATTTTGTAATTATTATAGAAAATTCATTCGGTCGTTTGCAGAAATTACAGTACCACTAAATAAATTATGTAGAAAGAACGAAACATTTATATGGACAAGTGAGTGTCAAAATAGTTTTGACATCCTTAAAGAAAAGTTAATTCAACCACCAATTTTGCAATACCCCGATTTTTCTAAAGAAAATGAATTCATACTACAAACGGACGCATCTAATATAGCAATAGGATCAGTTCTATGTAACAGCGATCTAAGACCAGTAGCTTACGCCAGTAGACCACTTAATAAAGCAGAGTTAAATTATCCTACGATACAAAAAGAACTTTTGGCAATAGTGTGGAGTATAAAATATTTTAGACCTTATTTATATGGAAGAAAATTTACTATTCTAACGGATCACAAACCACTAATCTATCTATTTGGCATGAAAGATCCATCTACACGACTTTTAAAGTTTAGATTACTATTGGAAGAATACGATTACGATATTAAATATATAAAAGGTACAGATAATAATGTTGCTGATGCATTGAGTAGGGTGACCATAAGTTCAAACGAATTAAAGTCTTTAAATGAAAAAATTGTAAGTATGGTAATGACAAGGGCACAACGAGCAAGAATAAACTCGGAGTGCAAAGTAATACCTCAATCGAGTAACAATGGTTCTCTTAATATAGCTGACGAACCAAGGTTTGGCCAACCAAGGATAGCAGAAATATTAAGAAAACCGAATGAAGCTGTAGAATTAAAATTTCTAAAAGGTAAAGATCTAAAGAAGAAAAATATAGATTACGAAAACGAATGTTTTGCTTATGTTATGAATGAATCTACTCTATTTATCAATCTCGATTATATGTCGCATTTCTCGCGAGTCGAATTTGCGGATTTATTGAGTAAAGATTGTAGAAAAATAAATATTAAAGAACTATGCATAGTAAAAGATAAAAATAATGTTAAATTTATTAAAGAATTGATCAATGAAATAAAAAGTAGACCACAGTGGACCGGTCCACAAATAAATATTCTAAGAGGAATAAAAAGAGTCCTAGAAACTGACGAAAAGACATACATACTACATGACTATCATTTGCTGCCAACAAGTGGGCATGCAGGCGTACGACGTATGATAAATAATATAAAAGGTAAGTACTTTTGGCCAGGCATGGAAAACGACGTACGACGCTACGTTTCTAAGTGTCAAAAATGCCAAACTAGTAAGTATTCTAGAAATATAGTAGAACCGATGGTCGAAACTACAACGGCAACAAGTGCTTTCCAAAAGGTATTTTTAGATTTAGTTGGCCCTTTAGATAAGGATTTAGAAGGTAACGTTTATATTTTAAGTTTACAATGTGAGCTCAGTAAGTATATTGAGGCGTATCCATTGCAGAGAAAAGATACGGTAAGTGTAGCTAGATCATTCGTAAACAACTTTATACTTAAGTATGGGTTACCTACAACCATCGCTACCGATCGAGGTACGGAATTTATGTCGGAAACAATGTCAGAGGTTTGTAAATTGCTACAAATTAATAAAATAAATTCGACTGCATATCATCACCAGTCGATAGGTGCTTTAGAAAATACCCATAAGCATCTTGCAGCATTTTTACGTACTCAGTGTGACGGACATCCAGAAACATGGAGTCAATGGTTGAATTTTTGGTGTTTTTCATACAACACTACCGTCCACACGGAAACAAAATACACACCGTATGAGTTAGTATTCGGTAAATCATGCAACTTACCTAGTAATCTTACCAATGACGTAGTAGAACCACTTTACAACCCAGATAACTATGTTTTAGAACTTAAATATAGGTTACAGTTAGCTCATAAAGAAGTTAGAAATAATTTAATTTTAAGAAAAACTCAGAGAAAATTAGTATATGATAGAAAATGTAATCCTATTTCATATAAACCAGGTGACTTGATACTAATAAAAAATGAAACAGGTAAAAAATTAGATAAGTTATTTAAAGGACCTTATACTGTGTTAAGCGATAACGAACCTAATGTCGTTATAAAAAAAGGCGATAATATAGAGACAGTTCATAAAAATAGAACAAAGAGATATGTAACTTAAGTAACTACCTATATTTTAATCGGTTTGTTTACATTTAAGTGATATCATGTTATGACAATGAAACACTAAACTTAATGATAATTGACATTGTTTAGATTTACTTATATTAATCTTTCTTAAACTTTCGCGATTGTTTATGTTAATGTGTTTAGAATAAGACTATAATAAAATAACTACCTATTAAGCTAATGTTGATTTTGCATTTATAAGAATCTTGACAATTTGCTCTAGGCAAAAAGAAAAAAAAAAAAAAAAAAACATTTACTTATTACTATGTTATTTTTTTTTGTAACAACCCCTATGATGTGGTGTGTAATATGATGTGCAAGCTTGCAGTAATAGCTTGTAAGTAGTTTACGTAGAATAGCGAATAAGTATTAATGTTTAAGCAGTCAATAAATGGATCCCACGACAAATGGACGTTTCCTTATAAACTCTGCCTAACCCTCAGCCCAATCCTGCATAGTATTGACGGAGGAATCGGTAAACATGCATAAAATATAAATGAAAAATATTATGGCTTCGACGGGATTCGAACCCGCGATGATATGATGCAAGCAATCGTCATTTAGCCGGGCTGCCATAACCACTCGGCCACGAAGCCTTACTGATAGTTACTGATCTTACTGATATCAATAAGATGATAGTTCGATAAAAGCTAACGAACCTCCATTTCGGAAGTCGGTTAAAAATATATAGTTTTCAGTTTAAGTAGTAACCAAAGACAATGAATACCAAGAAGACAGACAAAGGCCATACACAAAATCGTAACCCTAAAAATTCCCCAAACCCGGAGTTTTAAGTAGATGGCAGCACCAGATAGCCTGGAAACTTTACATCAATTTTATTCAAGAAAAAATTACTTTCTACTTAAAATTGTCTACAATTTTTTTAATTTTTATTCATCGTCTTGCAGTAATGGCCCAGGTTCAGTACTCACACCATTGAGATGTATTATAGAGCCACAATCAGACAAATAAAATGTAAACGTCAAAACTCGGCGCACGCTACGCAGTGCGCAGAGTTTTTCTTTTTTGCGTACAAGCGACATTGAACATTAAAACAAACGACATAACGTCTACATTCAATTGTCAAATGTCATTGTAGAACATTTAATTTGCACGCACATTTTTTGAGTGTTGTCAGCTATTAGATTGTGACTCTTTAATACATCTCAATGACTCACACAGCGTTTCCCGCGCGGTTTGCGAGCGTCGGCACCGGCTCGCCGTCTTCTAACAATCCACACTCACTCGTCTCTATCGACGGACTGCGAGATGATGACTTCTAAGAGAAAAGAAACAGAAAAAAGTTCATGCAAGTTACAGGGGGGGGGGGGGCACTGCACTGGATTCTCATCTTAGAGAAAGAAAGCAATAGAGCGCTGCATATTCCTTTCTTAGTCACACAAAAACAAAGAAGAATATATACAACATTCTTTTGAGTAAAAGAGACAAAGCATTAGATCTTTTGTCCCTCATCGCGTGCCGTTTTTCTGTATGGCCGGAAACTTGATGCTCCGATTATTGTACTAGGAAACTATGGATTCACTGCATTTTTTGTCCCTCTCGGCGGCACGCTCACTGTTCGTCCAGTACAAAGACGATTAATATCTAGAAGACAGACAAAGGCCATACACAAAATCGTAACCCTACCAAATAGCCTGGAAACTTTAAAACATCAATTTAAATAATTATACATTTGTGATACTTGACTCGGTATCGAGGACAATATCCAATACTACGGTAAACTGACGTAGACTTGGCTCTTACAGATAGCGAAGCGTTGGGGAAGATGCCCGCTGCCGAAGCGCTTCGCTGCTCCACGGGAGACGCAGCAAGAGGGGTCGTACACTCCGAAGAATTCTTAAACAGACATCAATTATATTAGATACACGAAAACCATCAAAAACAGAAGAGGAAAAATGATTGGTCATCTTATACGACATGACAGCTTTATAAGGAACATCATAGAAGGAAAAGTAGGAGGAAGGAGAGGAAGGGGAAGACCGAGAATTAATTACATAAGTCAGATAAAAGAGAAGGTCGCTGTCATGTCGTATCAAGAAGTAAAAGAGATTGCATTGGAAAGAAGTACATGGAGGAAATTGCATCATTACACCGACAAGAGCTGAGCTCTTAAGTTTTATAATAAAACGAAAACACGAGCTTTTAACGGTGAAGGAAAACATCGTGAGGAAACCGGTTAGCTCTCTAATAGCGTCGATGGGCTTGCAACCTGTCACGTATGGAAAGTTAACTTCTGCAAAAAGTGGGCATGTACCAAATATGTATTTGGACATACCTCTGACTACCCCCTTAGACATCTTCAAAGGATCTAAAAATTGCATAAAGATCTGAAAGAAATGTCTACCGCTCCCGGGATACAGTCGTTATCATATTTTAGATAATTATGTGGATTTTTCCCGCCCTTTTCCTCAGATCTGAGAATCACACTAATTTATAAAGGTTTGTGTGTGTATAAGTGTGTTTGTTACTCCTGCACGCTCTAACGGCTGGACGGATTTGAATGAAATTTGGTACCAGGATAGCTTATATCCTGGTTTAACACATAAGCTACTTTTGATCCCGGTATTTCCACGGGATTTATTCACCGCGGGTAACACCTAAGGCGAAACTAGTAGTTAATAAAGAGATGTTTAGTTCAGCCCCCTGATTGTGTAACTTATCTCGATTGTAACCAAGTTGTATCAAAGCAAAAATCACAGTCAATCGCGAAAACAACGGTCAGATTTAAGGCTGATTAAGTAATTTTTTTTTTTTCACCTACTATGTCCCACTGCTGGGCAAAGGTCTCCCCCAAAATCCTCCACTGACCGCTGTCTATGGCGATCTCCCACCACTCCTTCTCAAACACGTCAAGATCGTCCCGCCAACGCCAACGCCAAGTAAAAACGTTAATTACTGTCAAATTTGACAGTTGTTTTCGTGATTTACTGTGATTTTTGCTTTGATACAACTTGGATACAATCCGAGACAAGTTAGACAATCAGGGGACAGATCTTTTTATAGTTATCAATGCCTACCTCCCCCTCTCCTGTGGGTAGGTCCCGCAGGTGGTTGAAGGCCGCGTTAAGGTCCCTCAAGGCCGCCGCGGCCCACATCGCGTCGGGGAGCGCGCGCAGCTTGTTGTTGGACACGTCTAGTGTCGATAAGCACGGTAGACAGAACAGGCCTGCTGGTAGCTCCTCTAACCGATTGTCCTGGGGAATTTATATATATTTATTATATAATCTCACTTTCAAAACTATCGTGAGTTGTATTAGACATTATAAAAGTACACGGGAAATTACTCACGTAAAATTATAAATCGAAAGAATAAAACATTGTCGGTATCTAAATCGACGATAATTTTACGTGAGTAATTTCCCGTGTACTTTTATAATATTTATTATATAACTTAGATATTTATTTATTTATTATTATTTAGTCACTCAGTGGGTGCCCGAAGACAGTCGGAGACGACGCGGCAGACCCAGGAAAAGATGGCGAGACGACCTGGATGCATTCGAATCAAACTGGCAAACTGTTGCCTTGGAGCGCAAAGAGTGGAAGTTGAAGGGGGAGACCTTTGCCCAGCAGTGGGACATGATAGGTTAAATAAAAAAAAAATATTATTTAGATTATTATAATAATAATAAAAGCCTTTTTTCACTGATCAAATAACAGTACATTATAACTTATTATGTATAAGTCTGAAGATTGACAAAAGGTTTAACTTACCTATAACTAAATAACTTAAAAACTAAAATAAAATTCTTCAGCAACCAATTCGTTGATCAGGTTGTCCTTCGACATAGGTCTCCCCTAGCTTCTTCCACTCATCTCTTTCTTGACTCTTCTCCATCCTTTTCTCCATCTCTTAATTTGTCGTCAAATTACGACGACAAATTAACATTATTAAAAACTGGTAAATAAATATTAATATCCTTAGATATTTCTACCGACCTCTGTGGCGCAGTGGGTGAAAGCCCTGAGACGCGGAGGTTTGCCAATTCGATCCCCGCTGGACAAATGTTTGCATGATCTGCAAATATTTTGCTCGAGTCTTACAACAAACACACTTTCACACTCTAACCTTCTTAGTATTAGTATTCTTGTGAGTAAAAGAGACAAAGCATTATATCTTTTGTCCCTCATCGCGTGCCGCTCTCTATGGCCACTGCATTTTTTGTCCCTCTCGGCACGCTCGCTTTTCTCGCTCGTCCAGGTACCTATACCGCCGTCTTATGATCTCACCGTTCCTATCCATCCAAAGGTTGTCTGGAAGAGATCGCTCTAAGCGATAAGACCGCCCATTATACTAATATTAAGTTGTTTTTACTGTAATTGTATATTCCTATTGTTGGTGTAATAAAGAGTTCATTATTATTATTATTATTATACTAGGTCTACACCTAGTTGTAAAACAACGCCATCTATATTTAGAGAATGTTAATACTGACCTGTAGATATAGTTCTTGTAACGCGGGTGCAGTGTACACTGCGGTTCGTTTCTTCCCCCGCCCCCGCCCCCGCCACCCCCCGCCCCCCTCCTCCAGCGGGTCCGCGGGGGAGGGGAGGCGGGAGAGCTTGTTCTGAGCTGCGTTTAGGTACCTGACAATATTACAATGAACTGGAATAAATAAATAGAATAAAGGGCATCGGAAAGCATCGGGTCCTAATAAACATTTTATCAAATGAGGGTAAATTAATATTAAATTAATTAAATTAATATGCAGTGGGAAACATTAGGCTTATAATAATAATAATAATATTGATTTAAAGAATGAAATCACTCGCATGTGGCGCCTTCGTAAAGTATCCATAGTCCCAATAGTCTTATCTTCCACAGGTGTTATTCCAAAACAACTTTTCCAATCTCTTGAAGTATTAGACCTCCCAAAATACACATATTCTCTTCTTCAAAAGGCAGCCATTTTAAATACGTGCAGAATTGTCAGAACATTTTTACAGACTAATCTTAGTGAAGACAGTCATATTAACTTGTAGGTAGATACTGATGTGCACTTGGCTTTGGCCCGTGCAATTTAGCTAACCCCCAGTTTACGAGTAAACTGAGCATGTTAAACATAAAACTATAATAATAATAAAATGAGGGTAGATAAATAATAAAACATATAAAAAACCTTTTATTTCTACTGCTTCACAAATAAGTATCTAATCATCTACGTTTTCTGCAATAGTCGCCTCCACGGGGCGTAGGCAAAATAATAAAACATAATAATTATCATAATTATATCATTATCATCCCTAGTGTAGGGAGTCGCGTTGGAACAGGCAGTAGAATCACCTAGTTTTAAGAACGTGACATGTCAAAGTGGTCTATAAACGATCGTACTGAATAAATACATTTTGAGTTTGAGTTTAAGTTGCATAATAAAATTAAGCGTTTTGGCTAAAAATTATAACTATTTTAACACGCTCTTTGCACATACTCACATAACACATTATAAAACACTAGCTAACTTGCCCGTGGCTTCGCTCACGTGGTACCTACCTTGATAAAATATAGCCTATGTTCATTCGGAAAGTCTAAGCTACAAATTGGTGAAAGAATTTTTGAAATCGGATGAGTCGTTTTGGAGATTACCCCAAACATACAAACAAACAAACCAACATTACCTCTTTATAATATTATAGTATAGATATACAAACGGGTATTTATCACGAATTTTACCTTTAATATTCGCCCGACGTTTCGACCGGCAACAGCCGTTGTCGCGGGAAGACTTCCCGCGACCACGGCTGGTGCAATCCGGTTCTATATGAAAGAAAGAAAGAAAAAATCATTTATTCTTGTAGGACCTTAAGGGTCACTTAAGTTTCGTTTTACATGCTAGGTGATTCTAATGCCTGTTCCAACGCGACTCCCTACACCAGGGAAAGAATCAGGCAAGAACCTGGTGGTGTGGGCCTAGCTTTTTTTTAAAAGCGATCCCTTAACAATCTAAAATAATCGAAATAGTCAAGCTTCAGTGGGAAGCCAGTCGAACAAAGTAAGGCATGTCAAAGAAATATATAATACTCACTTAAGGCTGGGCATAGCGAAGAGTTCAGGCGGCAACAGCCGCAGCTCATTGTTGGAGACGTCCACGCGAGTGATTGCGAGCAAAGCCGCAGACGCGCTGCCTAGCTTGCTGTTCACGTGGAGCGAAGCGAGCCGGAGCCAAGACATACTGCGTTGTGGAATTATGATTAGATTAACAAAAACCTTTTCGAAAGTGAGTGCTTTTGAGTGTAAGTGTGAGTGAGTTAATGATATATATTATATTATAATTTAATGCTTGTGTTATGGTAACCAGATGACTGATATAATACTTAGATACATTTTTTTGTAAATACATACATATTATAGATAGAAAAACATCCAGACCCGGAACAAATATCTGTAGAACATGTAAACATTTGTCCCGTGACGGGAATCTAACCCGCAACCTCCGCGTCTCAGGCGAGCCTTCGCCCACTACGCCACGAAGTTAATGAGTAAGTAAGTTCGTATGAGCAAGTGGCCAACTCTGGTGACGGAGTTTTCAGGCCGCCTTAGGCCTCCGTCATGGCTTTAAAAGCTGGGACAGACAATTTAACGTGCCCACCGAAGCACGGAAACGCACAGATAATAATGCTACTTGCGGTCACCCATCCAAGTAGTGACCGCTCAGAACGTTGCTTAACTTCAGCGATTTATCAAGAACGTCTTAGCAAGCTTCGCCACGAGCGCTTCAGTTAATGAGTGAAAGTGATTGAGTGAATGTTAGTGTGAGTGCGACTGTGATTTGTGAGCGGCTGTGTGAGTGTGAGTGAGTGACTCACCGCAAGTAAGGTATATGCGAGCGCAGTTCCCGCCAATTGACCATCACCGGCGTAGTGGGGCAGAGCGCGCTGTACGTGAGAGCGGAGTCGCTCTGTCGACTGTTGAACACAGTCTCAGAGACGGAGGACTTGTTCAACTTGTAGTCTGGGTCGGGGTATGCCTGGATATAGAAAATATAAATAAATATATTTGGTAGTTAGTTCTTCTTCTTCTTCTTCTTCTTCTTTATTTTGGCTTCGCCGGCTTTTGCCACGCATTTAGCCACTACCATGTCAAAATAATTCTTTACTGAAGCAATCTACGGACTTTTTTTTTCGTAGTTAGTTCAGAAGTCAAGTACCTAACTTATATGTCAACAAGTCTGTTAGTTAAAAATAATCTACCAGAAAGTCATCTAATATTCCATCAGTCAATTACAATGACAGTCAGTCATCGAATACTACGTCAGTCATTCAATAAGCACTACGCCAGTCAGTCATCAAGCACTACGACAGTCAGTCATCAAGCACTAAGTCATTCATCAAGCTTTACGTCAGCCATCAAGTACTACGTTAATCAGTCATC
The DNA here is from genome assembly GCA_963582015.1 of Xanthorhoe designata. Taxonomy (NCBI): domain Eukaryota; kingdom Metazoa; phylum Arthropoda; class Insecta; order Lepidoptera; family Geometridae; genus Xanthorhoe; species Xanthorhoe designata. The sequence goes on from OY757058.1 coordinate 4,576,915, forward strand.
AAGCACTACGTCATTCATCAAGCTTTACGTCAGCCATCAAGCACTACGTCAGTCAGCCATCAAGCACTACGTCATTCATCAAGCTTTACGTCATTCATCAAGCTTTACGTCAGCCATCAAGCACTACGTCAGTCAGTCATCAAGCACTACGTCATTAATCAAGCTTTACGTCAGCCATCAAGCACTACGGCAGTCAGTCATCAAGCACAACGTCAGTCAATTACTAAGCACAACGTCAGTCAGTCATCAAGCACTACGTCACCCATCAAGCACTACATCAGTCATCAAGCAATACGTCAGTCATCAAGCACTCCGTCAGTCAGTCATCAAGCACTAATCTCTTTAAAATCATATGCACACCTTAGTGGCCAGTATTTTAGCGGCCAGGTCCATGAGGTCATGTTGCAAGCACTCTCTGAGCGCGCGACAGGTCGGGTCTGTAGCGCCGCGCGCCAGCAACACCTCCGCGCAATCCACGTGTCTGCTGCGGCATGCTACAGCTAGGGCTGTCCATGGACCGTCTCCTTAAGGTATAAAATATAAATCAAACTAATATTAGTGGAAATTCGGGGTATCGCAAAAGCTTAAACTAACTAAAAATGTTGCCGTCCCTTTCATAGCGATGGGAATATAAAGGATGGCATTAATTTTAGTTAGTTTAGTTTAGCTTTTGCGACACTCCGAATTGCCACTATTATAAAGGTAAAAGTTTGTGTGTGTAAGTGTGTTTGTTCCTCATTCACGCTCAAACAGCTGGACGGATTTTAATGAAATCTGGATTAAAATTTGTTGATTGTAATGTGACGACCTCTGTGGCGCAGTGGGCGAAAGCCCGCCTGAGACGCGGAGGTTGCGGGTTCGATCCCCGCCGCGGGACAAATGTTTGCATGTTCTGCAGATATTTGTTCCGGGTCTGGTTGTTTTTCTATGTATAATATGTATGTATTTACAAAAAAAAATGTATCTATGTAGTATATCAGTCATCTGGTTACCATAACACAAGCATTCAATTGCTTAGCTTGGGACTAGATGACGCCGTGTGGAATGTCCAAGGATATTTATTTATTTATTTATTAGCCATTTAATTAATATTTGCTTGCCTAAGTAGGTAGAACATAATTGGAAAATTATCCTAGTCTATGACCTAATTGTTAAACATATAAGTATATTATGTTCTTGCAAAAAAAATTTACTTTATCTTTATCTTTAAAAAATAGTATACTTTTGATCCCGGTACTCCCACGGGAACGGGAACTATTCATCACGGGTAATACAACAGCTATACTCGTTCCAACCGTTTATTTAACTTTTGACAGCTGTAATACTGACTCAAATAGTGATGCCCTGACCCGTTACCGATTCGATTTCATAATCATAATCATAATCATTTATTTGTTTTCTCTCACATACAATACATACAGTTAAATAAATATAAATACAGGAAAATAAAATAACTTTAAAAATAAATGTAGTTAAAATAAAAATAATCCAAAAATAAGTGTCGGTTCTAACATAATACAAAGAAATGTTGTGAGAGACTGGTGCCTGAAATAGGTATTGAGATAAACCTGTGTTACGGGTCACCAGTGCCCTACTTCACTGATTTGCATAGGAAAAACCTAAACAATAAAATTTTTAACAAGAGATAGAAAGTAGAGAACTAAATTTATTTTATCGATCGATTTTATTCATGAAGAAGTTTTAATCGATTTAACACACTCATTATTTACTATGAATATCAACATTTTGCACCTTTTCATTACAAGTAGGTACCGCAGTTCATTCACATGTTTTTTATTTGAACCAACTACAGTAAGTCTAAACGATTATTTTAGATTCATTAATTTTCAGCGAATAAATTCGATCCCATGGAACTGTTTTCATTACGCAAATTATTTATGCATTACAACAGAGACATTTAGGGCATTTTAATGCAAAATAATAAAGGTTTTTACGTGATTTGATATAAAAATAATCACAATAATTTTATTGTATGTTTTAATAGAATCGATAATCGATTTATTTCAAAACCAGTTGTCATTAATTACGAATGAAACATCTCTAAGTGGGCGGATCCCGTCCATGACAGTACAGTATTCCCTGTAGTACATTGTATCAAAAATTATTATAAAACTTTATGTGCATGATCTGTCAAAAGTTAAATAAACGATTGGAAAGACTATAGGTGATTCTACTATCGCAAAAGCTAAACTTAACTAACTCAAAATGTTGCCGTCCCTTTCATAGCGATGGGAATAAAACGGATGGCATTAATTTTAGTTAGTTTAGTTTAGCTTTTGCAACACTCCGAATTGCCAACTTTTACTTTTAAACTTAAACTTTTACCTTTATATTATAAAGGTAAAAGTTTGTCTGTGTAAGTGTGTTTGTTCCTCATCCACGCTCAAACAGCTGGACGGATTTTAATGAAATCTGGATTTAAATTTGTTGATTGTAATGTGTATTAATTACTCATTTAATTAATATTTGCTTGCCTAAGTAGGTAGAACATAATTGGAAAATTATCCTAGTCTATGACCTAATTGTTAAACATATAAGTATATTATGTTCTTGCAAATAAAATTTACTTTATCTTTATCTTTAAAAAATAGTATACTTTTGATCCCGGTACTCCCACGGGAACGGGAACTATTCATCACGGGTAATACAACAGCTAGTAATAAATAGTTAGTCTGTTACGCTTTCACGCCTAAACCACTAAACCGATTTTGATGCAATTTGGGCCAGAGATAGATTAGACCTTGGGAAAGGACATAATCTACATTTTGTTCGGGTCCCACGCGTGGGAAGCCGCGGGGAGCAGCTAGTGTTACTATAAGTTCCCTTATGCCGGGTTCCTATATCCAACGAACGGATGTCCGTAGGTCGGTCGTCATAGCAACGTTGTTATCTGACACAAAATGGCTGCGTTCCGATTCGCGATAATATCGCTCTGAGCGAAAAAAGCGATAACTGGCGTTCCGAATCGATTTAGCGCGATATTGATGTTTGTGGACTAATTTGAATCGGAATGGTTTTGAGCGAGTTCACGACGCTTACAAACATACTGGTAGTTACTGGAGGCATAACGACGGATAAAATCTGCTTTTTTGCTATTTTATGATGGGGAATTTGATCTGGCTAACGAGGCAAACACAGTACAATTTTACAAAATGAATAAATTTTAAAATAAATTTTAAAGAGTATTTTATTGACTACCACAAACAACAGAAATCAAAACACAAACTACTATTTTGACAGGACGCTCACACCGACCATGCTCCGAAGCGGTGGCACTGTGAGCGAAAGATGGCGGCGGTTATGACGTCATTGATGACGTTTCATTATTACTTGTACATGCCATTTTTTATTGCCTTATTTGTAATTGTTTTTTTTCATTTGTGTACAATAAAGAATTACAAGAATTACAAGAATTACTTGTAGACGCGCTCACGGTGATTCGGAACGGTTTTGTGAGCGAAATTATCGATATTAGCGCGAATCGGAACGCAGCCAATGTATGAGACTTTTTGACAGATAACAACGTTGCTATGACGACCGACCTACGGACATCCGTTAGTTGGATATAGGAATCCGGCATTACTCGTTCACTTACTGTCAGAGTTATAGTTGGTCCTGCAAGGCGAGGGCGAGGGCGAAGCGCAGTGCCGCTGCGGCGCTTCCGAAGCGCGGGGCGCGGCCGAAGCGCTGCGCGAGCGGCGTCGGTCGCGCTCCAACACCAGGCCTGATGGCTGCTATCATTCACATATTAAATAATAATAATAATAATATAATAAATATCCTTGGACATTCCACACGGCGTCATCTAGTCCCAAGCTAAGCAATTGAATGCTTGTGTTATGGTAACCAGATGACTGATACACTACATAGATACATTTTTTTTTGTAAATACATACATATTATACATAGAAAAACAACCAGACCCGGAACAAATATCTACAGAACATGCAAACATTTGTCCCGCGGCGGGGATCGAACCCGCAACCTCCGCGTCTCAGGCGGACTTTCGCCCACTGCGCCACAGAGGTCGTCAAACGACATATTTAACGACATATTGGGGGCGATTCTGAGTGTCGCAAAAGCTAAACTTAACTAAAAATATTGCCGTCCCTTTCATAGCGATGGAAATAAAAAGGATGGCATTAATTTTAATTAGTTTAGTTTAGCTTTTGCGATACTCAGAATTGCCCCCATTACATATGCTTTGTCTGATAGATGTAAATAATGATATGAAAAAATGAAATGAAAGATGATCACGACTGCATCCCAGGGAGCGGTAGACTTTCTTTCAGATCTTTTTTTTTTAGGTAATTTTTAGATCCTTTTGTAGATGTCTAAGGGGGTAGTCAGAGGTATGTCCAAATACATATTTGGTACATGCCCGCATCTTGCAGAAGTACAAAAAAATGCAGTTGGGATATAGAATCAGAATCAGAAACTCGGAACATGGCGAACACAACTCAATAACAAATGGCAAAATACAAATTAAACCGATTTCAATTTCTTAAGAAGAGATCAGTGCAATTATGTTCTCCGAAGATACTCATATACTCACTCCTCATTTTTTTTAAATATATTTTTTTAATGAGACCCACCTCCACTTTCAAACAAATAAACAATCTCTGGTCATTTGTACTGAATGCAACTTCAGTAAATAAACAATTTTTAAACTCAGTCCACTAAATATTATCATAATTATTAAACAAGTTATTTTAGGAATGCATTTTTTAAATCATTATGTAAGAAAGAAAGAAAGAAAAATCATTCATTCTTGTAGGAGCTCAAGGATCACATCAGTTTCGTCTTACATAAACGACCTTCCTTCTTTTGTAAAAGACATGTGTGACATTGTTCTTTTTGCTGATGATACATCTTTACTTTTTAAAGTTGATAGGTCTAAAGATAATTATGATGATGTTAATGCCTCTTTATCCCAAGTCTCAAACTGGTTCACTGCTAATAACCTCTTACTTAATGCCAAAAAAACTAAATGTATTAAATTCACTTTGCCTAACGTGGTTCAGAGACCTACAAAAATTAAATTAAATGGGGAAGCACTTAATCTTGTTGATTCAACTGTTTTCTTAGGTCTTACAATTGACTCCAAAGTGCAGTGGGGTCCGCATATTGAAACACTTGCAGGTAGGCTTAGCTCCGCGGCTTACGCAGTGCGTACGATTAGGCAACTTACTGACGAAGGAACAGCTAAGTTAGTATATTTCAGTTACTTCCATAGTGTGATGTCGTATGGTATTTTTCTTTGGGGTAAAGCAGCAGATATTCAAACTATTTTCGTTTTACAAAAGCGAGCTGTCCGTGCCATTTACAAAATGAAACGTCGGGACTCTTTAAGAGAGCGATTTAAAGAAATAAATATTCTTACTGTTTTTTCGCAATATATTTATGTAAACCTATTGCACACTCACAAATATATAAACAACTTTAAGAAAAAAAATGATGTGCACAAAATTAACACTAGAAATAAAAATAAACTATGTGTGCCTAAATTTAGACTAGAAAAAGTAAACGGTTCTTTTATGGGAAATACTGTACGTTTTTACAATAAACTCCCAATCAACGTAACTAACCTACCGACTCGAAGGTTTAAAACGTACATAAAGAATATTCTTGTAGAGAAAGCGTATTATTCCATTGAGGCTTTTATTAATGATAAAATTACGTGGCCTGATGTCGCTCTGCCCCTCGACGGTTGATGGTATACAATATCTTTACTACCTTGATAAGTAGGTACCTACCACTTAAGTCGGCCAAGTGTAGCGTGTGATGCCAGACAACATTTTGTTGAGTTGTTATCTTGTTAACTTTACAATTACTTTTACTTTTTTTGACATGCCTTACTTTGTTCGACTGGCTTCCCACTGAAGCTTGACTATTTAGATTATTTTAGATTGTTAAGGGATCGCTTTTAAAAAAAAGCTAGGCTCACACCACCAGGTTCTTGCCTGATTCTTTCCCTGGTGTAGGGAGTCGCGTTGGAACAGGCATTAGAATCACCTAGCATGTAAAACGATACTTAAGTGATCCTTGAGGTCCTACAAGAATAAATTATTTTTCTTTCTTTCTTTCTTTCTTTCTTACATGCTAGGTGATTCTAATGCCTGTTCCAACGCGACTCTACACCAGGGAAAGAATCAGGCAATAAGTATTTCCTCACCGTGTCGGTAGGTGGCGCGGCAGACGCCGAGGCGTCAGCACCGGCCAGCAGTAGACGCGTCAACACAGCCGTGTGGCCGCCCCTCGCTGCGCTCGCCACACAGCTGTCAGACCCGCGGAGTACGTCCACACGGACCGGGCGCAGCTTACGAACTGAGTCTTGGGTGGAGCGCTGTTGAATACATTTCTATTATTTCTAATACGACCTCTGTGCCGCAGTGGGCGAAGGCTCGCCTGAGACTCGGAGGTTGCGGGTACATTTTCTGTTTTGAATATATTTTTTTCATTATAACGAAATAATAACCCATTATTTTATTTCCTAGATCAATTTCTACAATAATAAAATTACATGACATGAACGCTAGATGGCGCTGACTCAGAAACACAGGTAAAACGGGATAGCCCGACGAATTGCCCGCAAATTCAGGATTGTTTTCAATGTTCTACATGAGGCATCTGTACTAGTGTATTCTATAATCTGTGGTGATACTCACATTCCCTCCGGTCAGCTTGCTCACTATAGCGTGTATTCCGAGTGAGATTCCGGTACGTAACGGACTCAGCACGGGGGGCGGGCGGAGCGCGGGCGGCTCCTCGCACTAAAACAATGAAATAAAATGAAATATGATCACGACTGTATCCCGGGAGCGGTAGACATTTCTTTCAGATCATTAGACAATTTTTAGATCTTTTCGATGATGTCTAAGGGGGTAGTCAGAGGTATGTCCAAATACATTATTTGGTACATGCCCACTTTTTGCAGAAGTTAACTTTCTATACGTGACAGGTTGCAAGCCCATCGACGCTGTTAGAGAGCTAACTGGTTTCCTCACGATGTTTTCCTTCACTGTTATAAGCTCGTGTTAAAGCGCATATAAATTTTTCGATGCGAAAAGTTCATTGATGCACGGCCAGATTCGAACCCACGACATTCGGATCGAAAGTCGAGGTAATAATCCACTTGACCAACACGGCTTAGCTGAAACAATAACAGTTACTAATAGTTTCAGGCCTCGGCTTACAGGGTCCGTAGCCTAGTGGTCAGGCAGCTGGGCTTAAGAGCCTATACTACCTCAGAATTTTGTCTTTGTCTCTCCACGCATCGTCCAGTATGTTTGTCCCGCTCGCGCGCTAAATCTTCGCTGGATTTTACGCTCAATTTTGTACGTATTTTGTTATTACAGCGAAAATATTGCCTTTTTTATAAAACAAAAATTTGGACAATCTGCTTCTTAGTCAGTTACGTTATTAGACAAAGTTTCATGATCTAATTTAGAGTATTTATTAAATGCTAAGGTTTTTAAAGTTTTTTTGGACCTAGCTTTACGATTTTTTTCTATCGAGAATATTTTAAGGAATCGTGTTTTTGAAATTTAGAGTGTTTAGTATGAATCCTCAACTTTACGGTGTATTTTTTAAAGTGAATAATACAGTATTGTAGATATAGTAGAGGATAATCAGAAGCACTCCGACGCCTTCTGACAACCTATAGGCTCTTAAGAGCGATCGCTTGTATCTACGCAGGTTCGAATCCTGCCGGAGCCTTTAACTTTTAGTAAGATTTTTCATTTATAATGAAACAGTTACAACCAAATGTAACAACCAACTCAGGCCTTCAGCTTCGCCACAAGCTTGCTAAGACGTTCTTGATAGATTGAAGGCAACGTTCTGAGCGGTCACTACTTGGATGGGTGACCGCAAGTGGCATTATCAGCTAAACGCTTCCGTGCTTCGAAGGGCACGTTAAATTGTCGGTCCTGAATTAAAAATGGAAAAAGACCATATATATCTGAGATTCGAAGCAGTGACCTTCGATTGTAAAGCATACACACTCACCCCTTGACTATCTTGTATAATAACTCACCTGCGAATCATCGGTAGGCACGCAAAGCGCGGTGTAGTCTAACAATGCGTTGACACAAGGTAGGTTGCCTAAAGTACACGCTACGTAGGTTGCAAGAACTTACACAAGAAAAATTGTATATTTAGACACGCTACATGAAGAAAGTCAGCTAGATTTCCAACTAAAATTTACTTTAAAAATGGAAAAAGTCCATATATCTCTGAGATTCGAAGCAGTGACCTTCGATTGTAAAGCATACACACTCACCCCTTGACTATCTTGTATAATAACTCACCTGCGAATCATCGGTAGGCACGCAAGGCGCGGTGTAGTCTAACAATGCGTTGACACAAGGTAGGTTGCCTAAAGTACACGCCAAGTATAAGGCACTCTGTCCGCTAGCGTCGCGTGCGTTTACGTCAAACGCAGCCGAATACTGCCACTCGCCTCTTGCGTCACTGAAAAAAAGTTTATCATAATTAAAGCCCGTCACACACCTTGCTATAATATAATTAATATGCATTGCTATTATACAAATACACACGCAGCTATTATAATATATATTATAGCTGCGTGTGGGGTCACTTAAATATTTGTATAGTAAATATATCGTAAAGAAAAAAAGAGTTATGAGTATTAATGTGGTTGGGTATACAAGTAGAGGAAGGCCGAAGAAGTAGTGGATAGATTGTGTGAAAGATGATATGAATGTAAGAGTGAGTTCAGAGTTGACGAGTGATAGAGGAGAGTGGAAGAGAAAAACATGTTGTGCCGACCCCACCTAGCGTGGGATAAGGGCAGGAGAATGACGATAAATATATCGTAATATGCCTTGCTATAATTTATATTACTAGATATTATAGCTACGTGTGTGACGGGCTTAATGATCTCCTTGTATGATCATATTTTGTACACCCCCTGCCATACCTTAATCTTAAAGTCTCTCCATCCTAAGGTTGTCTGGAAGACGCTTTTAAGCGATAAGACCGCCCAAGTTTTTGTAAAGTGTACATTAAAGAATAATAATTAATTCATTCATAAATTTAGCTAAAACCATCACAAACGACTACCTCTGTGGCGCAGTGAGACGCAGAAGGTTGCGGGTTCGATCCTTGCCACGGGACAAATGTTTGTTTGATCTGTAAATATTTGCTCGAATCTGGGTGTTTTCTATTTATATGTATGAAGGTATTTACAAGAAAAGTAGGTATATAATGTACTAGCAGACGCCCGCGACTTCGTTCGCGTGAATTTCTTTGTAACCTAAAAAGGCTGAAAAAATTGTACTTTTTACCCCTTTTTAGGGTATTTTTTGAAAATTCCTGAAACACGTGTCCAACCATTTTGTATTTTTAGTATCCAAACCGATTTTCAAGCCAATCGCGCTTCCCTTCAATACGTTTCACTACAAACTTTGACATTGCATTTTACCCTTTTAAAGGGTTTTTTTCGAAAAACCCTAAAACACGTATATATTTATTTTGCATTGTTAGTGTTGTAACCGAGTTTCAAGCAAATCGAACTACCCATTAAAAAGTTCTCATACAAACTTTGACACCCCATTTCACCCCTTATCAGGCTTTTTTTTTTTAATTTCTGATTAACATGTAAATTTATTTATCATTTACCATATTTAAACCAAGTTTGAAGAAAATCGCTTCACGCATTAAAAAGTTGCATACAACGGTTTTCATCCCTTTTCAACCCTTTAGGGGTGGAATTTCGAAAAATCCCTTCTTAGTGCTCACTTTTGTTTTAAAAGGAAGCTACCTTCTAAATTTCAGCTTCATAGCTTCAGCGGTTTGGTCTGTGCGTTGATTGCAGAAAAATGCTTATTGTTTTATATATATTGATAAGTATATGAAGCCATGACGGAGGCCTTTTGTGGATTTAAAACGTCTCACCAGAGTTGGCCACTTGCTCATACGAAATTACTTACTTTTATATCAGTCACCAACTAGGCTATTGTAAGAAGCATTTTTACCGTCAAACTGTCAAATTTTAGTCGTGATCAAAGATGATTAATATCTTGAAGACAGACAAAGGCCATACACAAAATCGTAACCCTGATCCCGCAGTACCAGATAGCCTGGAAACTTTAAAACATCAATTTTATCCAAGAAATTTCAATACTTAGTAGTAGATAGCAACAATATTCAATATAAAAATAGGTAATTTTAACTAGAAAGTAATTGAAATTTCTTGGATAAAATTGTTGTTTTAAAGTTTTCAGGCTATCTGGTACGGGTTACGATTTTGTGTATGGCCTTTGTCTGTCTTTTAGATATTAATCGTCTTTGGTCGTGATGGGATTAGATGCAGTAACCATAACACAAGCATTAAGTTGCTAAGCTTGGGACTAGATGGCGCTGTGTGCAATTCCTAAGCATATTCATTAATTCGTGCACTCACGTGTATGTACTGAGCAGACCCTCAGGGTAGGGGTACTCCAGCAGCAGCGTCACCAGCGACGCATGACCACCGATGCAGGCCGCGTGGAGAGGCAGCCATTTCTCCACCGTCTCTTGCTAGTAACCACATCACAGTGATTATAGAATAGAAATAGAAAGAAAGAAAGAAAGAAAATAAGTTTATTCAGCTAAAAATTTTATAACTAACAGAGATAAAAAAACTAAATTGAAACTAAAAAAAGAAATAAAATAAAAAATATTAGCTGAAACGGCAACAACTCAGCCTATTTGCCTAGATCCAGAGATCAGGCGCTGTTTTTCAGTGTCGCCCAGGAGGGAATAGAATAGAAAAACATTTATTTACATAACTCCATTGAGATGTACCATAGAGCCACAATCAGACAAATAAAATGTAAACGCCAAAACTCTGCGCACGCTACGTAGTGCGCAGAGTTTTTCTTTTTTGCGTACAAGCGACATTGAACATTAAAACAAACGACATAACGTCTACATTTAAATGTCAAATGTCATTTTTGATCATTGAATTTGCTCGCACATTTTTTAGTGTTGTCAGCTATTAGATTGTGACTCTTTAATACATCTCAATGCATAACTTACACACATTACAGTACAGGTACTATGAAAATATTTTATGTCGGAAATACGAGTGAAGCAAATCGGTCACCACTCAGCATTCGCTGTAGAAGCTGAAGCAGCAACTACAGCGCTGGTTTTCAGTGATGCCGCAGATATCTGTCATAGCCGACACTACCTTCGATCCGAAGGTTGTGGGTTCGAATCCCGGCCGTGCATAAATGGATTTTCGTTTCAAAAATGTATGCGCATTAACACGAGCTCTAAACGGTGAAGGAAAACATCGTGAGGAAACGCAGCTAGATACGTATTGACCATTGTCTTTCCTGTGGATATGGCCGGCCGGCCTATGTTGGTTGCCCTGATTCTTCCTGATGTTGGTAGCGAACAGAAGAAGGGCAAATTTATAAATGAAAAAATAATCCTCTAGAATACATGTAGATGGCGCTAATCAATATCATTTTAGTGATAGTTTAGTCGTCGGCGTCATAGGCTTCGTGGCCGAGTAGTCAATGGCAACCCGGCTAAAGGGTGACCACTTCTATCTCTCGGGTTCGAATCCCGTCGAAGTCATAAACATTTAGTAAGATTTTCCATAAAAAACTAAAGATAAGAATCATTTCTTAAGACGTTTCAGTGTAATCCCAGGGGTCCTATGGAATTATGATTGTTTAATTGGAATCCCTCCGAGTGGTCAATGGCAACCCGGCTAAAGGGTGACCACTTCTACCTCGCGGGTTCGAATCCCGTCGAAGTCATAACATTTAGTAAGATTTTTCATAAAAAAACGACGTTTCAGTGTAATCCCAGGGGTCCTATGGAATTATGATTGTTTAATTAGAATCCCTCACCTGCACAGCTTGAGGGAAGTGTGCCAGCAGGAGTTTGGCAGCTGGCAGGTGTCCGTGGCAGGCGGCGATGTACAGAGGACCGTATCGTGTCACCGGGTGCGCGCGGCCGTCAGCCCCGTGTGTGAGTAGGAGGGAAACTAACGAGGCGTTACCAGCTTCTGACGCCCTGGGGAGTTCGTGTAAATGGGAGCGAGACAGCGTCAATAAGCATTTATGCAGTACTATAATTTATTTATTATTTTACAGTGTTAAACCACACTTAGGTATGGGAAATTTCATTATAAATGAAAAATCTTACTAAAAGTTAAAGGCTCCGGCAGGATTCGAACCTGCGTAGATACAAGCGATCGCTCTTAAGCCTAGCATATATATGCAATTACTTATTATGCAGTACTAGCTAACTTGCCCGTGGCTTCGCTCACGTGGTACCTACCTTGATAAAATATAGCCTATGTTCATTCGGAAAGTCTAAGCTACAAATTGGTGAAAGAATTTTTGAAATCGGATAAGTAGTTTCGGAGATTACCCCAAACATACAAACAAACAAACAAACCAACATTACCTCTTTATAATATTAGTATAGACTAGCCCCGAATAGTTCCCGTTCCCGGAATACCGGGATCAAAAGCCTATTCTTTAATCCAGGGTATAAGATAAGCTATTCTGGTACCAAATTTAATTCAAATCCGTCTAGCCGTTGGAGCGTGAAAGAGTAACAAACACACACACAAACAGACTTTCACCTCTATAATATAATGTAGGATGTACCAACTACTGCCAGAAAACCAGCTTGAAAATAAGAAAAACTGCATTAAAAATTGTCCACTCGTTTAAGAGCTACGGTGCCCCAGACAGCGACACAGCGGTCAAACTTATAACACCACTCTTTTTGGGGGTTCTCAATTGAAGTTACACTTACAAGTATAGCAACGTGTTAGTCCCTCCAGGTGTCATATTGACTATAAGCCCAGCAGACGCGCCCAGGGCTACCAGCCGACTCTTCAGCTGGGAGACATCTCCTCGGGAGACCAGCTCGCGGAGAGACGCGTGCTGGGCCAGTCTCTCGCGCTCCAGGGCATCTGGACACAATAAGATTAACAATTACAAATTTGTATAAGCAAGTGGCCTCCGGTTACGGAGTTTTAAGGCCGCCTCAAGGCCTCCATCATGGCTTAACAACTTTAAAAGCCAATTTGGGGAAATTATACTCCGAACTATTATCTTGGGTTGTGTTTTAAAAGAAACATGATTAGTAAAAGTTTTCTCTATAATATATCTTTTTTGAAAAGAACATGTTTTGCACACATTTTGCTATTTATCTCAGAAAAAAAAACGTAGAAGTATTCACGCCTTTTAATTTTTCGATTGGTTGTTTAATTATGTTGCGTGAGTCTATCGCTCCGCACTCCTTACTCACGACAAAAAATATTATTAGCTATCCCGCTCGTTCTTCAGCGTTACGGTACCCTCTAACAAACCTTAGAACCTGAAACAGCAAAACTTACCCCCCTCTCTCCAAGGGTCCCGTACATCTTCATAGAAGTAATGAGACGCGTCAAACGCCGCATCTGCGTCTAGGACCTCGGGGCCTAAGGCCCCTTCCAGCCTAGCCGGGGCCTCCTTGTGGACCGGAAGGCGTGCTACTACTTTTGGAGTGGTCTTGCGCACGCGCAGTGATATGGACCGTTTCACAGGCATTTTATTCACTTATTATCACGCACATTGCATTATGTATTACAACAATAGAGGTGATCTATATCTGAAACATCATCTTGTAACCGCACTTACATATGTTACGCGTAACCAAACCACACATAATCGTCACGTGTTAAAAGATTTATTTTAATGTATACTAACTATATAGGTATTCAAATGCTATTATGTTTAGACGACCTCTGTAGCGCAGTGGGCGAAGGCCCGACTGAGAGAGAGTTCTACAGATATTTGTTCCTGGTCTGGGTCTGTTTTTCTATTTATAATTATGTAAAAAATGTATCTGTCATCAAATCAAATCAAATCAAATCAAAATGTATTTATTCAGTACGATCGTTTATAGACCACTTTGACATGTCTGGTTACCATAACACAAGCATTAAGTTGCTTAGCTTGGGACTAGATGACGCCGTGTGGAATGTCCAAGGATATTTATTTATTTATATATTTTTAACCGACTTCAAAAAGGAGGAGGTTATATTTATTTATTTATTTTATGTTCGACTTGTACTTACAAGTCGAACTTATACTGAAAGTAGTGTCAATTCGGAGTATCTCATAAGTTAAACTAACTAAAAATGTTGCCGTCCCTTTCATAGCGATGGAAATAAAAAGGATGGCATTAATTTTAGTTAGTTCAATTTAGCTTTTGCGACACTCAGAATTGCCACTAGTATAAGTTTTTTTTTACAATTTTTTTTCTACTGCCACCATTGAGATGTATTATCTCAATGACTGCCACCTATTATTCCGTCGATAGAGTCGATAGACCTACATTCCGATACTTTTTTTATTAAAGAGTATACTCCCGAGATCCCATAAAATAATAATAAATAATAATAATAATAAATATCTTTGGACTTTCCACACGGCGTCATCTAGTCCCAAGCTAAGCAACTTAATGCTTGTGTTATGGTAACCAGATGACTGATAAACTACATAGATACATTATTTTTTTGTAAATACATACATATTATACATAGAAAAACACCCAGACGCGAAAATGTTGAGGATCTGATGATATTCGGAGTTATTGAGCAAAAATTCACCTCGAGAGCGCAGGAAATTGGTCTGTTCTTACGAAATTGAAGACAGTTTTAAAAAATAATAATTTTGCCACTTGTTCTTAATACTAAAATCAGATTAGAAAATTATTTAACTTAAGTTAAACTTAACATTCCCCAAATGTTAATAAGTTAACAGGATCAGGCATCGAACCTACGGCCTTGCTTCGAAGGTCAGCCTATAGCCAAATTCCGGCAGCCCGCTAAGTGCAGTGGGCGGGTAAGTAGAGCTAGGGTCGCACTACATACACGAAAGACTCAGCAACAGGAGGTAGACTAATTAAAAACGAGCATTTATAAAAAAAAAATCACTCTTTACATACTTTTTGGCTGCGGACAAATGTTTGTATGATCTGCAAATAGAGGTCTCTCGAGTGGGTCTGTGGGTTTCTTGGTGGGTTAGAATAGAAAATAACAATCACCAATGTCCATCAAAATATAAAGTTTACTTCAAATATTCACACAAGTTGTTTTACACGGAAAGTTACACAGGTTTAGGTAGGTACACGAATTCACACGATACTTAATTATTGTCTAGTAGAAAGAGTCAGTGGTAGAATATAAATATTATACGCGCGGTCACATGAAGATACGGACGCGGCGCGGACGGGCGTGCATTCGCCTTCGAGTACCGGGCGGTGCCAGCGCAGCGCGCGTTCGGCCGCGTATCGATGCGCGAGCGCCACGGGCGCCGTGTGCGGCGCTAACCGGCAACTCGCGTTCGCGGGGCGCGTCGCAACTAGGCTGTGCCAAGTTATAGGATAGGTACTCAGATGTTTATAAAATATTTATTAGAGAGCTCGCCACATCACCCCCCTCCAGAGACCGTGTAGGGCGATTCATTTTAGTTACGTTACGTAATGGAAAAAATCTCAACAAATAAAATGTAAGATGATTGTGTGACGTAATGGAAAAATATAAATAAAATTTGAGCATGCTATGTTACGCAATGGAAAAAAAAAAATTAAAATAGAAATAGAATGTAAATATTAAGTTTCATAGTCACGATAGTGATCTGGAAAACGGACTGTTCTTCTTTCAGGGAGAATGTAGGCGGGCTTCAAGCGGTCAACGGATACGGTAACAGGTTTACCTTTTATCAGTAGTTTGAAGACTTTGTCATTTCTTTCTATTACAGGATGCGGGCCAGTGTACGCGGGTTGCAGAGAACTTCTCAGAGCGTCTTCTCTCAAGAACACATGGCTACTGGTAGCAAGATCTTTGTAGACGAAGATGGATTGTCGGTTGTGTCTTGAGGCAGGTACTGGTTTCAGGTTGTTAGCGAACAGACGAAGGCGTGCTGAATAGTCCGTGACGTCAGTAGTTCCAGCTGTGTTGGGTGTGAAAAATTCGCCAGGTAAGCGAAGCGGTTCCCCATAAAGTAATTCAGCTGGGCTTGCTTTCAGGTCATCCTTGAATGCACTCCGTATCCCGAGCAGGACGAGCGGTAGTGCTTCCATCCAATTTTCATTTTGATGACAGGTAATTGCAGTCTTCAAATGTCGGTGGAATCTCTCTATGGCTCCGTTACATGCAGGATGATATGCAGTAGTCTTCTTATGTAAGAATCCGGTTGATTTAGAGAGATATTGGAAAAGAGAAGATTCGAACTGTCGACCTCTGTCCGTGACGATGGTGGTAGGGCATCCAAATCTTGAGATCCATCCTGTTAGAAGGGCTTTCGCTACGGTTTCAGCTGTCGCATCGGGTATAGGCATCACCTCAGGCCATCTGGTAAACCGGTCGATTGCGGTGAGGCAGAAGCGATTTCCACTGCATATGGGAAGTGGTCCGATGAGATCAATGTGTACGTCCATGAATCTTGCTTTTGGAAGATGGTAAGTTCCCAAAGGTGCTGAAACGTGTCTGTTAATCTTAGCTCGCTGGCATGCGAGGCAAGAACGAGTCCATTCCCTGCAGTCTTTCTTAATTCCGGGCCATATGTACCTCTCAGTTACTAATTTGATAGTGGCGTTGGCACCAGGATGGCTGAGACTATGAAGGCTTTCAAAAACTTGTTTTCGCATGACAGGAGTGACATAAGGTCTTGGAGTTTGGGAGCTGACGTCGCAGTACAGTTCTGATCGTGTCCCAGGGATCTTGACTTTTTCCAGGCGAAGTGATGTTGTTCCACTCTCCAGCAGTAATTTTAGTTCTGCATCTGTGTCTTGGGATAGAGCTAACCTTGGGAAGTCAATTGAGAACTCTACTTCTTCCACTCGCGAGAGCGTGTCTGCGACGACGTTGTCTTTTCCTGAGATGTGACGGATGTCCGTTGTAAATTGAGCTATTAAGTCAAGGTGACGGAATTGTCTGGGCGAACAGTTGTCTTTCCGTGTGTTGAATGCGTAGCACAAAGGTTTGTGGTCAGTAAATATGGTAAAATCTTTGGCTTCTATCATATGCCTAAAATACTTGACAGCTTCATAATATAGCTAACAGCTCTCTGTCATATGGAGAATATTTCTTCTGAGCTGGAGTAATCTTGCGGGAAAAGAAAGCTAGCGGTTGCCATGAACCATCCTTAAGTTGTTGTAGAGCTGCTCCTATCGCCGTGTCAGAGGCATCAGTTACTAGGGCGAGCTTGCATTGGCAATCTGGATGAGCAAGGAGCGTTGCACGGCAAAGGCTATCTTTGCATTCTTGAAAAGCTTTCAAAGTATCTCCGGACAAGTGCACAGGGTGAGAACCTTTGACAGAACCCATCAAAAGAGCGTTCAGTGGGGTTTGACATTCTGCGGCTCCAGGAATGAACCTTCGGTAGAAGTTTATCATTCCCAAGAATCGTCTTAGCTCTCGTACGGTCTTTGGTACTGGGAACGATTTTATAGCCTCTACCTTGGACTCTAGGGGCTTGACACCTTCAGCTGATATTGAGTATCCCAGGAACGTGACTTCGGGGACCCCAAAGTGGCATTTTCCGATGTTGATGAGGACGCCATAGTCCCTCATCCTACTAAATAGCTGGCGTAGATGTTCCTGGTGCTCCTGTTCATTCCTTGAAAAGCACAAAAAGTCATCGACATACGGGTACACGAAGTCCAGGCCACGCGTCATCTCATCTACAAAACGTTGAAAGGTCTGGCAAGCGTTGCGGAGGCCAAAAGTCATAAATGGAAACTCATAAAGGCCAAAAGGCGTAGTGATTGCACATTTTTGAATGTCCTCCGGAAAAATAGGGATTTGATTAAAAGCTTTCACAAGATCTATTGTTGAAAATATTTTACATCCGGCTATGCTCTGTGAAAAATCGTGCACGTGACGTATCGGATATTTATCCGGTATTGTTCTAGCATTTAACATCCGGTAGTCCCCGCATGGCCTCCACTCGTTATCCTTCTTCGGGGCTAGATGGAGTGGAGAGGCCCAAGGACTTTCCGAAGGTCGGGCTATTCCAGATTTTAACATGGACTCGAATTCCTTTTTCGCTATTTTCAGCTTATCAGGTGCAAGTCGACGGGGAGAAGAAGATACTGGTGGACCAGGAGTCGTCCTAATAAAATGTACGGTATTATGCTTTACTTCCTTTTGAAATCCAGATGGGTGAGTAATTTCAGGAAACTCACGAAGTATCGCGTGGTATTTCGATTCATTGAAAGGAATTTTTATCGATGATATTGAAATCGACGAGTTGACAGGCGTCCCTATAGCGAAAAGTGTCGTTTGGCTATCCAAAATGCCTAGGCGTTTGTTGCGAATGTCAACAATAAGTCCGTAGTATTTTAGAAAATCTGCTCCAATAATCGCTCTAGTGACGTCACCTACAATGAAACGCCAAGGAAAGTCACGTCGCAGCCCTAAGTCTAAATCGAGCTGCACATATCCGTATGTACTTATAGGAGTGCCGTTGGCAGCGGATAATTGAAAATCCGTCTTTGTACGTCGCTGTTGCAGGGCGGACCGAGGGTAGACACATACGTCGCTCCCGGTATCTACGAGGAACGGTATCTTAGTTCGGCGATCCGTGACGAACAGGCGACCAGATGGGGAAGGGCAGTCATCAGTCGCCATTACTGACCGCCCTTGGAGTTTTCCGCTGCGTAACGGGAATTTTCCGCGTTGTGACGAAAATCTCCACTACCGTAACAAGATTTTTCCTGACCGTAACCGTTGCCGTTAGAATTGTCATTACCGTAATCGCAAGGTTTGACGCATGTTTTAGCGTTTTTACCGTGTTTTGAATGGTACCAGCATTCAGGAAATTTCCTATAATTGGACACAGACCTAGTTAACGACCTACCTCGTTCGCCTCGATGTGAAGATCGCGGCCGTCGCTGTGATGATCCCAGTTGCGACGCGAGGCTCTGCATCTGCTTCCGAAGCTCAGCGATTTCACGGGTCATTGACTCCATGCTCGATCCGGGTCCGGGTAACTGGGCAGCGGCGACTTGAGGTGTAGGTGTGGCGATATCCTGGATTCTGTCCGCCAGATCCGCAAGTACCTCTAGAGAAGCAGATGGTTGCGCGGCGATCACAGTTTGTATGTTGCGCGGCAGCCTGCTGGTCCAGATGGTCTTTAAAAAATCTTCGGGTACAGTTGGTCCGGCAAGGCTCTGCAGGTGTCGAAGAAACTGAGACGGTCTCCGATCGCCCAACTCCTCGTGCATTAATAATTGCTTGACTTTTTTTTCATTAGATGCACTTAACCTCTTTATCAATTCTGTTTTTAATTTCTCGAACTTTTCTGTTGCAGGTGGAGCCACGATGATGTCCTTGACTTCCTTCGCAAATTGATGATCGAGTTGTCCAATTACGTAATTGAATTTGGTAGCATCTTGTGTGATACCTGAATTCGCAAATTGTGCTTCAACTTGTGCAAACCAAATTTCGGGTTCGTCCGGCCAAAATGGCGGAACTCGTATTCCAACACGAAATAACTCCACGGGCTTCTCCGTCGAGACGTGTTCTTCTTTATCTTTCTGCATGTTATCAGATTTTCAGCGGGCGTCACACCAATGTGACGTCGTCGAGGGTCACCAATGTGGGTTTCTTGGTGGGTTAGAATAGAAAATAACAATCACCAATGTCCATCAAAATATAAAGTTTACTTCAAATATTCACACAAGTTGTTTTACACGGAAAGTTACACAGGTTTAGGTAGGTACACGAATTCACACGATACTTAATTATTGTCTAGTAGAAAGAGTCAGTGGTAGAATATAAATATTATACGCGCGGTCACATGAAGATACGGACGCGGCGCGGACGGGCGTGCATTCGCCTTCGAGTCTTAATTTCCACTACCGAGTACCGGGCGGTGCCAGCGCAGCGCGCGTTCGGCCGCGTATCGATGCGCGAGCGCCACGGGCGCCGTGTGCGGCGCTAACCGGCAACTCGCGTTCGCGGGGCGCGTCGCAACTAGGCTGTGCCAAGTTATAGGATAGGTACTCAGATGTTTATAAAATATTTATTAGAGAGCTCGCCACAGGTCTATAATATGTATTTATTTACATAAAAAGATATCGCCTAAAGTCAAGTAACGGTCGCGGTCTCCTGTCTCGGTCTCTGGTCTCGGTCTGCGGTCGCGTTCGCGGCGAAACGCTACCTAAGACATAACTTCTGCATTTAATCAAATAACTAATACCATAGTAAGCAAAAATTACAGAATATTGAAACAACCGATAGGATTCCATTGCCGTAAGCAAGCTTCGCCACGAGTGTTTACTAGAAGCAAGTGATATGTAGCTCGCCCCTCACGACTTAAATGGAGAATACTTGTTGCGTAAGGGCCAAGGGCGAATCAGTAGGTACAAACTATGAAAAACATATCCCTTTTTGAAGGTTACTTTTTAGACAACTTTTAAACATTGAAACTTTCTGTCCAATGACGCAAGCTGGCTGAGCGGAGGACTTCAATAGACAGGGGGGTTATCACCAGTTTATTGTTATATTGGATACTGTCCTCGATACCGAGTCAAGTATGAAAATGTATAAAAATCCAGTGCAGCGCCTCCCCCGGTAACTTGCATGAACTAAACATTCCATACATTAATGCCGGGTTGCAATATTCAACTTACTAATAACCGTTGATCTGTCGCCATAGTAATATTGTTATCTGTCAAAAAGTGTCCTACATTTTTTGTTGTCGAAGTTGCTATGGTGATCAATCTACGATCATTCGTAAGTTTAATATTGAAATCGGCCGTTAGAATACTTGACATGTGAGCGAGGATAGATTACTATACCACTCGAAAACTGATGATACGCCCCCCGGCAGCCTAAGACCTAGGTAGGTAAGATGAGATGAATGATGATCATGTAATCATCCTGTAGTTAATTGAAGCCAATTGATCCGAGAGTCGAGTCCGAGTAAACAGACTACAAAATGGTCCATTTACAAGCCTTGGCCGAATAGATTTATCTCCGACTTTCGTTCCGAAGGTCGTGGGTTCGAATCCGGCAGTGCATCAATGGATTTTCGTTTTCACAGGGCCTTGGGTATATTGTGATCCTATTTTTTTGCGGTATCAATATGTTTTACACCGTTTTGACTACTCTTCTAAACATCTTCGATCACATTATGATAGCACACGGGAAATTACTCACGTAAAATTGAAAGAAAGAAAGAAAGAAAAATCATTTATTCTTGTAGGACCTCAAGGATCACTTAAGTTTCGTTTTACATGCTCGGTGATTCTAATGCCTGTTCTAATTCAATGTTGCTGTGTTCTAATTCAATCACACTTCACACTAATATTATAACGGTGAATGTTTGTGTGTGTGTAAATGTGTTTGTTACTCTTTCACGCTCAAACGGATGGACTATAGTTTAGGAGTAGCGAAGTTGCACTTGGTGGCCACCAAACTCTGTTTTCGCTACTCCTAAACTTTACACAATAAAACTATTACAGAGGTGTTAAAAAAAAGCATTATGATAGGTTTCACAAACGGAACATTCGGTTTTTTTTAAATTCCTTTATTTTATTATTCAACGTAATAATAAAATAAAATAGGTAGCGGAGCTAGTAAACTTTACAAATAAAACGATTACAGAGGTGTTAAAAAAAGCATTATGATAGGTTTCACAAACAGAACATTCAGTTTTTTTAAATTGCTTTGTTCAACGTAATAATAAAATAAAATAGGTAGCGGCGCTAGGTTGACGCATACAACCACCATAAGGGATTTTGGTAATTTTAGTGTCAAAACCGCCAGTCGCTAAACACAAAAAGTATGACACTTTTTGACAGATAACAACGTTGCTATGACAACCTACCTACGGACATCCGTACGTTCGATATAGGAACCCGGCATTACGTTTAGATATTTTCGCGTGTCCGACATAAATATTAATGCTTCACCGATATAACCACAGAGCGTGAAAGAAGATGCGCTTAGAAATTGTATTACACGAACATCCAAGGACATACCAATCGGATTAAAAAAGAAACAGATATTAAACATTTAAAACAAAAGTTGTAAAAACAATAAAAAAAAATATGATCACGACTATGCGACGTATTCCAGGGACCGGGTACACATTTTTCAGATCTTTAAAGCATGTTTTAGATCCTTTTGAAGATGTCTAAGTGTAGTCAGAGGAATGTCCAAAGTCCAAATACATATTTGGTACATGCCCACTTTTTGCAGAAGTTAACTTTCCATACGTGACAGGTTGCAAGCCCATCGACGCTGTTAGAGAGCTAACTGGTTTCCTCACGATGTTTTCTTGAAGCACATATACATATGTACATTTTTCAAAAAAGTTGTATAAAAAGAAAATATATTTTTTTATTGACTGTAATTTCCTGCACTCTTGAGGTTTATTTCGGTTCATAGCTCATCAAATATATGGGACTGGACCAACTGCAAAATATACCCTTCCAAACAAAAAAATAATAATTCTCAAATCGATCAAGGTGTATTTGAGAAATCGGGGGACCATAAGACAAGGGGGAAAATTAAAAAAAATCTGGAAAACGTTACATACTGTCATCATTACCTACTTTTTTTCATAAAAATATTCCACACTACCAAAACAGATCAGTAAAAACTCAAATTCCTAATAATAAAAAAGACACTTTAATCACGTTTAAACATTAAATCCGAATTAATAATCACATCAAGACATCATTGATACAGAGGGATTATTACGAGCACTTTTCGCGATATATTTTAAAAGTAATAAAGTTAACGCAAATTGAATACGAGCGATTGAAGCGCGGTCGTCTAGCAAACTGAACATAGACCGGTATGTGAGATGTGGCTTGACATATCGCGGGTAAGATAATAAACCGCTACCGCTCGTATCATACTCGATACTCGAGCCCCTGCGGTTATTACAACAAAATAAAACATATTTGAAAATACATGTACACGGGGTTTTATCGCGTTATTTATCTTATTTCTTTACGTCCCGACGTTTCGGCTATGTTGCAATAGCCATGGTCGACCATGTCCACCTGCGACGCGAAAAAACCCCGTGTCCTTGTATTTATAAATATTAATTGTGATCGCGAAAGTTTAAGAAAAACTAAAATAAAACATGTCATCGCTCGTATTCATGAGTGTGAAATAACGCTGAAGAACGAGCGGGATAGCAAATAATACTTTTTCTCGTGAGTAAGGAGTTCAGAGCTATATACATATACACGCAACATTACGCTAAGTTATAGCGTAAAAAACAGTTTTTATTGAATTACAAGTTAATTAAACAACCAATTGAAAAAATAACATTCTGAAATACCTAAATAAGGATTTCGAACTGGTAAATTGACTAAACTGTGTAATAATTATGGCACACTCTTAAAAAACTTTGCTTCCGCTCCGCTCATGCATAAGCGGATTACCCGCTATCAGTGGGACCATCTGTCCTCGGTCAGTGTCAAGCATCGGTCAGTGTTTATGACCATTATATGTTCTAATAACAACTATATTCTAATATTATGTAACATCTTTCGCGCGTAAAGGACGTGCACTTTAGCCTAGCCCTAAACTTTCAGCTCCAAAGGGGATTATGAGACTAAAATTCCCAAAATCCCCTTTTGAAACGAACACCCAAATACACGCACTTAATGTAAGTAGTGCTTATTTAAAAAAAAATATTAACTTTAATTAAAAAAAACACAGGTAACAAAAATAATGTTTATCATGCAATCTGCCTCTACTTACTCTCCGACACAACGTCACGAAAACAGTTGTGAATTATTATTAAAAACAGCTTGAATTTCAATAAACATCTATGATACAGTTACTAAGTTCAGAAAGAAACCGTTTCGACAACTTTTATGCAAATTCGTTGACGGCTTGAGTAAGAATTGAATTTATAATACTGTGTTCACACTGCAGTGTTGTATGACCGATGAGAAAAACGACTGTCGAATGCATAATGTTTAAATTCGTGCGCAGTCGGGATTGTAACCGACTTGTGGAGGATGGCGGCGGTAATAAAAACTCTTAATTGAGATTTGGGATTTATTGTCCTGTTGTGTAGGTAGGTAGGTAAATTTGCCACCGGTAAATACGGCGTCATGCGATGACAAAAACTTGAATTCTACTTAGAACACAACACACACTAAAAACTTAAACTTTTAAAAACTTTTCTCAACTTTATGTCCGCTCTTGTCGGTGTAAAATCGCCATCTTCTTTTTTACTTTTTAAGTCTCGTTCAAAAACTGACAGCTTCCGCCCAGTTCTCGCCGTTTTGGCGGGAACTGAGCACAAACCTACAGATTTTGAACGAAAATTAAAGCCATTGGCGACACCACTCTTGGATAAGAATAGTGCTCTAAAAGCCTGGGCACACCACGTCAACAAGGCAGCAAGATGTGACCGTGCACACTACCCTCGCGTTTATGAAACGCGCTGCGAACTAGCCGGTGACGCGCTACAAAAACGCGCAGCGACTGCTTGTCCGAAAAGTGTACATAGTCTCTAAGATTATTAAAATGCATTCCAATGATTCACCTATTCGGGATATTGATGGCCTTTTTCACAGGTTAAAGGCTTTAAAAGCTGGGACAAGCCGAGCCTTCCGAAGCACAGAAGCAAGGAATTAACCACCAATTGTGGCCGTTCGGAAAGTCACTTTAGGCTCATTTTCAAAGTCTGCACTCAGACTGAAGTCTTCGATCTTGTTATCATTTTTTAAAAGTTTTTATGATAAATGATAAATCTTGTGACTTAAATCATTGCATTTAACTCTGCATATGCACTCGACTTTATAATTATACCCGTTTTCGATTTTTTACAGCAAAACTAAATACATAATTTACTTTTGCAGAGTATTAAACAGTCAATATACAAGTTCCATAGATTATGTATCAGTTAATGGACTCAATAATTACTAATATGGTTTGTTAGAAGGTCAAATAAGCGTGGATTTTAGGGTTTTGTACCTAAAGGATAAAACGGGACCCTATCACTACCCAACTAGCAACGGAATCCTATAATAAATGACTGTAGGTAAAATTAGACTTATAAAGCTCTTTCTTATAATGGCTTTTCTGGAGACTCTTGTGCTAATAATAGCATTGTGCAAGCATTTATACTCTCAAGAGTAAATTCACTTATGTAATTGCCTTGTAGTTTACTACTAGACTATTTTATAGGATAGTTACAAGACATATAATCTTATAAGTGCATTGACGAAGTCTAAATAGTCCTATGAAAATTGTAGTCTTATAAAGGCCTTGTGTAAGATTCCCAGAATTTATAATACACTTGTCTAAGATCATTATTTTATTTATTTATTTATTTATTTATTTCTAGCCCATATTGTCATATATAAGATCATTATAGGATAATATAATCTAATAAGTGCATTGACGAAGTCTAAATAGTCCTATGAAAATTATAGTCCTATAAAGGCATTGTGTAAGATTCCCAGAATTTATAATACACTTGTCTGAGATCATTACAAGTATGCAGAAATATAGTTTTATAATATACTTAGCTGAGATCAGTATAGGTAGGGGAGGCGATGTAGTCTTAAAAAAGTCGCTTATAAGATTTTTATGAGAGTAAATAATCTTATAAAGTGCTAAGCTAACACTATGAAGTCTGTTTACCAGTTTTACGTCGCCAGGTTTGGAGACATTGAAAATTATGATTTAGGTAGGTATCGTTGTTATCAATATGGATTTGCGAGTATGGAAAAAAGAAGTGGAGCATATTTAGAAGAACTGTAAATAAAAGACACGAAGAATTGGTACCACAAAAGCGATCATCTGAAGCAAGTTCTGAAAAATCAGAAACCAGCAATTTATTGAAGGGTTCCGTAGGTACATTCCGAAAATGTATTCGAAATACCTAGCGGTATTCGAAACGGTGTTTTTCAAAACAGCCTAAGTAGGTACACTTGAAATATTTTTCGGAATGGCGTGCTTCGAAACCATACAGGACTTCCCCCTGTCATAACTAAGGAAAACAAATTAAATAAAAAATGTGTAGCCGTTGCAGGGTTTCAGGCATCAATCGGGGAACTCTAATTTGATTCAACATGGTGGAGAGCTATTCTTGGCTAAGAGTAAATCTAGAGTTCTTTTACCTATAACAGTCTGATAATTGTCTTCATGCAGAGCAATTTTTAAAACATGGCGAATGAGCAAAACACAATAAATAAATGCTTGATCGTATTTTTATATTAGCTGATTTTATATTCGATTTATGTAAGCGCGATCAAAAATCAGTCGAAACATGGTACACTTCTACAATAAAAATAGATTTGCCACATGTTTAGTAATTTGTAGGTAAATATTCTTAATTAATTTTAGTCTTTTCATTCAATGAAACAATAACTATAAAATTACTTACGAGGTAAAATAACACTGCACAAATAATAAAAACAAAAAAAAAATGACTGTCACCAGCGAGTAAAATTTGTAACAAAAAATGAAAAACGAAGTATGTTATAAGAACATTACTAACATAATTACACTTGTAACAAACTAGAAGTAGATAATAACAGGAGTATTGGCTCCAGTAACAATCTTCTATAAGGCAATTATAGGAGCATCAGTGCTTCCGTAATACTGGTGCAAGACAGTTACTAGACTTATTAGCATTCTGTTAGCTCATTGCAGGAGCATTACTAGAACTTGTACTCCAGTAACTGCGCCCAAATCGAGGCTTGTAGTATGCTACAGGACAGTTATAGGATAGTCTTGAAGACTGTTATAGGATCTATTTTGTTACTTGGGTAGGTACGACTCCGTTGTCCTTCTGTCCTCATGAACCGTGTGTGATAGCTAGACAGTTGACATGTACACAAATGTATTTCTGTTACCGCTATAACAATAAATAAGTAAATAAAAGCAGAGGACAATATTTAAGAGCTACTCCATAAAACAATTGCCGATATTTGCTCGATATTAATAACAACAACATACGCTTGAAATATTCACAGAATAATACGGAATTCTTCGTGCGCGAGTCCGACTCGCACTTTGCTTAATTTTATCATTTTATTTTGTTACGAAAATGGATATTCAAGAATCTATTTTCGGAGCATTGGCATAGGTACCTACTATCTACCTTGCATATAGAATGATGTCATTTGAACAGTGGCATGTAGGTATTTATTTAATATTCATATTTTGTATAATGCATTTTGGTGTTTTAAAGGTTTTATTTGCAAAATGTTGCAAAATGATGCAAAATGTTATAAATGGGCTACGAAGGGAACTCTGGTCTCGAGACAAAGACTGTTTGAATTATATGCGATAAGAAATACGTGTGATAACCCTACGCTTAGATTATATGTAAGTAAATACAGTAAAATTTTTAAAAGAGTTTGCTGTGATGCTAAAAAACTCTACATTACTGACAAAATAGAAAAATCTGATAACAAAATAAAATCAGTTTGGAAAATTATAAAAGAAGAGACTGGGAAAGAGTGTAGTAGTCAAATAATCTGTGATAAAATTTTCTGTGATATTAGTAATAAGTATATTTTTAATAATGTTGACATTTCTAATCATTTTAATAATTATTTCATTAATGTAGCAAATAATGTAACTAGAAATCTTATTTGTTCTGTGGAAGAGTCCCTGTCGTTTTTAAATAATTATTTGCCGGCTTCAAATGCTACCTTCAAACTTGAGCCTATAAGTATTAAAAGGGCTATAAATATTATAAGGAATATGAAGCCCAAAAAGTCTAACGATTTTTGGCATATCACTCCTTACTTATTAAGAAAACTTGAATGTGTTATTGCTCAGCCTCTAGTGCACATAATTAATAATTGTATAAGCTCTGGTACTTTTCCTGATGAAATGAAAATGGCGAAAGTAGTGCCGATTTATAAATCAGGTAAGGTATCATCGTGTAATAACTATCGTCCAGTGTCTGTGTTACCTAGCATAAGCAAAATTTTTGAAAAATATCTTGCTGAAGAACTGGTTTGTTTCATGCTTAGAAATAACTTTTTAAATTGTAGGCAATTTGGTTTCCAAAAGAAAAAATCAACAAAGAATGCTATAACGAGGCTTATTGAAGATGTATTTAGGGGCCTAGAGATATCACAAAAAACTTATGGGGTGTTTTGTGATCTCTCTAAAGCTTTTGACTGTGTTTCACACGAAATATTAATATCTAAGTTAGATCACTACGGAGTAAAAAATAATATATTGAATATTTTCAAATCTTATTTATCAGATAGGAAACAAGTTACTGAAGTAAATGGCTGTAGATCTGAGAAAGGGGACATAACCCTAGGTGTACCGCAGGGATCAATTCTGGGTCCTCTCTTATTTTTAATCTACGTTAATGATGTTTCAATAGTATGTAAGGATGTTGACATAATATTATTTGCGGACGACACTAGTTTGATAATTAAAGATAAGTGTGATAATGGAGTAAGTGATAAGCTCTTGAATGTGATACCTAACTTAAAAATGTGGTTTTCAGTCAATAATCTACTACTAAATGTTGAAAAAACGAATGTGTTAAAATTTTGCCTTGGAAATACTAACAAATTCCCTCAGACCATTGTAAACAATGCATTAAATGAATTGTCGCTTCCTAACACAGATTGTATAAAATTTTTAGGTATCTGGGTAGACTCAAAATTAACTTGGTCTAAACACATCGATCAGCTCAGCAAAAAACTTAGTTCTGCAGCTTATGCAATAAAAAAAATTAAGGAGCTAGGGGGTCAGAAGGCGGCAAGACAAGTATATTTTGCATATTTTCACTCGTTAATGAGCTATGGTATAATGTTTTGGGGTAACGCAGCAGAATCACGCAGAATATTTGTTCTACAAAAACGATCCATAAGATATATAGCTGGTTTAAATTATGGAGATACCTGTAGAAATACATTCAGGGAGTTAAATATAATGACAATGGCCTGTGAGCAAATTTATCAATGTATTATTCACATAAGAGAAAATGACAAAAATGTAACTAGATATAAGGAAATCCATGGTTACAATACTAGAAATAAAGACAATGTTTTAGTTCCTTATACTAGACTTTCTAAAATTAAAAAAAGCTTTGTGTGCCTCTCCATTAAGTTTTATAATAAAATACCTTTAGAATTTAGAAACAAAACTGACATGGAATTATTTTTATTTGTTAAAAATTATCTGATTAATAAGAGTTACTATACAATTGACGAAGCGATGGCTGATAAAAACTTATTTTGTAATAAAATAGAAGGTACTAGCTCAAGTTATATAAAATAGTAATTTAAGTACATAATAATATAAGATAAATGTTGTATGACTTATCTAAGTACATGTAAATGTGAAACGATAAATAAATGATTGAATTGAATTGAAAATCTTGTTTCTAACGAAACGAGTTTCGAATATCACTATGACGTTCACAAAATGGCGACTAATAGCGGGTTTTTTGACACTATCTCCTTTCTGACTCATTTTAAGATCACAACATTTATAAAGAAAATTAGAGAACATTTCTCACAACTAGTGTAAGCATTTTCATAAAATAAAATTTTGGCGAACGAGTGTTGGCGAGAAAATGTCGAATTAACAGTCTGTTAGTCGCCATTTTTTCAATATGGCGGCCCCTTCCCCTCCTCCCCCCTTACCTTCCCGCTCCCTTAGCGCGATGGCAGCATGCCTCCTCCCCGCGCGCTCCGCCAGCCGCCGGGGCGTGTCCCCCCGCGCGTCGGGCCGCGTGGGCTCGGCGCCCGCTGTCAGCAGGGTGCTGATGTTCTCAACGTGCCCTCTCTCGGCTGAGATATGCAGCGCCGTCTAATGACATGCAATAAAAAGCATAAATAATAAATACAAAATATACATACCTACATACATACATAAAATCACGCCTCTTTCCCATGGGGATAGGCAGAGACCACGAAAATATATTTAAAAAATATGTTTATTTATATTCTAAGGAAGAGAGGTCTTGGAGGGCGCTTAACTTTCACAAGATGTGTGCATGTACCAAATGGACATGCTTCTGACTACCCCATTCGACATCAAAGGATCTAAAAAATGTCTAAAAGATCTGAAAGCACTAAAGATCTTTATAATTATTTCTTTTTCATTTTTACGTCTTTGAATAACAATTCCTGTACATTTTTCTGTTACTAATCTACGTAGATTGCAGAAATGTAATATGGCTAGATGGCCAGATTTACCTTCCCTCCCGTAGCGTCATCGGATACAGCATTAACATCGGCCCCGGCCGAGCAAAGCGCCTCCAGGCAGCGGCTGCGCTCGGCCAGGGCTGCCGCGTGCAGCGCGCTGCGCTCATGCGAGTCCCGGGCGTCCACCTCGGCCCCGGAGGCGAGCAGTTCTTGAAGGAGCTCCAAGTTGTCCCATAGAGCGGCCTGCAAGTTATTATATGAAACTAGCTGCCCCCTCGGTGTTACCCGCAATTAATAGTTCCCGTTCCCGTAGAAATACCGGGATCAAAAGTAGCCTATGTGTTAATCTAGTATATAGGCTATCCTGGTACTAAATTTCATTCAAATCCGTCCAGCCGTTTGAGCATGATGGAGTAACAAACATTCACACCTACACACCAAATTCTCACCTATATAATATACGTTTAAGGTGCCTGTATGGGTGAAACTAGCCTATCATAAGCTTTTTTTTAATATCTATGTAATAATTTCGTTTTGTATAGTTTAGAAGGAATAACGATGTTGCACTTGGTGGCCACCAAACTCTGTTTGCGCTATATTAAAAAAAATTATTACAGAGGTATTAAAAAAAAGCTTATGATTTTCACAAACTTAACATTCAGTTTTTTTAAATTCCTTTGTTCAACATAATAATAAAATAAAATAGGCGGAGGCGCTAGTTTCACCCATACAGGCACCTTAAATAATATTGATAGCTTTGTCATCAAGATCTATGTTGTATTGTATATTTTATGCATGATTGAACATGTTTTTATTGGGTCATTCAGAGTGTTTTTGTTTTTACAAAATAGGTAAACGCTGGTGCTTTATAGTTAGCATGTTTATTTGTCAGTCCTGGATATAATCTAAGTCATTCAGCCCAGTTAAAACGTCGCTACTAGATCATGATTTTCATCATAATTTTCTTGTCCTTTCACCGATGATCTCTTATTTATGATTTTAATTTTCTTCTGTGTAAGTGTAAGTGTTTCTAAGTGTGATATACTTGTTTACCTGCACAGAAGACATTGAAAAAAACAAATTTGCGACAGTGCAGGTAGGCTGCAATATCCTTACATATTCGCGCATGAGCAAAAAATCTTAGAATAACAACGTAATATAAATTACTTTCCATTACCGTAAAACAAGTAAACTCAGCGTACCTGATGCAGCAGTCGACCTTGAAAATGCTCCTCATCCGGGGACAGGTCCATTATGAGACGTTATTGACGAAATACAGTGGTACAACCCATATTTCCTGCTGAATTAATCGCTGGACCGTTGCGAAATTAACAAAGCGATTTCTGACGAAACTAATGGAGATACTGTCACTAAAACAAGTTCTCAAATGAAGCCTCAAGTAACTTATTAGGAATTATGTTCTTTTAGATGCAGTTTTAACGTAAAATTAGAAATAAACTCGAGAAAACTAGATTATTGATTTTTGTTTTGAATTTTTTTGCATTTTGTAGCAGAGACCTGTCACTGTCAGTTTTGTAATTTTTGGCATTGACACCTTATGATAGATACAGGTTTTTTTATTAAAGCTACCATTCTAGTCCATTCACTTCACTTCTTCTTTGTGGCTACTGTGATGTGACAAGTGTTAAAGTTACCATTCATAAAGCACCATATCAGCTCTAAAAAGTTAGTAATTTTAAGTGAATGGTCCACTTTTATAAAGACACGCATGCAATACAAATCACATTAAATTCCATTAGTTTCCAAAAGTAATAAATTAGGTAGCTAAGTAGGTAGGTACCTACTTTCCCAATGTTATTTTAAAATGACTGATGTTTTTAGGGGTAGGTACCTCCTACACCTAGTATCAACCTATTTAGGATGACTGAAAAACTTAGTAGGTACCTACCTACAGCATAACATAAGTTGTCATCCATCTTAGTAATTTTTAATGAATACCCTCAATTTAGTAGTTTTCATTTATATTTTTGAATAAGTACCTAAAGCTTGCGGCTTGCAGAAAATATTGAATATCAATCAAAACAATGTGGCGTAGACGTTACGAAGCAGATTGGGAGCGAAGGAAACAATACCTTATTCGAAGCTTGTTTGAGGATCCGCCTCGTGAGTTTATTTTGCAAAACTTTTCAACACCGATACTCTTGTCACTAACATCAAAGACGATTAATATCTAGCTAACATCTAATGCTGAGTAGGCAAAGACATTATAGGTAGGTAGGTACCTACCTACTGACAGGCAGCGAGCGAACTCTAGCTAAGTAGGTAGTTAGATTGTTATGTTTAATTTAAACGTAGTGTTTTTATTCTCTTTGGTTATGTTTACCGATAGGGCGATGTGGTCGCTAAGCGACAAAGCCCTATTCTTTTGGTGTAGGTACCTACCTAAAAAAAAAAAAAAAAAGAGCGAACTCTTGTATCTACGCAGGTTTGAATCCTGTCGGAGCCGTTAGCTTGTAGGTAGGGTAGACCGGGGGCAATAGTAGCACGGGTCAATAGTACCATCAACGATATTTCTAATACTAGACAACTTTTACTATATGCGCGAACGTCAGAAGAAGCGCCTTGCATGTCCCCACCTGCTCACTAGTTAGCAGCGCGCTACCTGTGAAACTGACGTGTCAGGAAGGATTTTTCGATTTTCGAGGTGACCGAGTAAAGTTTTTTACTCGATATTTTAGTCTGTCGCTCGATTACTATATAATATTTTGAAAAACTGTTGCTACCATGACTTCGTGTAGATATCTAACTTTACAATTGCGTATAATTTGTGCCTAATTCTTAACAATTGTCTGAAAAATTAAGTGATGTTTCCAAAATGTCACCTTGAGGTCATTTGTAACACCATCAACGGGGTCAATTGTAACGTTACAATTGAACCCATGGTACAATTGACCCAACACTCATTTATATATTTATTTTTAATAAGTCACTATGTATGCGTTTATTTTAATTTTATAAAACGATTTCTTTCAGATGCCACAAACCAGAATAAAAAAAAACAGACCGTAGTTATAAAGACCTTTTTTCTGTATAAAAAAAGCATAAAAAGCATTATAAAGAAGTAAAATAATAGTAAAACGACAAAAAATACGTGCTAGGTATTTCAATATCTAAAAAGGTAAACAAATAATTTAATGTTCAGAACTTTAAATCAATTTAATTTTGTAAAATATTATGAACATTCTGTTTTTATGATCATGATGATGATGATTCTAATGTGGGCAATTGTACCAAGGGTCAATTGTACCTCCATACAAAAAACAACTTGATGAATATTTTTATTATTATAAAGCTTAGAGACTAATTAGAGACTCAGAAAAAATATTTAAGCCAAGACGATTATGATAAATCAAGAATTATTATTTTGTTTTGTTTTAAGCGGAGAAAATTTAATGTTGAATTTCATCACACTTTGTGTATTGATTTTGTCAAAAAAATATTTACAATTTGAGTTCTTAATGTATTAGACTGATTGTTTATTAAATAAAAAAACTAATACGATAGCATATATATCATTTAAACATTTTTACCATGTTTTATTGCTTTTTGAAATATTGGTACAATTGACCCGGACTCCAGGTCAATTGTAACACTGGACCTTATTTGATTCAACCTCAGTTTTCGTAGTTTTCTATAACCCTTACTGAAACTTTAAACAGAAAATCATGAAGGTATTGAATGTAGGTTCTTAAATATTTATATACAGTACAAGATATATTGACAGATTTTGTGCTATCGACCGATAAACAAAAAGTGTTACTATTGTACCCGGTCTACCCTACCTAAGTACTTAGTAAGATTTCTTTTAAATAACTTAACATCCGGGTTCGGGCCTCTGAACCCGAAAATTATCACGAAACTTCGTAGGTACTTCGTAGACCCACCTATAGCCTCAGGGGTTGAATAATATGGGAAATTAGCAGGAGCTCATAACGGTGAAGGAAACATCGTGAGGAAACCGCAGTTAGCTTTCTAGTAACGTTGAAGTCACGTTTCAAACGTTAACTTCTGCAAAATGTAGGTACTTACTAGGTACCTAGCATCAACAAGCTAGTAAGATCAAAGCCTAAATTTAGTGAAATTGGTGTCCCCCAAGGATCTTCTCTGGGAAATACACTTTTCTTAATTTTCCTTAACGATATGTGTAAAAATAATATAGAAGGCGATATTATACAGTATGCAGATGATACTACAGTAATCATTTCATCAGATACCACAGCTAATCTTCTGGATAAAATCGCTGAATCAATTTATGTATTAGCTCAATGGTTGGAAATAAATGGTCTGAAGCTTAATGAAGAAAAAACTAGTGTTATGATATTTAATGCCATGGCCAATAGGACACCTACCACTCTGGTTGTTCCTCTCAAAAGTAACATCACCATCAATACCACAAACTTAACAAAACTATTAGGCTTTGAGTTGGATCCAGGTTTAACCTTTAAACACCACATAGATACTACTTGCAAAAAAATGGCCAGGGGCATCTATGCACTAAAGCAGCTTCGACACATAACTTCAGAATCGAACTTAAAGGAGATATACTATGCTTATGTCCATTCAATAATGTCGTACGGAATAATCATGTGGGGTGGGTCCACCGATAACGAGAGGATCCTAAAGATGCAAAAACGCGCAGTTAGGGTACTTGTCAAAGCTAGTTTTAGAGAATCATGTAGAGAACACTTCAAAAACCTACAACTATTGACTTCAACATCCGTTTATATACTCGAAATTTTGAAGTATGTAAAGAAAAACATTAACGAATTTAAAATAAAAGGTAGGTACTAACAGTAATAGGAGTATTAGAAACGTGATGTGCCTGGAGTATGCTTCTCATAGGTTAAATCTGTCTAAGAAAGAACCGAAAGTTATAGGACCAATACTATTTAATAAACTGCCAGCAAGTATTAGACAAATAACAAAGGAGAATTCATTTTATGGCAGGGTTAAGGCACTTCTCTTAAGCAAAACACTATATAATGTCAGCGAATACCTAAATAATGACTACACCAGCTGCAACCTGCAACACACTACCATAACGACAAATAGCTAGTGTACTGACCTACAGTACCTACTATGATATAGGTACCTATACCAAGTAAATATTTGTATCATTTCAATGAATGTATTGAGTTATTAAGAATACCTCTAATTATTATAAATTTCCTTATTTTTTACCTTTATTTTACAGTTTAATTAATTTATTATTTATAATTTTAATGACAAGCCTTTTTACAGCAAAATTTTTTGAGTGCATCTTAGCACCTCTCTGACCAATGATATTATGTATAACTATTAATATTAAGCCATGTTATAACTGTTGTACCTACCGACCTAATTGCCCTCCTATTCAATGCAATTATACATACCACAAAAGTGTAAACTTAAATACATGACGAGAACCAGATGTTACACTAACATTATTAATTAAGTTTAATAACAGTTGATGTTCTTCTTTTTCAATAAATGATTCTATTCTATTCTATTCTATTCCTACCTTCCCCTTTGATATCTTCTAAATTATTCTAAAATGTCCAAAGATCATAATACAGTCTAATGGAGAAACTTTTTTTTTTAGTCAACCTATATCGTCCCACTGCTGGGCAAAGGTCTCCCCCATATCCAAAATGACTATTTACTTAACAAAAAAAAACAGTCGTGATCATACCTACCAAAGTACCTACTTCATTCATTTCATTTTTTATTAAAAAAAACCTTTGTTGTAGCCTTATCACCAGTTCCTGAGGAAGATGAGTCTTTCGACTCGGCACGACGCACCACAATCGCTCCTCGCCCATACATCTCTAAGTCCACATCCCGCCCTTATAGCCCCCTCCCCCCGCTCACCATTGAAAGAGAACCGAACAGACACGATGAACCTGAAGAATACTACAGAAAACTGGAAAAGAAAGTTCTGAGGGTGTACAGAAAACTTTTTATAGAAGGAAAAAGTGATATCTCTAATGATACCTCAGATGAGGAAGTTATAAACGAAGAAGTTAATGTATCTATGGATGCTGCGAACGGTGTTGAAGGACAGGGTTATGATAATAATGATATATACAATACTGTGGCATATTTTGAAATGGCTGATAAGTATAGAGATTATAATTATTGTAAGAGTAAAAACAGTTTTGAGAGAGATCCTCATCATAGATTATCATTTCTAAGTAATATTACAGAGACTGATGATTATTTGAACGATTTAAACGAGGTATTTATAGAAAAAAATAAAAACAATAATTCTGAGAAGGCTGGTCATAATGATTTAAACAAATCGAATGAAATCAATGAAGATGATGAGAAATTACAAAATTCTGATGAAAGTATCGATATACAAAAACAAGGAAGAAAAAGAACCATATCAAATCAAGACACCAATGATACCAGTAAATCTAAGAAATCAAAAAGTATCGATGATACGTCCAGAATTGAAGTTATTTCTGAAAATGTACATTATACCATCGATCATTCTACCGAATCAGGAATAGAACGTAATGATCTTAGGGATCATAGAGTAGTAAACGTAGAGGCTGATATCCATAGAAATGCTGGTGAGGAGATGCCCCGTGCACGGCTATCTCTAGTTGTGGATGCTTTAGAGGATGATGTTGTCACGCTGATTTTGGAAGAAAATAGAGGTAAAGTTATTTACGGCAATAGTAATGGCAATTCTGAATGTCGCCAAAACTTAACTAAACCAATTTGACAGCACTAAAATGTTGCCGTCCCTTTCATAACGATCGAAATAATAAGGATGGCATCAATTTTA
Source organism: Xanthorhoe designata (assembly GCA_963582015.1). Classification (NCBI taxonomy): domain Eukaryota; kingdom Metazoa; phylum Arthropoda; class Insecta; order Lepidoptera; family Geometridae; genus Xanthorhoe; species Xanthorhoe designata. The sequence goes on from OY757058.1 coordinate 4,613,882, forward strand.
GTCAGGTATAATTTGGCGACATCCAGAATTGCCACTAATAGGTATTTACTTTACGTCGGTTGGTTTAAAGAGTTTCTGATATGATAGGTATATGACCTCTGTGTAGGTACGTACGAGTAGGTAATACGTTGAATTGAAACACAGCTGGACCTTTGCGTAAACTAACCGAAAGTAGAATGAAGGTGTCTCGACGGTTGATAGCAAAGTTAAGAAACCAAGGGACTGAAAAGCAGGCCGTTATGATGATACTTTACACAGTATCAGGGGGTCTATCACGAGTTAACCATAGTATTGGATACTGTCCTCGTTAGCGAGTCAAGTATCACAAATGTATGAAAATCCAGTGCAGCGCCTCCCCCGGTAACTTGCATGAACTAAACATTCCATACATTTAGAATACCGTAAAAGCTGGCATCTTTGCCTAGTTTCAAGCCTATTAGGTATTTGCACTGATGTATCTTCAAAAAACTGTATTACAAGGTGGTGTTTTTTTCGAACTAGCAACACAATATTGGGTTATTTAATAGAAATGTGTATTAAAAATATGATTTCTGGCAGCATTTAATTTATATTTTGCAAAAATGGGAAGTAGGCAAAGTCACCTATACCTTGCGGCAGCTTTGCCTAGTTGAAAATCTAGGCACACACGCAACAATGGACATGACCGTCAAAGGAAAATAGTACAAACAAAGTACACACAATATATACATAACATCCATATTTCAACAAATCTGTCCGAACACTCACACTAATGTTCTAGGCAATGTCGACACCACATATCTGTCAAATTCCATACAATAGCGTGATCAGTAGCTAGGGTTGTCAAAAATGGTATCGTATGATTATTACCACTAGGTATTTACTGTATGGGAGAAGAAAATAAAATAGTAACCAACAACGTAAACTAACGTGAAATATAACGTTCTAATCATCTGGTACCGAACTACCTATAATTGTTTTACATGGAAAATGTTAAGAATGTGCCATAACGACGAAATAATTTGAAAAAAGAGCGGGATAGCAAATAATGTTTTTCCTCGTGACTGAGAAGTGCAGAACGATAGACACACAACATAATTTATAGCGAAAAAACTACCTACCTACTTTTCTTCTCTTTCGCTTCGATTTGGGCTTAGGCTTAGTCATTTCCTAAAACAAGACACCGAATTTAAAAAAAAATACTACAAATATCACTTCTTCTGGCTGATGATTTTTTTTATAGTCCTTGTAGCAACCCTATTCGTTACCAGTTGTAGGCAAAGTCACCATCATGTTGTAAATTTTCATAGAGTTGACTTTGCCTAGCCGGTTTTACTCATGAAATACAAACAATTTAGAATAAATTCAGTGTCCAACTAGTCATTCTTGGCATTACCCACAAATAATATGCAATGGACTTACCAGAACACCTTTTAATTGCAGTCAAAATTCAAATTATGTTTTGCTTACGTTATTCGCGCGCAACACCGGCCACACAAAATCGTACCAGATGACAGCTATAAATGCGTGTCTAGTGACAAGTGACCTGTGTTACTTTAAGTATATGAAACAGTGCTTCCACCAAAATAAAAAAAATACCAAAATAGTAGATAGTTATGAGGCAGTGCAGGCATTTTTTTTTAACTATGTTAAGTAGGCAAATTCACCTGCACTAGGCAAAGTTGCCAGCTTTTACGGTACTTGACACGTGAGCGAGAATAGTTAACTATACCAGTCGAAAACTGATGATAGGCCCCCAGGAGGCAATTTTCCTGCACTAGGTACCTACACTTAGCAAGACAGTAGTGCCTGGGACATTGAAGAAATGGAATGGGAATAACTAAAGTTTAGTTATTCCCATTCCATTTAGTTACTAAACCTTACTCTCAGCTTAGCCGACCATATCCACAGGAAAGAAAGCTAATGATACTTATTTTTAGTTCCAGATGACCTCAGCTCTTCAGGCTGCAAAAGAAGCTGGTCTTCGATCTCCGAGGAAAGCATCAGTCGTGAAGATGTGGGCACTCAGACGCAGTGCGACTATGAAAGTGTGAATCAGAATATTTTGAGAGACATTTTCGTTGGGCCACCCAAAGTGTTTCGACTCTGTTCATGTGTCAATCACGTCTGTATTTGCTAGGTGTTTGAGACATTAGTGGCAATTCGGAGTGTCGCAAAAGCTAAACTAAACTAACTACAATTAATGCAATCCTTTTTATTTCCATCGCTATGAAAGGGACGGCAACATTTTTAGTTAGTTATGTAAGTTTAGCTTTTGCGACACTCCGAATTGCCACTATTATATTTTTTACGTGACTTTAGGTAGGTACCTAGGTACTTGTGTACTGGATATCTTTAGATTTTTTTAAACTAAATTATTTAACTAAATGATTTCGTTTTTGTTAGTCATGTAAACTTAAGTAAAAATCTTGTGCTCAAATCTCAAACTTAGCATATTACTACGGTAAAATGTAGTTTCACTTTCAATTAATCAAAATAACCAGCAGTCTAATATTTTTGTCTGAATTCTAATAAATGGTGTAAATCTAATCATAAAGTCCTTTATTGTTTTTTATTATCTAAGTATCATTTAAAAAGCCGTGTTGGTCAAGTGGACTAACTAGTACTTCGACTTTCGATCCGAAGGTCGTCGTGGGTTCGAATCCAGCCGTGCATCAATGGACTTTTCGCAACGAAAAATTTATATGCGCTTATAACGGTGAAGGAAAATATTGTGAGGAAACCAGTTAGCTCTCTAATAGCGTCGATGGGCTTGCAACCTGTCACGTACGGAAAGTTAACTTCTGCAAAAAGTGAGCACGTACCAAATATGTAAGAATGTATTTGGACATACCTATGACTACCCCCTTAGACATCTTCAAAAAGGATCTAAAAATTGCCTAATGATCTGAAAGAAATGTCTACCGCTCCCGGGATACAGTCGTGATCATATTTCATTTTCATTTCATTTTAAATCTGTCGACTTCCTGTGATAATAACGATTCTCACCAAAACAAAGCTATGGTTGCTTGTCTTTATGGAAAATAAATTTAAATTTGCAGAAACTAAACTAAGGTACTGCTAGGTACTTCAATTATTTACCTCATGAGTACCTAACACCATACCAATAACGATATCGTCCTTGATATTACATTAGGTATACTTAGGTACCTACACTGGACTTTTAGTGTGGATCGAATCCACAACCTCTGCGTCTCAAGCGGGCTATCCCCACTGCGCCACAGAGGTCGTCAATTCCAAAATATGCATTAAGTATGCTAAATGCTAAACTTTCAATCTAAAACGTCAAGAAATATGCTAAATTTAGCACTTCGTTCGTTCGTATGAGCAAGTGGCACTAAAAAGGCAGCACTGCAGTTGACACAGTACAGTAGTCGATCACGAAACTAGAACCTACAACCTCTATTAGTGTGAGGCAAGATACCGGAATTTAGATTATGAATTCAGAAAGTTATTCCGGATGTGTGAAGCCAGCCTAAAAAGGATATTGCTAAATACGGCCTATTTGATAAGTACTTACATAGGTTTAGCTAGTAAACCTATTTGATAATTTCTGTCAGAAAATTATGAAACAATTTAAATTTCTTTCAAAAAATAGAACGATCTCCAAAATAGCAATAGAATGAATGACAATCTTCTGTGAAGAAATAATTTTTATTTTTTTGATTTTTATGTAATTTAGAAATATTATACATGATTTTGAAATTTTAGTGAGTGTTTAATGATTTGTATTTTTGAATAACTTAGAAGGTGAGTCTTTACATTGTGTTTATTTAGTTTAATCTGTCCTTGTGTCTGTACCTAATCAAATAGGTATGACCCATTGTAGGTCACCCACATACCGGGGTAGGTTTCCGGTAGGTAGGTACCTAAACTTATATTAAAAATAAATACTTAATTGCAAGACAGTGCAATAAATATGTCGTGTGTGGCCTATGATGTTGATGACAGAGACAGCCTCCGTCATAGCTTATCGACTGAGCTGGACCGACAATTTAGCGTGCTTTCAAAGCAGTGCAATTTAGACGTTATCGAAACCTTATGTATCAAACATGAGTTTGATCGTAATTATTTTTAACCGACTTCAAAAAAGGAGGAATTTCTATCTTCCACCGTATGTTTTTATCTAAGTTCACCGATTTTTCCGTCAATAAGTGCACCCATTTTGGAAATAGGTACTGTTTTTGTAAAAGAGCGAGGAAGTTCCATATAAACATTTTGAATTTAATGAGGATTTAAGGAAATGCATCCCAAATGTCTCTCTAATTTTCATCAGTTTCTCGATTTCTGTCCTGAGTTTGATTCCCAGACTGTGTGCTTACCTATTAATATATAAGTAATAGATTTTATTACCTACTCTTGCAGAAAACAAAGACACAATGGCTCGATGCCGACGGAAACGAAAGTAAGTGGCGATTGCTTGCTCTATTTCTAGTCCTAATTTAGAGATGCATCGTACCGACCAAGCTCATTAGGTGAGCCGGGAGGAATTTACTTATCACTATAAATATACTTACCAAGTACCTACCTACCTAGGTACCTATCTATAGGTATATGAAGATCTAGGTAGGTACTTATATGAAGATAGGATTTACGGTTCGACAGTTATACCACGACATACCTACAAACATACAACGCCAAAATCGCCCAAGTTACACTAAGGGACCGTCTCCACGAGCGTGAAAATCGCGGCGATATTATCGTCGTGCCACGTATTTCTATACACCCTCTATGAACGTGTCTCCACACGACAATTTCATCGCGACGATACTACGAGTGACATTGGCAAGCAAATTGAATCTTATTTTAATCGTCTTACAGTGTAAATTACCCAGACGGAATCGTCGCGATACACTCGCCCGTGGAGGCAGTCCCTAAGATCTTCGTTTGCTTCGCTCACTCGATCGATAATTTGACCTACTAATAAAATAACCTACCTATATTAGTAATATAGGATAGAAAAAACTCCCAGACTGGAACAAATACTTATATGCATTGTCCTGGCGCTGTAACGAACCTGCAACCTTCTGCGTCTCAGGTGGGTCTTCCTTCCCCCACCGCGCCGCAGAGGTCGTCACGCCACTCTTTTGTTTTTTTACTCAAATTTGTTTTAAGTTACATTATTTCTTTCGCAGAATGTGCAAAACGTAAGTACTTTCATAACAAGCTCAATTTTACCTACAGGGTACGTTTTGACCTGAGCTCAGTTTCGAAGTAAGTAAACCAACTTCTTAATTTACTTTACAGTAAGCGCCACGTAAAAAGAGCTTGGTCGGGGAAGTAGCGGGGTATGTTTGCGCCTGTGTTCACTCGCTGACGAACCAATAGCACTCGCTAAATCAATGGTATGAAGTGCGCCGCAACACCTCTCCACCAATCATCGACCACGGAGCAGTTTGACAGCCAGCGCTCTTTTTACGTGGCGCGACTGGGCGCGACCTATACCTACCTACACCATATCGGATAGTAGACGTATCGGTTGCGATTTGTCAAGGCACAGAGGGTCTATCTACAAACCGAAAACGATGCATCGTGCCAATAATCGCAGGTCAGCTTATGTAGGTAGGTAAGTGGAAACTGAATTCGGAAGAGTAACCAACACAAGCTGACCAGCGATGATTGTCACGATGCATCGTTTTTGGCATATAGAGTAGATCTACAGATTAAGGCGAGTATTTACTAGATTTGATGACTTTCGAACATCGATATCTCAATAAAACATACAACTACCTACAATTCTGAAATTCATACATATTAAAGTTGAGGATGAAATGAAATATGATCACGACTGTATCCCGGGAGCGGTAGACATTTCTTTCAGATCATTAGGCAATTTTTTTTTTAGATCTTTTCGAAGATGTCTAAGGGGGTAGTCAGAGGTATGTCCATACATATTTGGTACATGCCCACTTTTTGCGGAATTAACTTTCCATACGTAACAGGTTGCAAGCCCATCGACGCTATTAGAAAGCTAACTGGTTTCCTCACGATGTTTTCCTTCACCGTTATAAGCTCGTGTTAAAGCGCATATAAATTTTTCGATGCGAAAAGTTCATTGATGCACGGCCGGATTCGAACCCACAACCTTCGGATCGAAAGTCGAGGTACTAATCCACTTGACCAACACGGCTCAAGTTGAGGATATTATCTTGTATTAGGTAGGTACCGTAGAGCAAAAACACGGTTAGTATAATTTCACTCGATCCGAATTCCGAACTATATTTTGTCAGGCGCTGTCGCACTCGCAAAGGGCGCTTCAAGCGCTGCCGCTCGGGCGACCGACACTACCGCGTGCGGGGAGCGTGCTGCCGCCGGCGGCGCAGGCGCAGCTGCAGCCGGCGGCGCAGGCGCAGCTGTGGACGACGACCCAGGTAATGCAATTAAGTCTAGAAGGTTGCGAGCTTCAACTTTTCTGATTAGATTTGGTACTGTGCATATCCTTGTTAAATAGTTATTGCCAATTAGTGCTCATTTGGTCAATGAAACTAATCGCGATTAGCACATTACAACGCGTTTACTGACAGTAAAATTGAACATAAGAAAAATGTTTACCTACTCTTGAACGCGTTTTAGAGTATGCGACAAGTAGTTGAACGCGTTTTAGAGTCTGAGACGTGTGGAATGTCCAATTATATTTATCTATTTATCTCTGGTCAGGTATATGTGGCGGTGTCGGTCTCGCTCGGGCTCGTTCAAGCGGTGTCGACACTGTGACCGACGTTTCCGCATGCGACGCTCGCGCTCCCGCCGCCGTCGTCGCTAGCCTAGCGCATCGTGAGTATTCGTGAGTATCCGCTACTATAGTATTATATTGCGCTCTAAGGAAAATGACGTAGTTAACAGAACGTCGATATATTAAAACGTCTTATGGTGGCAATGTCTTGAGTGGCACAACGACTTACTAGTAAAACGTCCAAAATGTAAAATTGACACGATTATGAAGTAGGTACTCAACATGTATCAACTTAATGTATTTATTAGCTCTTTTTCGATAAGTACCTACCTACCTACTTAGTATGGAGCGGAAATAATAATTTTACACGTTTGAGATGTAAAGTACCTACTACTTACTTAATTTATTAATTTATTTACTTTATTTCCTTAATAGACCTTCTGATACGGAGCGTTATAATGGTTGCTTGGCTATTCGGGATGTCGCTAAAGCTAAACTAAACTAATTTGACAGCACTAAAATTGATGCCATCCTTTTTATTTCGATCGTTATGAAAGGGACGGCAACATTTTTAGTGCTGTCAGATTAGTTTAGTTTAGTTTAGGCGACATCCCGAAAAGCCACCATTATCTATGGTATCCGGCAAAAAGAAGTGTGCTAGCTTTTTAGGGTTCCGAAAATCCGAAATCTCTGCCCTGCTACTCTGCAAAACGAAAAACGAAGTTTCGTGACAATTTTTGGGTTCTAATTATGTTGGTGAACTATTACGAATTCAGTATCCACCAACATAAGCTGACCCCGAAAATTGTCACGAAACTTCGTTTTTCGTTTTGCAGAGTAGCAGGGCTGATGCGACTTGTTCTTTCGCCATGTCCGTATGGGGCTAGGAAAATGGATGTTTATTAATTCATCTGTGGTATGGGGCAAAGAGCATGTAATAGGTATAGGGGGTTAACACCAGGGGGCGTATCATCAGTTTTCGAGTGGTATAGTTAACTATCCTCGCTCTAAAATGTTTAGTTCATGCAAGTTACCGGGGGCGGCGCTGCACTGGATTTTCATACTCGCAAATGTACTAACGCCAGTTTACCGTAGTATCGGATACAGTCCTCGATACCGAGTCAAGTATCATTTAAATGTATGAAAATGAAAATCGAGTGCAGCGCCTCCCCCGGTAACTTGCATGAACTAGAAATTCCGTACATTTACCCCCGGTTCCTATATCCAACGTACGGATGCCCGCGGGCATTAGAATACTTGACACACGCACTTGTCCAGTTATGCCGAGTTCCTATAGCCAACTAACGGACGTCCGTAGGTCGGTCGTCATAGCAACGTCCCCTAAAAATCCCTAACATTAATTTCGTTCTTTACTTTATATCTCTTGCTCAAAATTTTATTGTTTAGGTTCATTACCTATGCAAATCAGTGAAGTAGGGCACTGGTGACCCGTAACACAGGTTATTTTCTATACCTATTTCAGGCACCAGTCTCTCACAACATTTCTTTGTCAATAAGTTAGAACCGACACCTTATTTTTGGATTATTTTTAACTGCATTAACTTATTTATTTTTAATTTATTTTATTTTCCTGTATTTATACTTATTTAACTGTATGTATTGTTTGTGAGAGAAAATAAATAAATAAATGATTGAAATGATTGAAAAAAAAATGATTGAACGTTGTTATCTGTCAAAAAGTCTCATACATTTTGTGTTGAATAAACAACGTTGCTATGACGACCGACCTACGGACATCCGTTAGTTGGATATAGGAACCCGGCATTAGAATACTTGACACACGCACTTGGCCAATTAATAAAGTTCGTGTCGTATTTCGTTTCAGACGGTGTTGTCTCGTCTGTGTCTCGCTACCGCATGTGATTTTGAGAAATTGTGAGTGTCCTATCTTACCGACAATAAACATTTTTACCTTATTTGGCATTTTATTTTAGCTACTAGGTATTTGGTAAATATTCACTTCAGACAGGATAGGTAGGTTGCGTGCGACGAGAAGCAAGTTGGTAGGTACTAATATTGAACTCACCTCGGAATAATGTAGAATATTTGGGAGCGTAAAAAGGGGCTGTTCCTCATGGCAGGGGACTGTTTCCACGGGCGAGTAGATCGCGACGATTCCGTCCTATCATCTGATCACGACGATAATATTGCCACGATTATCTCGCTCGTGGAGACGTCCGGTTCTTAACCGTGGTACGGTTGTGTACCTAGTCCAGCCAGCCGGCGGTCACTTAAACCCAGAGGTTAAAACGATCTAGATTGTATAGACAAACGTCAAATAATGTCACATAAGCACCGCTTAGTAAATTATATGCGTCCGTTCCACCCAGTTACATGGACTTACCCACCGTACACCTCTAGTGACCACCTGGGTGAACCGTGAAAGTATTTTTTAACAACGTGAACCGTTGCTCTCAGACTAACCTCAGATATTTGATGCTGGCTATTAAAAAAATCTTTTGGATGTTTTTATATTGCGTTAATTAGCGTTTCAGTATTCTGAGGCCTTACTCGGGATCAACGAAACGAACACAACGAAACAAAAAACATACAGTTGAACATAGAAACTCCTCCTTTTTTGAAGTCGCTTAAAAATGAGGATGCACAGGTCTATAAAATGTTAAAATATTAATTAAACAACTCAAAACTATTTCAAAAGAGTTTATTTCGCGTTGGACAACCGACCACAGCACGAGCCAAGTGTAAAAGCGTTGCATTTTCGTTTGTCTTGGTCTATTCTGGAACCCTTGACTTCCTTGTAAGCTATCTTGTAATTTCTCAGGCAAAAGAATCATTTATTTTTCCAGCTTTAATTTATCCGTCTGTCTGCTTCTCCTTTTTTGTCAATGCTATCCCATAGGCACGTTGTAGAATGTCCATTTTTTTTGCAAAGTACTGTTCTAAGCGTAAAATCTATGTTTTTGTTGATATATTTCATAAGTACTTTGTTTTTACAGTTAAATACATGTAATAACAATAATTGTTTCGTTTGGTGTTAAAATGGAGGTAGCTTAAGAGTTTTTAAGTCACATCTTTAACTAATCTATACAAAATACTATTGGAATCTCAAGTCAATCCTAAACGTTTAGTTATAAACTTCACAACGCTACAAGCAACACGTTAGGAAATACTTCAATCGGAAACTTACAAACAATTTTGACGAATCATTGCAAAATGGCCCTATTCGTATTGTGCCCTTACTGAATTACATTTCTATAAACATTTTTTACACTATTTTTCCTCTCCTCTCCCTAGGAACGAAACTACCAGAAGATAAAAGCTGTAGGTAGGTATTTAATAGCAAAAACAACATAGCTCATCGGGACGTCATCCACGGCGACGACACGGTCGCGTCGCCAGCTACGTATCCAGCCAGACTATTGATATGAAACTGGTTTTGTTGTTAACTATTGTTTTGTTGAGGTGCTATCTTGTAAATTTTACAATTACTTTTACTTGCTTTGTCATGCCTTACTTTGTTTGACTGACTTCCCACTGAAACTTGACTATTTAGGTAGTTAGATTGTTAAGGGATCGCTTTTAAAAAAAGCTAAGCCCACACCACAGGCATTAGAATCACCTAGCATGTAAGACAAAACTGAAGTGATCCTTGAGCTCCTACCAAAATAAACAATTTTTCTTTCTTTATTTCAAAACATGACGGATTCGCGACGTTGCCAAACCATCGCATACAATTCATTCATTGGCAACGACACCACTACATAGTCTACTACGTAGTGGTGACGTCGCCGTGGCGTCGTTGAGTTATGGCCCAACTAGGATACGTAGCTGGGGACATCGCTTTGGATGGCGTCCCGGTGAGTTAGAGCCCTTGAGGTAGGTACCGTAAAAAATATAAGGCAAAAAAATCGCAGGACACACAATACATGAGCAAATTCATTGGAGCAGTAGGTACAACTTAAATATAATTTAGATGTCAAAAATATCATTAAGTAATGCACATAATCTAAGATACGTAATTTAGATTTTTAAAACTCGCAAAACGGGCACAAAATGTCAGCACACTCTTAAACTCTACCACGCACCAACACTATAGATTTACATTTTCTTAATTTTAATCTTCGTATATAAAAGTTATTGCAAATGGCGCCATAGATGGCGCCGCGAGCGCTTCACACAATACATACCTAATCACTCAAAAAAATATAATCTGTGCGATATACTTTTATGCTACACAATTTGTTATAAGAAGACCTTTGAACTTTTATTCAATGTTGAACCTTGGATTGGAACTCTATTTAGGTAGATATAAGTACCTACGCTATCTTATACGAAATATATTTTCATAAATGAGTGAAACGTATAGAATGTTAGCATAAAAGTTATCCACAATTGTGAATCATAATAGTATTAAGTACCTACTTATACGTTAAATAATTTCATGCAAAAATACTTTAATTAACTCTCTATCTTTATACACAATAGCTATTATACAGGCTCTATTCTACATTGGACTGTGTAGAAGCGGATTAAGAATCACTTTGTTCTTAAGCTATTTAATTTGGCAAGTTTTAAGTGTTAAGGCGAAACTTTTAAGTACCAAAACGTAATTAATAACCTATTTATTGAAACGTTTCCATTGGGACAACGAATTGATAAGACACGTATAAAATCGTATATAGAAAACACTGAACTACAGTTTACAGCTAATCATAAGTTTGTCTTTCTAAAGTAGGATATCTAGTTCAATTTGCAAGCTCCCTTGGTTGTCTAGTACCTACTGTTTACAAGTACTTATCTTTACATTTGATATTTCGGGGTAAATGTGCCCACGTCAACGCTAAATATATCGGATGAATAACATGTACGAGAAGACAGGTCCATACCCACCGTCCACCTCCTAAGACCACCTGGCTGAACCGTTAAATTAATATTTCTCAATGAACAACCAAGTGGACAGGTGTGAGCTGTTGTAAAAATAACTTAGCACGGTTCACCCAGGTGGTCTCAGGAGCAGGGCTTTGTGTAAAACTTCGAAAAAACATGATATGAAGTACCTAGGTTTTAATTAACACAAGCACATCATACTCTTGCTGGTTTGTGAATATACCTACTGCATAATTTTACTACTATACAGGGTGTTACCAGACCACTACCGAAAACTTAAGGGGATGAAAGTACCCATCAATATGAACAACTTTTTCTAAGAAACCAACACTGTGAACGCGAAAAAAAAAACAGCTGTTTCATACACTTTAGCCAAGTAGGTATTGAACTTATGTATGGAACTGCTGTTTTTTTATCGCGTTCACAGTGTTGGTTTCTTAGAAAAAGTTGTTCATATTGATGGGTACTTTCACCCCCTAAAGTTTTCGGTAGTGGTCTGGTAACACCCTGTATAGGTTAGGTACTATCAACCTTTGAATGGCGTGAATTTCAAAATTCTTGGTTTAATTTCCAAAACTTGCGTGCTAGCAAATGTTAATGTATACCTAATATTTTCGGATTATTAACTGTTGAGTGTTCGTGAACGTACCTACCTATTATGTGTGGGCAAATGAAACAAAACTAGATATCATTGTATTTCGAGTTCTCACAAAAAGTCCGTGATGCTTAGGTACTTAACCACATTTTTACTGAGGCACAAGCACAATTAAGGCAATGTATGGTGGTATAAATTTATACCTATATGATTATGTATTTCATAACTTTGCAAATGGCTAAATGCACAAGCCGTGCGAGGCCAAATCATAAAAAAACCATGTCATCTGTCAATTTCATAATATTCAACTGTCAAAAACAAATGACATTTAGGTACCCTCGCCTTAAAAAAAAACAAAAGTAAACCGTAATTATTACATTTTATTCAAATAATGTTATGGGAAAGAAGATACAAAATTGAGCAAAACTGCGTTAGAACTTTCAACTCACACCAAAGATAACATAAAAATATATCAATTGTGAAGTTTTTAGACAAACATGAGGTCAGCTGACGTTTTTAAAGCGTACTCCTTGAAGAATAACAAATAAAGTGTAAATAAGAGTTTGTTAAAAAAATCCTACGATTTCAAAATAAACTTCCACAACTGAACATAATTTTTGTGATTGGAAAAACTTAATTGTGATAACATAATGAAAGGTTAAACAAACATTAAAACAAGCATAATATAATGAAAGCGCTTAATCACAGTGTAGAGTGCAGTAACTTCATGTAGGTACTTAAACGAAAAAAACTGTTACTTATCATCAAAATTGACAAAGTAAAATAATCATTATAACCATCAAAGTAATACATTACACATTTCTTTTATAATTTCTAATATTAAAATCTTTTAATCTTGCTTTGCTATTTACATCCCCTATCCCGCAAAAACTACTGAACGGACGGCTGAAACTTGTAACATACATCTGGAATAACACATAGGCTACTCTTAATCCGGGCAAGACAACTCGAGCGAAGCCGCGGGCATATACTAGTGAAACACAAACAAATCAAGTAAACTACTGCACCTCCACACTGTGTCATAACAACGAAAAAATGCAAGTTTAAACACTAGGCATACTTAACCAATTAAAATATAACTGTAAACAATATTTAAACTAAATTAACTAAAACATACAGCTGGGACTTGGCAAATAGCTGGCCGCCGTCATGGCTTAACTTCAGCCAGAAGAATTACCACATGCACAGGTAATGCTATGTTGGTGGCCAAAATTCACTTAACCATCACTTAAACAGAAAAAAATATATAAACCATAAACCTGTCTCTTAAAGCATGACCATAAATACCCAGAAAAGTAGACAGAATTTGTAATATGAATTGTGCAAGAAATATAGATATGAGTGGCAATTCTGAGTGTCGCAAAAGCTAAACTAAGCTAACTAAAATTGTTGCCGTCCCTTTCATAGCGATGGGAATAAAAAGGATGGCAATAATTTTAGTTAGCTTAGTTTAGCTTTTGCGACACTCCGAATTGCCCCCAATGTAGTGTAATGTAGTGTTAATTGAGATGTTGCCAAAACTAATTTGACAGCACTACAAATGCCGTCCCGTCCCACGATCGAAATAAAAAGGATGTCATCAATGTTAGTGCTGTCAAATGAGTTCTTGCAACTCCTGAATTGGCACCTCTACTTAGACAAATTCAAGTCATGCTAATGTGACTGATGCCAAGTCCAGCCTAACAATAAATGTCTACGGAAGCTTACAACATGGCACACGAGCTCGGTAGACAGACATGGCGACCATTTTACTGTTAACTAAAACTCGTAAATTCAAAGCTAATTTCCATCAAGATAAAAACCAAATTAGTTTGTTAAAATGACTTTTAAATTCAATGAAACACACAAGATAGGCAGCAATCCTATTACCGTTCAACTATTTATTTTTATTTTGTGCTAAATATATTTTTGGAAACACCGTTGCCGTCCCTTTCATAACGATCGAAATAAAAAAGATGGCATCAATGTTAGTGCTGTCAAATTAGTTTAGTTTAGTTTTTGCTACATCTGAATTGACATTGGGGGCAATTCGGAGTGTCGCAAAAGCTAAATTAAACTAACTAAAATTATTGCCATCCTTTTTATTTCCCATCGCTATGAAAGGGACGGCAACAATTTTAGTTAGCTTAGTTTAGCTTTTGCGACACTCAGAATTGCCACTATTGTCAAGCTAATTTGGTCTTTAGAGTAATAGAAAAAAGCGATCATATTTAAAAGCTATTTAGTGCACAATAAAATCGTCCTCATTATCATCAGTGCAGTGTTAAACTTTATTTTTCACTAAACAAATTTATTTAGGAATAACGAATTTAACGCAATATAACTCTTTTCAATATAAGTAAGTTCGCATGAACTTGTGGCCGTCTTATTTAGGACTATAACAAGTCGCGTCACGTAAAGAGAACTCTAAGGAGAAGTGGCGGGGGTATGTTTGCGCCTGTGTTCACTCGCTGACGAACCAATAGCACGCGCTACATCAATGGTATGAAGTGCGCCGCAACACCTCTCCACCAATCGGACCTAACATTCCTAAAAATCGACTACTGCACAGCTTTTCCACTCGGAGTTCTTTTTACGTTACGCGACCTATAAGTCAACAACAACTTTATATGAATGAATGTTCAATTTTTGAGACATTCATGATACATTTTAGATATTGATAATGTATTGTCAAAAGGATCACTGCCTCTAGGTTAGTCAGAAGCAAGTCCAGAATTCTATTTATAAACTCATTATAAACATAATTTGATTACACACGCATTTGATTAGTGAAATAGACTAACTGCACCGGTCATTTAAGAGCCCATCGTAACAAATAAAACTTAAATTATTGCATTATAGAATTAAAAAATAAGCAAATAGATTAAACGTACGTTAGACGGCTCCGAAATTACCGTACTCTTCAACTACAATTTAAACGAACTATCTCTGTTAAACACAAAAATGTTTATAAATTTAGCAAAAAATAAAAATAATCGAATTTTTATTTTCTTCTAAATTTAAAACCATGACTGTGTTTTAGTTATACAGGGTGAGTTTTTTTAGGGCTACTGAGGGGAAGTCTGAAACTAAGAGTTATCGAAAAGTCACGTTAGGGCTTGTTTTTAAAAATAATAAATATAAAGGTGATTAATTAAATTAAATTGTAGTCTCGTAGTACGGACGCAGTCTGTATAGTCCGAGAGCTAGTGACCATATATTACATGCGATATAATATGAAAAATATTAAAAACTTCTAGTTATCTTCTAAACAAAAATAGACACGTGAATAACTATTGCACGGTACAAATATTATTCTAAGGGGTAAGAATCAGGCACTTTGATAATTGTTCTGCATACAGGTGGGGCAAAGGCGTTGTTTTATTTCGAAAAAAAATTCAATCGTGGATTATTGAAAACAAATTCAGTTAGCCCAAAAATAGGCAAGTCAAAACAACCAAGTTGACCTTAAGAGGCCGTAGGTAGCAAATATGTGGTTTGGATCGTATTAGATCTCAAAATCCGTGAAAGATACCACCTTATAATGTTTGGAGAAATTAAACTTTGAACTTTTATCTTGCGTTGTGCCATTTTAAAAACATGATTTGAGTAAATTGTCTCGATAATATATTTTTTTGAAAATTACATGTTTTCCGAACTAATTGCGTTTGATCTCAAGAAATACAAATCAGTTTGGTTTGGTTTTTGTCATGTAAAAAACTCTAGAATTATTACTATGAAATTGGCTTTCAATTTTGTCGATTGGTTGATTAGTTAACTTGTAATAAAATAAAAACGTCAAAGAAAGTTTTCAGTCAGATAATCCGCTCGGTCCCTGCCTTTTCACTCCCCGCCGAGGCGTCACAGAGTGTGGACGTGTCGCTCTGTCTCGTCCCGCTTCCCATTTATGCCGTGCGTAAATAGAAAGCGGGAAATTTAAAATTATTCGAAATATTTAAACTTTCGATAGGTATCATAAAATTTGTTTGTAAGTACCTACCTAGCTGGGTAGACAGAGATAGAGGTTGATAAAAATAAGTAATAATAAATAATGATAAAAATAAAACTTACCAAAAATTGTTGAAAAAATATTGAAAGGTATGGTAAGTAACCATACCTACCAATGTACGGAATATTTAGGCGCTGTTTCTTTGTTGCGATTAGTTTCTTTCTACCGTAATACCTAGGTATTTATTTTCACTGCAGTCAAGGTCAAGGTACAGTGTAGGTACCTACCTTACCAAAATCTGAACGTGAGATGATCAATAAAATGAGATCGTATACCTACTGCTTGGCTGGATGTGATTCAAATTGAAAATGTTTCCGTAAAACTGTAATTTGCCTATGAAGGTCTACCTACTGTATACCTACCTACTCACAATACAATAAATATTATATCGTTGGACATGTAACAGCGCCATCTAGTCCCAAACTAAGCAAGCTTGTATTTTGCGGTTTAGGTACTGATAAACAACTTAGATACTTACTTTTTTTTGTAAACACATAGGTAAGTAGATACTTATTTATATAAACATAGAAACACCCAGACTCCAAAGAAATATTTGTAGATCATACAAATATTAGTACCGCCGCGGGGATCGAACCCGGAACCTCTGTTTCGCAGGCGGGCTTTCGCCCATTGCGCTGCGCCACAGAAAAGGTCGTCAATATAGGTAAGTACCTACTTACATTTTAATTTAGTAAGAATGCAAGCGGGGTGGTGACAACGGCGCGCGGCGGGCGGGAGGGGGAGGTCCGCTTGGGGGCGCGCGTGAAATGTGCGATTACGAATAAATCTAACATTTCGAATTATTAACCGACTTCAAAAAAGGAGGAGTTTCTCAAGTCGCTAAAATATTTTGTTTATTTATTATGTTCCCCGATTACTCAAGGACGCCTTGACCGATTTGAAAAATAATTTTTATGTTTGAAAGGGTAGGTTTATAGTTTATAGAGAATAACTCGAAAATTAAAGTGACCTCACTCTAAATCCAATATGGCGGACTCCATTTATGGTTTCCTCCAATATGGGTATCAAATGAAAGGGCTTGCTGTGAATAACTCGAAAAATAAAGTGACGTCACTCTAAATCCAATATGGCGGACTCCATCTATGCTTTCCTCCAATATGGGTATCAAATGAAAGAGCTTGCTGTGAATAACTCGAAAAATAAAGTGACGTCACTCTAAATCCAATATGGCGGACTCCATCTATGCTTTCCTCCAATATGGGTATCAAATGAAAGGGCTTGCTGTGAATAACTCGAAAAATAAAGTGACGTCACTCTAAATCCAATATGGCGGACTCCATTTATGCTTTCCTCCAATATGGGTATCAAATGAAAGGGCTTGCTGTGAATAACTCGAAAAATAAAGTGACGTCACTCTAAATCTAATATGGCGGACTCCATCTATGCTTTCCTCCAATATGGGTATCAAATGAAAGGGCTTGCTGTGAATAACTCGAAAAATAAAGTGACGTCACTCTAAATCCAATATGGCGGACTCCATCTATGCTTTCCTCCAATATGGGTATCAAATGAAAGGGCTTGCTGAAAATAACTCGAAAAATGAAGTGACGTCGATTAAAAACATGTTCAAAAGTTGTCATCACACCGGTTAGTGCTGCGACGTCACTGCGCGACCGCCCGGTCGCGGCATTTATCAAAGGAAACCTAGAACTAACTCTACCGATTTTATACCGCTATTATTTCGGTACAGCAAATTTCGGTACCTACCGCAATTTTTTTCGCTAAGTACCTATTGGAATATTTTTGTAACCGGAATATATCGGTATGACGTCATACCGCTATTTAGGGGTATCTTAATTTTTCGGTTATTCAATCCCTGGTAGGTAGTACTAGGTAGGTATAGGTATTTGTCAAAACTTTTCCATGTATCCTTCCATATAAGTACCTACCTAATTATAAATTGCTACGTAAAATAATAAAATGTAAAATAATTTGAAATTTACATTTACCTAAAAAAACATTATACCTATTCAGTGCCAACAGTGCCGGCCAAAGACAAAATAGCCTAGTCTATGGTGCCGGCGCATTAGGTGACGAAGCGCAGCAAAGATCACCATTTACTGCCAAAGCATTTTCGTCTTTAGCTGCGTTGTTATAGGATCAAAATTTTAAAATCATTGTAGTCGTACCGATTTTCCAGTGATTACTTACTTGTTGTGTTAGTTAGATCTTATTTAAATAGCTACAAAGACGAAAATGCTTTGGCAGTGAAGAATATTGTTACAACTTTAGTAGTTAGGTACAACGTATCAATTCTACTTACTTATTTAAAAATATACCTTTTTTATATCTACCATTTGTATAGGTATTATTTTATTCCAATAAATTATGAGGCAGTAGGTAAGTAGGTACCAACGTCTCAATTCTACTTATTTAAAAATATAGGTACCTACTTACTTACCTTTTTTATACCTACCATTTGTATATTATTTAATTCCAATAAATTATGAGGCAGTAGGTAAGTAGGTACCAACGGCTCAATTTGTGTATCTTCTGTCAACTGGAACTCAGTTTTTATGTTAAAATAGAAAAAAAAAGAAAAAAGAGTGAAAAAGTTCGCGTGAAGTGCAAGACTTGAACTTGGAACCGTCAATTTCATATCAAGGGCTGTGACCACTAGGCCAAATTGATCGTACTTGATGCGACGAAAATATCAACCAGGCTGTCAACTCGCTAAAAACGAGTCGGTGCACGGGCGTCGACCCCGTGTATAAATCAACGCAATCGGTCGACATCGTGAGTGCTGCCATCTTTTGATAGCTAGTCGAACTGATATTATCGCGATTCGATTGGTTGCGTGATTCGTCGTCACGATAGTACCCGAAAGTAGCCGATAATAGCCGAAATCGCTCGTGCTGAGGCGGAATGCGCGTTCTTAAACGACTCTCTCGAGTAATAAGCAAATCCTAGGTTAAAAAAAAGATTTGATTTGATTTTCTATGAAAATAATGATGTGAATAATACGGTGCCATACTCTATCTTGTCAAAATTGTAGAGATATTTAAATTACTTCATATTTTTAAATATCTAGGATCATGAGTAGGTCTAAAAACTTTTATAACTTCAAGGGACATATTTAGAGTAGTCAAGGCGTAGTCATATTATCCGAGATATAAATAACAGTAATTCTCTTTTACGAAACAATTCAGAGCTTCAAATATTCAAATCTGTTTAGCCAGAAATAATTATATTTTTAGGGTGCAATAAAAAAAATGTTCAGGAATTAAATAAAGCAATTAAAAAGAGGAATTTGAAAACCTAGCAAAATGATGACAAAAATTAATATTTTTAGAGTTAAGTACTCACAATTATTTTAAACTGTATTTAAGTGCTTAACTAATATTTAAGTGCCATCATCACGTCCCAATAATTATATTTGAAAGAAGTATATAAAAAACGACAAAGCTATCTGAAATATTCAAACAAATGCATTCGACCGCGATTCTTGGGGTGAATAGAGTTTAATGAAATTATGTATTATTATTTATTATCAGCCCTCAATGTCCCACTGCTGGGCAAAGGCCATTATGAAATACAAAAATTATGTCTGTAATACATATTTTTTTCAACTGCATGCATAAAGTCAAATTAACTTCGTACAAGGTGTAATAATCCTACTCCCAAAAAGTTTGAACTAAACCTGACCGTCCAATCCATTTTTGCCAATTGAAAAGTATTAGTTAGTAAGTAGGCGCCCTGAGCAGATTAAGCTATGTAACTAATATTTTGAGAAAGCCCATAATATAGTGTATTTTGTATTATACCTTGGTAAATAAAAAAAAAAAAAATATGATCACTGTATCCCGGGGAGCGGTAGACATTTATTTCAGATCTTTATGCAATTTTTAGATCGTTTTGAAAATGTCTATATTAAGAGGTATGTCGAAAACTTTGGTATCCGATGTTTTTAGGTACAATATGTTATGGGCCTTCACCATTGGTTCACATAAGCTCAGAGTCGCTCAACGAGCTAAGGAGCTATTCTCAGGGTTTGTCTGCGTGATCGTATCAGAAATGAGGTGATACATAGAGTTTAGCTTGCCAACATAGGCAAACGGATAAGCAAGCTGAAGTGGCAATGGGCAGGCCATAGCACAAAGAACGGAATGAACTACCAACAAGATGGGCAAAGACAAATTACTTTGTTTGTAAAGATCGCAAGGCGGTGAATGCAGGCCACTAGCAACCGTAATAGTGGGCCTACGGCTGAGATGATAATGATGTTTATTTGAAAAAGTCCAGAAAAAGTTAATTAACATTCTGTCACGTAAACAGACAGATTTAGAAGTTCTATTTCAGATTTTGAGAGTTGTTTTATGACACCCAGTACTTTTTATTTCATACTTTATGATTTTTAATTAACTTTGCAAGTATAATAGTCAGAGGCACGGCAACAAAGCACACCAAGCTTAGATGGGTCACCGAAACGAAACTCACAAAAATGGACAAAACTCTGACTACCCTCATTATCCTCAAAGGATGCTAGATGCTCAAGGATTTGATGTATACCGCGATTGTACAGTGATGTTTTTGTCTTTACTTCACGACTGTTTTACCCCAAAAATAAAGAAAAAGACAGCTTAGACTACCTATTTTCCGAGCGCGGTCTGGCAACGCTAGATATGTTATACTAAGGCCGCGGGACTTAGGCTCAACTCACACTAAAAGAGCATCGAAGAGCAGCGAAGCGGAGCGCAGTTTCAGAGCGCATGAGAAACTCGAACGAGTCGCGAGGATGCCCGCGGCTTCGCGGGGTTTCCGGCGCATTCGAATACATGCGCCTTCTCTGCGATAATAAGTATTATGGTAATGAAAATAAAGTTGAAATTCGTATGACACTGAAACTGCGCTCCGCTTCGCTGCTCTTCGATGCTCTTTTGGTGTGAGTTGAGCCTTACAGACAACTACTTATTAAATGTGGTAGGTAACTCTGGACAAACAACTTAATAATAAAAAGAACGATTTTGATGATCGACTCTAAATTCCTTAAACTAAAAAAACTTTAAATTCTACTTAAACACTTCATCCCTTATTTCACAAACCATGCCATTTTGTACCACCCCGTAGAAAAAAAAATGGCGTTTGTAATTTATCGGCGATTGATTAGATGCAATCATCAAAACCGCTCAAAGTTACATTCGAACACTAAGCGTTAACTAAATACACATTTTGGCAAACACACAACACTCCGTAGAGCTGGCTTGTGAAATTAACTGTCATCTGTCACTGGAAACGGAAATTATAACCAATAGGATTGCATAGAATGTCTGAGCGAAGATTTTATGCAATCGTATTGGTTAATAATACGTTTCTCCGCTCCGCCAGCGCGCTCCGATTCAATGGACAGTCTTAATTACATTTCAAAAGTGGTCCTTCGAGCCGGATAGCCTGACAGGAAGCCTTATCGAAAACAATGACAAAAGTAGAACTGTTTAGAAGTCGGAATTCGGTACGACAGTTAAAATAATCACTACTTAAAAGCCTAATTATTAAAGAACATTTCACAAGCCATCCCTCTACCACATAAGCCGATCCAATTGCAAAAATCTATAAAAATGTATTGCTTAATTACATTTGAATGTCTCAATAGTCTTTTTACACTCAATAATCACTTTAACACACATTCCTCTGGGTTTTGTTTGTTAAGGTTACTGGTTACTAAACTTTGGGCCAATGGTCAACAATTCTTTTGGATAAGACAATCCTAATATCAAAAGGGTCAAAGTCTCACATTTTAGGTGACGTCATGTTCATGAGTAGACGAATCTGTTCATCCATTTTTGACTCACAAATGCCTTTGATTTTCCTTTCAATTGATATTCCACGTTCGCAAATTCATGCCCGGAAAGCTCTTAGGGCATCTGTTATCATGAAAAACACCAGTTAATTGTATGTTCATCCTGATTCACAAATTATAGTCCTCTATGCGATCACCAATCCTTTCCCGCCCCAAGAGAAGTCACATGTGACTTTAGCTTAGTTTTCACTATTCATTGGTGCAGATTCCTGGGATTTCAATTCTCGATATTACATTCCCGAAGCTCAGTGTAGCTACTTCTCATCGGAGGAGGCCCTTCGGTTACAGCCCATCGAAGCTATTACACCTCAAAGCTTCAGGTTGACCGGTGTCAAGGTCAGGGTCAAGGTCAAGGTGAGGGTCACCGCTGCCCCCAGGCGGGGCGGGGTCGGGGGGGCGGAGGGGGCCCGGTGGGTCAGTCGGGGGTGCCGAAGTATTCCGAAGCGTTGCCGCGGCAGATCGGGCATGTTCTGTTTGACTGGAAACAAAATATTATTCATACAATGATTAAAGGCCTGTTTGGTCAGAAATGGGTTAAAGATTTGCAATAAACTAGTAAAAAGTAAGTAAGTTCGTATGAGCAAGTGGCCAACTCTGGTGACGGAGTTTTTAGGCCGCCTAAAGGCCTCCGTCATGGCTTAACGACTTTAAAAGCCGGGACCGACAATTTAACGTGCCCTCCGAAGCACGGAAGCGCTCAGCTGATAATGTCACTTGCGGTCGCCCATCCACGTTGTGCCCGCTCAGAACGTTGCTTAACTTCAACGATATATCAAGAACGTCTTCGCAAGCTTCGCCACGAGCGCTTCATATTACAATTTATCATAAAAGTATTAAGTTATTTAATAAACTTACCCTCAGCCACTTGTCGACACATTTGGCGTGGAATTCGTGAGCGCATGGCAACACACGCAATGTCTGCCGCGCTTCAAACTCACACATGCAGACCACGCACGACGTCTGCTCACCTGGAAATCACCACACTTATATTATGCCAGGTTGACTTGATTTTATTTATTTGGGTAAACAAACAGTAACACATTACAAAAAGGGTTACATTCTTATTGATAATTGACAACTAAATGTGAGACCAACACCGTTTACCACGGATTACTTATATATTTTACTTAAGTTTAGGTATAGCTAATGATAAGTAGATAGTGCTTATTCTATGAGAATTTTAAGTAACATTTTTTAAAGTAGGTACTAGCTCGGGTTAAAAGGTATAGTTAATTATAAGTAGATAGTGCTTATTCTATGATAATTTTAAGTAACATTTTTTAGAAGGCCTTTCGTCAACTATTCAATCAACCAGTTGAACCAAGGACTATATAGGGAAGGACTACTACTACCTTATTCCAAAACAAGGTCTAAAGATAGTCTAGGTTTAAACCTCGGTATAGACTATGGTCTAACAAAAACGTTATTCCAAAACGAAGTTTTAGCACTAAACCATGGTTCGTCTGTGGTTTAGAGATAAACCTCCGAGACCCCTAGTTTATCTTTGGTACTAACCTCAAAATGTCAAATTTGTTTTGTTGTTTGTTATAATGTAAAGTGAGTGTTGTGATTTTTAAATAAAAATGGATTTGGACAGGATTGACCTCATTGATTTGGAAGATTTGGAAATGCTGGAGACGCCCATACAACGACGACCCCATACTCATCGTCATAGAATCAATCCCTTTGATATGAGTGACGAAGATTTCCGTTATAAGTATAGATTTACAAAACGCTTTGGCGAAAAAATCGTGGACCTGTTGCGGGAGAACTTGTCGCAGGATCCTCGAGGATGCCCCCTAAGCCCGGAATTGCAAGTAGTTTGCGCGCTACGCAACTGGGCACGCCACGAAGTACGTAGAAGTTATGTCTTATTATTCTATTGAAGAAGGTAGGCACTTAGGTAGGTAAAATAACAAATTTACTGATACTTCCTTGTTTTATTGGTAGATTCAAGACGATACTGGTGATTTACATGGAGTGTCACAACCTGTAGTCAGCAAAACTTGCAAAAAAGTTGCAGAAAACTGTGTTAACTCACACGGGTTCTCCGAAACGACAGGAACACAACAATGAATAATTTAAAGTGGGTTTGTTAGTGTGAGTCCTCACCTATATCGTCCTCCTGTAAGACCACCTCCCACACTTACCTTGATGCGTCTGCTGGCAGAACTTGTAGCTGGGCAGCGTGTCGATCTCCTGTCTCTGCAGCCCCCTCGGCTTGGCCTCGCCCAGTCTCTCAGCCAGAGACAGCAGCGCCTCGTAGTTCTCCGTCTCCGGGGACTCCGCGCCCGAGTCCGCGCGGGCCTCCGCGTACGGGGACAACGGGAACATGGCCAGGAGATTGAGGAACACCTGGAATAAATAGATATTTTATTTTTATTTTGAAATTTTTGGAAAACTTACAGCTATACATGACAATATTATATGGAATAAATTGCTAAGGCCAATTACGAGTTTCCACGAATAAATAATAAAATATATAGATAAGCAGAAAGGTAGAAAGGTAATATATTGTAATAATAGGGCTATCGTTACCGACAAAACTACACATCATAACAGACCTGAGGGCCTAGCCGACCGGCATTCGCTATGAAGCGATTCGATTTCTATCATCGCTACACCTTTGATTTGACATTTCTGATCGCTCGAGTTTTCGTCATCGAATGTCAATTCCTATACATTTTTTTTAGTTTCTAATCGAAAGCGATTGTCGAAATGTAACATGGCTAAGGCCTCAGATTTAACTTATATCGATCACATCACACTAGTATTATAAATGTGAAAGTGTGTGAGGGTGTGTGTGTAAGTGCGTAAGTATGTTTGTTACTCTTTCACGCTCAAACAGCCGGACGGAATTGAATTGAAAAAATTAAATTTGGTACCAGAATTGCTTATACCCTGTGTTCCTTACGGGGATGGATAAATTTAACTTCGTTTCAAATAAGTAGGTTTATTATAATTTTTAATTAGTTTTACAAAAATCGTGGCCGGTTGCGTACATGTCTAGGTTAGAAGGAATCTGACAGATGTCACAAAGTTATTTGACGTTTTGTTATGGCATCGGCGGGTCAGTCATTCTGCCACCAGCTGTGGTGGCTGGAACACCCTGGATTATTACCAAGGGGCTAAGGGCAGGCAGGAGATAGTGTGATATATATATGGCTATTACCTGGTAGGTGGGCGGGGGCGGCGGCAGGGAGAGCGGCTGGGCCACGTGTAACTGGGCCTGCACATGCGCCGGCAGCGATGTGCTTAGCAGACCCGCGCTCTGAGGATTAAAAATATGTAAAAAATCATGTTTTTTTTATGAGTTGTTGCAATTTATTTATTTATTTTTATTTATTTATTTATTTATTAACTAGCACGGTTACAAACACCAATTACGCTAATTATAAAAACATACAGGAGTCAAATATCATGCTTCAGAAACAAAGAGAGAAAAACAAAAAATATGGATTAGGTAGGTATACAATGTCAAACGTCAATATAACTTCAAGTAAGTAATACATAATTATGAATCAAGATAAAATAAAAATTACTACAAAATTATTAATTTTCACAAAACGTCAGACAGGTTCTAAGGACTTTGGTCCATTCGTCTGCGAACAAGTCAAAGTTAGCAATATATCACAATTATAGTGGCAATTCTGAGCGTCGCAAAAGCTAAACTAAGCTAACTAAAATTGTTGCCGTCCCTTTCATAGCGATGGGAATAAAAAGGATGGCAATAGTTTTAATTAGGTTAGTTTAGCTTTTGCGACACTCCGAATTGCCCCCTATGTGAAGTTAGCTCAAGTTTTTATCTTATTCTGGGTATAAATGAGTAATATTTGAACTTCAGTAAGCCCTTTGATTAGGTTGTCTAATCTAAAGATTTATAACAAAACTCACTACATTTTCCAACTATTAGTAAAGCAAATATAAAACTTACTATCAAAATTGTATCGCAAAAATAATCATTAAAAACAAAAAAGATCAGTAAATCAATTCGTTTTAAGCTGGGTGTTGCGCAAGGCACACGATTAGGACCCTCGCTGTTTACCTGCGTGTGTATATGATGTATGGGGTGATGCCAGCGCGGCGCGTGACGTACGTACGGCCGCGCGGCTCTTGAGCCGGCCACGCCCACGCCTGATCCCACGCCCACTCCCACGCCTACACCTGAGCCAACGCCACCGCCACTGCGACGCTGGAAATAATCATTTCAAGACATTATCAATTTGACTGGTTTAAAATAATGTATTAGCGATAGTCCACCAGCCCGTTGGTCAGACGACATCGTCAGAGTGGTTGGAAGAGAATGGATGAGGCTGGTAAGAGACAGGCAGGAGTGGCGTATTAGAGAGGAGGCATACACCCACTCAGGGTGAGGGTGATGATTAGCGACCAATACCATGAAGAACTAGAGTATCAAATTCGGTTATAGCGTTCTTTTCGGAAATCCCCTAGTAAATAATATAGTGATGTTTATCGAGCTTACAAAAATATCATATAATATTAACAGGACATAACTAACGGCCGAAATTCAAACCGACGATCGATCGCAGATGTATCTCTATAGCAACTTTGTAATACAACACAATATGTATGGCACTTGTTGACAGATAACAGCGTTGCTATGACAACAGATCTGCGGTCGATCGTCGGATTGAACAATAATTTCGGCCGTAAACTGACCAACTGAAAGGGATCAACTATTTTTTTTCTCTTTTTAGTTGTTAGTTGTTTCGATTGAAACAGTTTCAAATTAAAATTCAAATTTATTTAATGCGTATTATGTGTTAGTAACAGATAGTTAGTGATACAGTTCAGTACATCCATAATCACAACACAAAACAGAGCAACTATTTCTCTCTCTCAACAATACAACTTTTAAGCGCTTGCTCGTCGTGCCACCACCCTTATCCTGATAATAGTGGCAATTCGGAGTATCGTAAAAGCTAAACTTAACTAACTAAAAATGTTGCCGTCCCTTTCATAGCGATGGGAATAAAAAGGATGGCATTAATTTTAGTTAGTTTAGTTTAGCTTTTGCGACACTCCGAATTGCCACTAATAACTTACATGATGGTGATGTGACAGCGCGTGCCTCGCGTGATGTGGCGCCATCAGCTCAATGGCTGCTCCGCGAGCCTAGAATTGCAAGCCCACTTATATAAGTAAGTTCGTATGAGCAAGTGGCCAACTCTGGTGACGGAGTTTTCAGGCCACCTTAAGGCCTCCGTCATGGCTTAACGACTTTAAAAGCTGGGACCGACAATTTAACGTGCCCTCCGAAGCACGGAAGCGCTCAGATATAAATGCCACTTGCGGTCACCCATCCAAGTTGTGACCGCTCAGAACGTTGCTTAACTTCGACGATCTATCAAGAACGTCTTAGCAAGCTTCGCTACGAGTATACTAGCTTATACGCTCGCGGCTTCGCTCGCGTGGTACCTACCTTGATAAATAAAGCCAATGTTTATTTGAAAAGTCCACGTAAGCGAAGCCGCGGGCGAGCAAGCTAGTAGTATATAATATGTAATGTATTTGTGTACTTTTATCTTATAACTTGAACTACAATATTACAATATTACGAATTAGTACAACTCCTCGCGGTCACTCCTCGCGGTCGCGTCTCACATGAATGTGAGACGCGACCGCGAGGAGTGACCACACTCATACCCAGATGAAGATTCTCCGGAAGAATCGAAACATTGTCGGTATCTAAATCGACGATAATTTTACGTGAGTAATTTCCCGTGTGCTATTATAATGTCTAATACAACTCACGATAGTTTTGAAAGTGAAATGTAATGTTATATTCTATGTGTGTATGTGTAAATAAATAAATAAATAAAATAAATTAATTAAGTACTTGATAGTGGCTAATGCCGGGTTCCTATATCGAACGTACGGATGTCCGTAGCTCGGTCGTCATAGCAACGTTGTTATCTGTCAAAAAGTCTCATACATTTTGTGTTGAATAAACAACCTACGGACATCCGTACGTTGGATATAGGCACCGGTGGTCAATGCACAAGCCGTGCGAAGCCAAAGTGAATAGAGAAAAAAAAGTTTTTTCCACGAATTCGCGGAAACAAATCAGAATAACAGTAAAAGTAACGTACCTCAGTAGCGAGCAGCAAGGGTCCGTGGTGGAGGTCCGGCTGTAAGGGCGACAGGGCTCCCTCGCTTGCGCCCAGTATATCGAGTCTACCGCCTTCCGCGCGCTGCAAAATATTCATTAAGGTATATTTATTAAGGTTTATTTATTAAGGTAGAGCACACCACGTTTTCCGTACGCGTGGTCACTGCCTATTTTGTATCGAAACAAACGCAAATGAAACAGTCACTGCGCGTCGAATATCGATACACAATAATGTTTTTTTAAACTGATATTAAATTTAATGAACAGAAATCGATATCTTTCGTTTGATTTTCATAAAGTCTGTCAAACTTACGTATTTTTACTCACGAGACGGTATAGACGGAGATTCGGGATCGATTGGTGTATGTTATTAGATAGGTGTTACGGTGACAACTCATTAGGGGGCGCTGTAGTAAACATATGAATAATTCAGTTACTTTTTAACCGTGGGTTTTGTTGTTAAGTGTTCTCATCCATGATGTGTTGTTGTTTCAGACAAACCTGCGAAGTGGGCATGTAGTGTGGATGGGCCGCGTGCGGCGGCGAGGCGAAGGGCCCGCGCGGCGCGGCCGGGAACCCGCCGTACTGCAGCCCCGCGTACACGCCTCCCATCTGTCACACACACGTCACTGCCTGCCCGCTAGCTCACACAACCAGTGCCCTTACTCCCAAAACCGAAATATCGTTCGAGGGGCTAACTTGTTTTGAAAGAAAGAAAGAAAGAATAAATCATTTATTCTTGTAGGACCTCAAGGATCACTTAAGTTTCGTTTTACATGCTAGGTGATTCTAATGCCTGTTTTTGCTTTTTATCTCTTTTACACGCTGTCTGTCTCCTATAATATGTAGTTTATCAGTCATCTGGTTACCATAACACAAGCATTAAATTGCTTAGCTTGGGATTAGATGACGCTGTGTGGAATGTCCAAGGATATTTATTTATAATTATTGTGATACTTTTGTTTGTCTATTTTAAATGTTTTGTATTTGTGTTTGCAATGTTGGAGATTCAAATAAATAAATAAATAAACGCCAGTTTAAAACGAACATCTAAACGGTATATTTCTTTGTAATAAGTTAGAACCGACACTCATTTTTGGATTATTTTTATTTTAACTGCATTTATTTATTTTTAAATTTATTTTATTTTCCGGTATTTATTTTTATGTATTGTTTGAGAGAAAATAAATAAATGATTGATTGAATATTTAAAATGCCTAATGTTTTAACTTAAATCCTACCATCGATCGATTGGTCTCGTAGCACCCTGATGAGTTTATTTCATTTCGAGGTACAGACCGGTTAGCGCTAGTTTACTGTAGTATTGGATACTGTCCTCGATATCGAGTCAAGTAACACAAATTGAAAATCCAGTGCAGCGCCTCCCGCGGTAACTTGCATGAACTAAACATTCCATACATTTAGAATAGTTGACACGCGAGCGAGGGTAGATTACTATACGACACAAACACCGCCGGTAACCCTACAGATTGAGATATCGACGTCACTACACATTTTTGTGTAGCGCGTCACCTGCTCGCAGCGTTGTATGGATATAGATTCGCGCGTTTCATTTGCGTTTGCACCGATACAAACGCGCCGCAATAATATGGCTTAAGTAGCTCTTATGCTTTTTAGCGATAAGACCGCCGATTGTATATTATAGTAATTTATTATTCATGATGTTTTTTCTCTGTTAATGGTGTGCAATAAAGTATTTTCTATCTATCTATCTTATGTTGGTCAGATGTACCTAATTCAGTATTCATCAACATAAACTGAACTAAGATGCAAGTTCGTTTTCGGTTTTGGGAGTAGGCCTTACGACGAGCGAAACCGAAACGGACTACCTACAAGCACTTTTGCTTTATAAGAGTCTAACTTTGACTGGCTCCACAGGAGCTTGAAAAAAGCTAGCCTCCAAACAGTGTTGCCTTGATTCTTCCTGGTCGCGAAGAAACAGCATAAAAATTACCTAGCTTTTAATCTATTCCCGGTCCAGCTCTCAGAGTACTTGCTACTAGAATGTGCGTCATGGGCGGTGAACGCGTTAAGTTTCTATGTGACCCCAGAAGACTACAGAATAACAAAAAATAGAATTTGACTAAAAATGTCTGTATTGTGATATTTCAGTATTTAATATTCTGTAAATAAGTAACAGTAACAAAGAACCTTACAATGTCGATCATAGTTTCGGTTTCGCACGTATTTTTTTTATGTTTTTGTGTGTGAGCAAGAGTTTTATGACACGTAAAAGTTTTCCCTCTCGGAGGAAAAGAGAGGGCATAAAAAGAGAAGCGAGACGACGAATAAACACAGGATAGTCTTTAAATAAAATCATTACATTTGGTTTAATTATATTCAATCTTGAATGGATTTCGAACGCAACTTGTGTTTATTCGATGTGACGCCACAAAGGGATTATTTAAACACAGATCAAGCATAAAATATTGAACAGCCTTTTAGATACTTAACTAGATAATATTAATATCTAGCGGAGGAGAAGAAATTCTGATTTTTTTTATATCTGAAGATAGACTTCCGCAAAGTAACGCCTGAATCAATTAACCAAAATATAATATTTTAAACTTGATCTTGTAAATTTCAACGCTAAAACCAAATACCAGGGTAACATAAAGAGCACTTTTAATGTAAAAAAAGTGTTGTAGCATGTTAATTTCTCATCCTTATCAGAAAGTGTAAGCATAGGAGAAATAATAAAATGTGTTTTAAATGAAATATAAATATATTTTAAAACGTAAGTAAGTACTTATTAGCCAGCCACTAAACGTCAATATGAAGTAAATATTTTTAAATATTTTTTTTGAATAAGAATGTACAATAATTAAATAAATATCAAGTAATCGTGTGTAAGGGTAATTACAAGCATCTAAACATCAAGAAATTAATATAATAAATACTTATATACAATTTTAAATGCACCTAGCGTGTTCTCAGATCGATCAAAACTTTTGCTAATAACTATAAAAAATATATAAAATAGCGATCGTGTTAATTTACCGCAACCCTAGACAACACTCCACATTTACAATAAAATAATAAAAAAATGTTATCGTTTCACAAAATGAGCATCTTCAGGTAACAGCCAAGTTCTATCAAAGCGACCAGCCAAATATTTTTCTCTTTGTCTCAAAAAAATCTCTACTTAGTAACAAAAGCCTTAGTTGCTAGCGGCAATTTAAAAGTGTGAGAACAGAAATCCACCCGTGAGTGCGCGACAATTCGCTCCATCGGTCAGTGAACCCGCGATCCCGCGATCACATTGGCCGGGAGCGCGCAGTAGCGTCGGCACACACGGGCGGAATCCGTCGGAAATAACACTGAACACATTCACAGGGTACCAGAGTGAAAAATCATGCGACAAATGCCCAGTGGGGGGAAAGTTAGTTGACTAAAATATTTGGGAGGTCGCTACCGACCGCTAGTGATACGCGCACTAGACTACGCGCACTAGTTGATGTATGTAGGAGTCCATGGATGTATGATATTGGATAGTCTAGGACCGTCACAGTTAGGTATGTACAGAGCAGACAGTATGGAACTCGAATGCATGCTGGACGAACGCCGACGCCATATTTAGTATCCCGCCATTTTGCCTAAGCAAGTCACTTGTGTTATTACAATTGTAACTGTGTTTTATTTAAGCATTGTTTGACATTGAAATTTAAATTTAACTAGCATTAAAAGAAAAACCCCTAATCAAAATTGCGCTTGATGGCGTCAGCGCTTTATAAGTTTTTTTCGTGTCATTTAATTAAAAACTTAAAATAAAGTCGGCCCAGAAAGTGAGAATGAATAAAAACACTGACAACTGAATAATATTAAGACAATGAACGCACGTCAGGCGACCAATCGGCGAGCTTCGTGTAACACTCGTTTATGATTGGTCAGATCTCAACACTCGGCCATCCTTGTGCGTGCATGTCCCCTATTCAAGCACCGTGCACACTAGTTACACAGTGATGCAATATATGCCGCCACCTAGGACCTCGCTTACCCAACAAAAACCAAGCTCTATTACAAAAGGGATAGATGCGAAAACGGCTTGCGATGTCCGTACACGACAAGCGTAGGTCGCTACATGACAGGTGCTCGTTGCGAATTTGAGCTCAGCCACCTTAGCACGGACGACAACAAATTACTGAAGTGTAGATAAATACATTTCGGTGTACAATTATTCATATGAATATGTTCAATAGTCCTGACAGTGTTATAATAGCGCAAACACACCCAAATGTATCGATATTCTTCATACTGTCGGATCGCCCAAGGTAAGGTGGCGGGAATATAACGCAATCTCACTGACCATGTTAGTTTTGTGTATAAGCGTGTAGTGAGATCGCAGTTAGTCACCTGACCCAGTACATCTAAATCAGTCAGATGGTGTTTGGAATCTAATCAATACTTATGAACAGAAATGCACCTCGAGAGTGCTGAAAATGGCTCTCTTGTCACAAAATTGAAGCTTTTTTTTAATCTGCCATTTGTTATTTAAAAAGAAGTCAATTTACAGCATGGTTGTTTAAGAAGTTGAATATTTTCACTGAAGATTTAAAGTTATTTTCAAACACCATCCGGTACATAATATAAACATTATCTTAAAAAAAACGAGCGTAGAATGCTATATAACTACGCTTACACGAACAGCCTCAGCCGTTTCGACCTTAGTGGTTATTCGCTATGACCCGACAAAACGTACCGCGACAAAAAGCGGCGTTAACGCGCGAAATACAATACGAAAACGCGGTGACGAGCCGCGTTTTGTAGTGTTGCGTTTTGTTGAGTCATAGCGAATAACCTTATTAAGATAAGGCTCAAAACGGCCGGCAACAAGCACACTTAATCACAAAACGTTAAAACCTTTTCCGTACATTAATCACATCTGTATCTGGGCATGCATATTGTGTGCTCAAATTAACATTGTAACGTGTTTACAGAGAACGAATGTAAATAATAACGAACGAACATAATAAACCAAAACTACTAGCGCTTAATTAATTCAACGCTATAATTACAATAAAACTTCGGTTATTATAAAATTTAAAGAGAAAATATTACGAGAAATCAAACACAAAATAGTAATCATAAATAGAAGAAGAAAATTCAAGTATAGCGCCAAAACTGGAGTCAAAGGAAGCAACAACACGATCAAGAATAGTTACATTCATTCTCTAATAGCTAATACACTAGGCATTAGAACTTTGGAAAGCGTTTTAAGAACTAATCGATCCAATACATCCGTACATATTAAAACACATTATAAAAGTACACGGGAAATTACTCACGTAAAATTATCGTCGATTTAGATACCGACAATGTTTCGGTATTTGTCATTGTCGGTATCTAAATCGACGATAATTTTACGTGAGTAATTTCCCGTGTACTTTTATAATGTCTAATACAACTCACGATAGTTTTGAAAGTGAAATATTAAAACACTTTTAGAGTTTGAATGCGTACGGATTTATTGGACCTTTCGGTTTCAAAACGCCTAGCGTGTACAAGCTTTAAGTGTAGCCTAACAAATCGTAACTCTTACAATAACGTCACCAAACAATTTAAAGCTCGGCTGATGCGTGTGATCGTAGCTACACTGTCCGGCCGTATTTATAAGCCTAAGATAGCTTCGGTTTTAGTACCCTTACAAATCTCACTACTGTTAAATATTACTTGGTTCTACTACAAAATATTGGACGGTTAAATCGTGAGATTTGTATGGGTCTGACGACAACGCTGAAATACCAGCTGATTTTAAAACAAATTTTATTAACACAGCATACCAGATTGCACGCCAAAACTGGAATTATGTGGAACCAGAGCGGTATTCATATTTACTTATGATACCAATAACATCTCTGAAAAGACGCTTCAACGTTTCAATTGAGTTTTTCAAAGACATACTTATGTAAAGTAAAGCTGATTGATATTGTTTTGTTGATAAGACAAAGTATATGTATTTGTTATACTATAAATAACAAGCTAAAACAACTTTTCAGAGGTTAAGATTTTAAGTTTTTAGAATTACAAAATACCGCGCTGATTCCACGGATGAAACACAAAGAAAGGATGAAAACCATCGGAATCACAGAGCTAAAGAAACAGCAAACGACCTCCAAAGACGCGGCAAGCAACCAGGACCGAAAGCCTACTAACCACAAAACAGGGACCTGAAGAAACGTCAAGCCATTTACCAACGGGACAGACGTACAGACAGATGCAAGGGTACCGAATGTTAAAGGACAGTGCACACTATTTACGGAAGGACGGTGGCTAAGCTCATGTCAAGTGATCATGCATACGACAGTAAACTTGACAAAACAGCTTCACAAAACTATCCTGTGAACTATCAAGTACAAGAACAAGCAAACATGTCCAGCCAGAGAATTACATACAGCGTTATCGGACTAAGATGTGCGCCAAGAGGCTGGAAACTAACACTCGGTAGAACGGCGCGGTGCGAAACATGCACCGAGCAGACGTGCAACCCATCGGACTAAGTGGAGTTAGACGGAACGTAATGTGAACAAGCGGGTTGTCTAGTATGATATCTAGATGATGTCTTTCTCGGTGTTAAGCGATTAGTGACGGCCGCGGCCGTTGACCCAAAGCTGGAGTCTATTCACATCAAACATGACAAAGCAGACCTCTCCGGCGGATCGCTCGACGTATCCAAACTGTGGGTGACCGTCATACATTGGCTCTTACTGGCCCTGTCTAGATTTTGCTTTTATATTTTACAACTAGTAAACACGCACGGCTTCGTGTGTGTGTTGGACACGCTATATTTCATAAAAACTTTGACACCTCATTGCAACCCTTTGAAGGGGTAAACCTGAGGTAAAATGGCGGTAAAGTTTCTCTGGCATTTCAGTAGTTTTTGCGTGATGCGAGAACAAACATACATACAGACAGACAGACCACAATTTTAAAAACCATTTTTTAGGCTTCTGTTGCTCTAATAGACCCCCCATTTTTTCATTAATATCTCAAATGTACAGACAACGACGTGTTACAGTTTTATTATATGTAGAGATAAAGATTTGTTCCGCAAACTTCGTTATTTCATTATAAATAAAAAATCTTACTAAAAGTTAAAGGCTCCGGCAGGATTCGAACCTGCGTAGATACAAGCGATCGCTCTTAAGCCGAGCTGCCTGACCACTAGGCTACGGACCCTCTAAGCCTACAAAAACATTTTATGATACAAAAATCATCTTACTAATAGTTTCAGGCCTCGGCTTAGAGGGTCCGTAGCCTAGTGGTCAGGCAGCTCGGCTTAAGAGCGATCGCTTGTATCTACGCAGGTTCGAATCCTGCCGGAGCCTTTAACTTTTAGTAAGATTTTTCATTTATAATGAAATTTCCAATACCTAAGTGTGGTTTAACACTGTAAAATAATAAATAAACTTCGTTATGCCAAAATATAGAATGATTGAAACCAATCGATTTGACAGCTGTTGTCATTAAGATGGTGTAAACATTTTGTACGGGACAATTTTTTTGTCTTTTATTTTATTGACAATATTCCAATGTTTTTATTCCATAATTCGACGGCGTTGGCATTCGGGCATTCGGTTCGAACTTGTTCTCTTCTGCGCGGACGAATTTTGCCGATACGCTTATAAAAGTGGAACAACTGTAGCATTAAGTTGCTTTGTGTGAATATTTATATAATGTACATCACCCAAAGCACCGCTTCACCACCTTAAGGGTGCTTTTTCTGTGACGCAACTAGCAGTTTACACCGCTTTGCAACATTCGAACACCAATAGCAACAAAGTATTTCGGTGCTTTGTTATAAAGTTTGAAGAACAAATAATAACAGTACGTTTTTAACAATGGTAAAAGTCATCAAACAATTATTGCTTTTAGATGTTTATGACTCCGATTGGTCAAAATAAAAAGGGCAGGATCAGCTAGCTAACATCTTGCAAGCTAAACTGTTTCAAAATTGGTAAAGCGACGCTTTTGGTAATAGTACATACATAGTTGATGATAAAAAAATTATCGAAGAAATTGTATATCTCTCCGCTTATTCATTCGTAACTTCCCACACGCAGTCGGGTTGTTTAGTAATGTCAATTAATAATTTAGCTTTTTAATTTGTTAAAGTAAATTAGCCTTGTATGAGATCACCACAGTCAGACAGTCCAGCTATAAACCCGTATATATACCTGGTATCGAAGAGGCAGCGGCGGCAGCACGGCGCCCCATAGCTCGGTAGGAGGAACCTGCCAGTAACGTGCTGTCTCTCTCATGCCCTCACTTACAGCCTAGACGAGAGCGAGACGACAATATACCAGACGTACAACCCAACTTTGAAACAACCTTCAAGCTTGTTCGGACTTTAGACTCGCAGCATTTTTACTACTATTTTTTTTGTTTCATTCCTGAGTAGCCATTTTTTTTATCAATATTTTTTTAATCTGTTTATATTGTAATCAAATATTAGAAGTACATTTTAATAAACATACAAGTGAACAATAATACATACAATTTTTTTTTTTTTTTTAAATAAGTTGACCTTTTTCTGTCTTATATTTAATAATAATATAAAAGATGACGCTGTGTAAAATGTCCAGTTCATATTATAATATTTTATTTTTCGAGAAAGTTTCTCTTCTTTTTTCATCAATTTTCCTTTTTTTTAATAATTCTGCTATTCGGGACGGAGATAAATCCAACAAATAAATAAACCATGAAAATCGTCATCTTTCTCGAGTTAAAATTGTTCGAACAAACCCGACTTTGTTTAATATAATAAAGACATTTATATTATATAATCATAATATAATATAAAATATATAATATAGAAGATGTCGTCTCGCGCTCAACTGCACTATGGTAACTTAAAACTAACACAGTTATTACAAGCTAAAACCTGACTTACGTAAGTAATATGCTATGCCCAGACCGCATTTTTATATTGTTTCTGGTTTGCATTGAACGAACTTAAAGGGATTTAGAAATAAAGACGCCAAAGAACCATCGTTTGTTGTTATACAGGTTGAGCTTAAGGCTAGTTATAAGTCTGAAACAGCGAGAGTTATCGTAAATCTCGCGTTAATTAAAAAAAAAATCATCGTTCTCACGCTTTTAAATTGAAATTGACAGGATTTTATCGCGTAATTTACCTTTTATTATTTCCCGACGTTTCGGCTGTGTTGCAACACAGCAGGTAATAAAAGGTAAATTACGCGATAAAATCCTGTAAATTTCAATTTAAAAGCATGAATTCTGATTGATGAAAACTCAGCCTGTTTGTGTTGAACACAGATTTGTTGTCCCATATATATATCTAACAAAGTTTTGTATAAAATGTACTTAAAAGTAATTAAAATGATTATGATAGTATGAACACAATTTTAATAATAATAATTTTTTTTAACCTAAAATATTAGTTTAAAGTAAATAAATAAAAGTTAAAAAAAAAAAAGTTTTAGAAAGAAAGAACGTTTAACTTTAATAATTTTAAATGAAATAAGTTTATCTTTTCGTAATTAAATGTGTTTAAGTGTGTGTCAAATTACGCACAATAGTATATTAATAAACATTTGAAGTCAGAATACTAGTAAAATAATAAAACCAAGGCTTAGTTGATTTTTAAAACAAATTAAATTTAAAAGTGTGTTTGTATGTGTGTCTGAATAATAATATGTGTGTAGGTATGTGAATTAGCACTTCGACAATTGCTTTTAATCTCGTTATTTTGATAAACAAACAGATATTTTTTTTTATTCTGGTTTTTTTATCCAAAATCCCCTGAAGAGGGTCTTTAAAGGGGATTTGGACACCCTTTCTTTTTGATATAGCATGATAAATCAAAGTTATGTCGAACAACATTGTTTGGAATGTCCAAGGACATATTTATTATTTATTTATCGTATATCCTTTTACCCCCGACTAAGAAGATGGGTGTTATGTGTATTTGTGAGGCTTGTGTACGCCCGGGTGGATCGATTTCAATATTTATTTGTTTGAAAACTGTCTTCATGCATAATCGCTCTTGCTACGTTTCAAGAAAATCTGCTCAGCTCTTTCCAA
Organism: Xanthorhoe designata; assembly: GCA_963582015.1. Classification (NCBI taxonomy): domain Eukaryota; kingdom Metazoa; phylum Arthropoda; class Insecta; order Lepidoptera; family Geometridae; genus Xanthorhoe; species Xanthorhoe designata. The sequence goes on from OY757058.1 coordinate 4,652,044, forward strand.
TTTTAATAAAGGGTACAATTGGAGTTTTAAATTTTTTATTTTGTATACTTGTATGTTTGTAAGTGTATGTGAGTGCATGTTTGTGTATGTATGTGTATGTTTGTACCTGCGTGCGCGGCGCATGTTCCCTGTGAGGCCAGGCGACGCCGCCGCCGAGGGCGTTGACCCCGAGACGCGCGCCTCGTAGCGACATCTGGAATTTTACGCGAGCAACTTTATAAACAAGGTGACTTGCTAGGTGATTGGCTAACTTTACTTCACTTCTTCTTTTATGGCTACTGCGACTGATTGGCTAACTTGTCGCGAGGCCGCAATTTGTCGCCATCACGACTAAACCTTCAAATATGACAGTAAAACGCGACCACAACTGTCAGATTTGACAGTAAAATGGTTTTACTGTCTAGACTAGCAGGGCTAATTGTGTCGCGAAACGAACTTTATCGCCATCGCGTAAAAATTACAGGAAATCGCGAAATTGACTGTCAGATTTGACAGTATAACCAGTTTTACCGTCAAATTTGACAGTTTTACTGTTTTACAAATGTTAGGCAATAGGCCTGCTGACCGTTTCGGTTCATAGAGAAATGTTTTTACATTTCATTTCATTCAGGAGTCAAATTAGAGGCTTTTTAAGTCGTTAAGCCATGACGGAGGCCTTTAGGCGGCCTAAAAACTCCGTCACCAGAGTTGGCCCCTTGCTCATACGAACGAACGTCTGAGGCCCTAGCCATGTTACATTTCGACAATCGCTTTCGATTAGAAACTAAAAAAAATGTATAGGAATTGACATTCGATGACGAAAACTCGAGCGATCAGAAATGTCAAATCAAAGGTGTAGCGATGATAGAAATCGAATCGCTTCATAGCGAATGCCGGTCGGCTAGACCCTCTAGTTTAGGTATTAGTTGTTCGCTAAAACCTGTTCCTATACATACCTTTAAGCTTGTAATAAGTATCTCATATAAATACCTATCTCTAATTATGTGAAACTCTGTAATACTAATATACCTATGCTAAAAAGGTGCAAATAAATTTATCTTTATCTTATCTTATCTCTGGTTACTCACGGGGTTGATGTCCAGTAGCAGCGGTGTGTGGTGTTGCTCCAACAAGCGAGTGTCGTGCGTCCATACAGCGTTGTTATTTACGTATCGCATACGACGGCTGAAAGAAACACAGGCTTAGAGAAAGTAAGAAATAGAGTGCTGTATATTCCTTTCTCATTCACACAAAAACAAAGAATATATACAACACTCATGTGAGTAAAAGAGACAGAGCGTTATATTATTATCTTATGTCCCTCATCGCGTGCCGCTTTTTTGTATGGCCGGAAACTTGATGCTCCGAATTTTGCACTCGGAAACTATCGATTCACTGCATTTTTTGTTCCTCTCGGCGGCACGCTCGCTGTTCGTCCAGATACTATACTAGGTCCATGCACACAGGCCTTTTACATCTTTGCCTACTAGACTAGCTTATTAGCCCGCGGCTTCGCTCGCGTGAGAACTACCTTGATATTAGCCTATGTTCATTGGGAAAGTCCATGCGGTGAAATAATTGAAATCGGATGAGTTGTTCCGGAGATTACCCCAAACATCGAAACAAACCAACTTTAACTCTTTATAATATTAGTATAGAAGTATAGATTTATACAGTGTCAGGAGGCTTTGCCTACACTTAACGGGACACTGTAGTGCCTGGGACATTGTTGAGATGGAATAGGCTTGTAGCACCTAAACCATCCTCTCAGCTGTCGGACATTTTTTTTAAACTCGGTACACCAAAAAACCTGTCTCGGTCAGACCTTATCCATGACACGTAAGTTGCATAGTTTGGGACTAGATGGCGCTGTGTAAAATGCCCAAGGATTTACTTACGGCGGTTGGTAGTGGTGTCTCGGTGTGCGTCTTTCGACGGGAGGTGGCGGCACCGTCACATTTGCCTCACCTGAAACCACAAGGAAATGAAATGAAATATGATAAGCGCTCGTGGCGAAGCTTGCTAATGCCCGGTTCCTATATCCAACGTACGGATGACCGTAGGTCGGTTGTCATAGAATGTTGTATACATATATTACACAAAATATATGACACTTTTTGACAGATAACAACGTTGCTATGACGATAGATAGCCGGTCATCCGTACGTTGGATATAGGAACCGGGCATTAGCAAGCTTCGCAACAAGCGCTGAAATCTCGGATCCTTGATTGAATTATTTTTAAGCCGCCGTAAAAGTTAAATAACTTTGTCATTTTTCAAGATATCAAAAAAATATTTCACCGCTTAATATAGATTCTTAAGATCTTGCTAATATAATAAAAAAATAGATTTTGAAGTTAAGGAAACTTCTCCATTATTTTGCTTTCATATTTATTTTATTCTGTTAGAGAAAAAAAAACAATTAATAAAAAAAAATAGAAAGAAAGAAAAATCATTTATTCTTGTAGGTCCTCAAGGATCACTTAAGTTTCGTTTTACATGCTAGGTAATTCTAATGCCTGTTCCAACGCGACTCTACACCAGGGAAAGAATCAGGCAAGAACCTGGTGGTGTGGGCCTAGCTTTGTTTTAAAAGCGATCCCTTTACAATCTAAAATAATCTAAATAGTCAAGCTTCAGTGGGAAGCCAGTCGAACAAAGTAAGGCATGTCAAAAAAAGTAAAAGTAATTGTAAAGTTAACAAGATAACACCTCAACAAAATGTTGTCTGGCATCACACGCTACACTTGGCCGACTTAAGTGGTAGGTACCTACTTATCAAGGTAGTAAAGATATATAGACCCTCACCAGTTGACAGATGTCGTGAGATCCTCCTCCTCTTCCTGGACGGGCTGTCTCCATGTTTCGAGGACAGCTCCCCGTCTGATGATGCACCGGCTTCAGGGGCCAGGGGGTTGCCGTCCTGGAAGCCGCGGTACGCGGGCTCCACCGGCGCCTGCAGCGGGTTCGTGTCCTGGAAGGCACCATTCACGTGCTACCAAATTACATACGATTAAGTGTCATTTACACGAGATTCTTGCCTGTTTCATGCAATTAAATTCGTTCGTTCGTTCGTATGAGCAAGTGGCTAACTGGTGACGGAGTTTTTAGGCCGCCTAAAGGCCTCCGTCATGGCTTAACGACTTTAATAGCCGGGACCGACAATTTAACGTGCCCTCCGAAGCACGGAAGCGCTCAGATGAAAATGCCACTTGCGGTCACCCATCCAAGTAGTGACCGCTCAGAACGTTGCTTAACTGCGACGATCTATCAAGAACGTCTTAGCAAGCTTCGCTACGAGCGCTTCTACAATTAAATTGACTGCCATCATGACTTGCATGATCTAAACAAAAGTTGCTTACAATATATTTAGTTTTAGTTATAATATTTAGTTATTTTATGTTTTGTTTTATTTTATTAAGTCACAAAATAAACTTTTTTCTATTCTATTCTATTCTATAAGCATGATGACTAATTTTAAGAGTTCTTATCTGTCTCCTTTGTATAAAATAAAAACATTTTTATCAAAAAGAAACATTTGTTAGAGTTTTTTAAAACACATTTTGTGTTTTACGCAAAAATGCACGCAAATCTCATTTAGCCTTTTTACTAAGGCGTGACGTCACGCCTAGGTAGGAAGTTCAAAGTTTTCAAACGAAACTAAATGACAAGAAAGTGATTTTACTTAGACGTGACGTCATGCGCTCTGATTGCTGTTTAATGTAATATTGTATGTTTGTATGTCCCGGCATAACTGACGAACCGTTAATCCAACCTTCATCAGCCGCTTCTCTGTGATGACCACGACCACCACTACTCCAAGAGTGTACCAAACAAGAAGTAAGATTGAAATGGGTTCATACAGGTCTTTTAGTAACTCACCATGTGGTGCTGGTGATGTGTCTGGTGATGAGGCGGATGGTGAGGCTGGTGGTGGACCGGATGGTGCGGCTGATGCAGCTGGTGATGCGGCTGGTGTAAATGAGGAGCTGGCTCGTTGGAAGGTCCCGCCGCGCCGGGGCTGGTCCTGTGCTCTGTAAATCAAATCAAATCAAATCAAATCAAAATGTATTTATTCAGTACGATCGTTTATAGACCACTTTGACATGTCACGTTCTTAAAACTAGGTGATTCTACTGCTTGTTCTTCTGTGTGTAGTAAAAAACAAGTAAGTAAGTAAGTTCGTATTAGCCAGTGGCCAATCCAGTGACGGAGATTTTAGGCCGTCCAAAGGCCTCCGTAATGGCTGAACTTACACGTCAGGACCGACAATTTAACGTGCCCTCGGAAGCACGGAAAAAAAAGTAAGTTCGTATTAGCAAGTGGCCAATCCGGTGACGGAGATTTTAGGCCGCCTAAAGATAGATATAATCTTTATTGACACACTTACAGCACAGATAGGTGTGAAGATAGGTACACGAAGCAGGAGGCAGAAATACTTAACAAGCAAACTAAACTAATAGGTACTACAACAAATAACTAACTATCAACTACATAGGATGGATGGTACAAAAATAAAAAAGGAAATAAAAGGCCTCCGTCACGGCTTAACGACTTTAAAAGCCGGGACAGAGAATCCCCCTATAAATATTTATTTAATTCTGTTTTTAGTATTTTTGTTGTTATAACGGCAATGAAATACATCATCTGTGAAAATGTCAACTGTCTAGCTATCACGGTTTACGAGATACAGCCTGGGGCTTTACTCCGGATCAACGAAAACGAAGTTTCGTGACAATTTTCGGGGTTAGCCTATGTTGGTGGATACTGAATTCGTAATAGTTCACCAACATAATTGGATCCCGAAAATTGTCACGAAACTTCGTTTTCGTTGATCCGGACTCCGGAGTAAGGCCCCAGTTGACAGACAGACAGGGGAATCTTAGTAATAGGGTCCCATTTTTACCTTTTCGGCACGAAACCCTAAAATGTTTTCAACACAAAAACTTATTCAAAATCTCACTACTATAGACCTGCCAAAGAAATAGGACAAGAAAGTTTTAGTTTAAAAATACACAAGAACATTGTGTGGAGTTTCACTATTGTATTTAAGTGGAGCTAATCACGTTTTCAGAGCCATTGTGCAACGAGTGTTACCTGGTGCTCTAGCCATGTTACATTTCTACAATTGAAAATGAAAAATCTTACGAAAAGTTACGACTTCGACGGGATTCGAACCCGCGTGATTCGAAGGATGATCGTTTGTATCACGCAGGTTCGAATCCCGTCGAAGTCATAAACTTTTAGTAAGATTTTTCATTTATAATGAAATACCTACGTGTGGTTTAACACTATAATACAAAATATATAAAAACTATAGATTTTATAATTCTATATATATACATACATAATATGTGGTATATCAGTCATCTGGTCACCATAACACAAGCATTAAATTGCTTAGCTTGGGATTAGATGACGCTGTGTGAAATGTTCAAGAATATTTTTTAATTTACTTTTTGAAATGACATTCCTCACAACGGATCCTCCCTCATCTTTTGAAGAAATTAAACCCCACACCCCCTGAACGACCATTCCTGATAAAATAATGCTTGGAGCATGGCTTTAACACCAGATTACCGTAGTATTAGATACTGTCCTCGATACCGAGTCAGTATCCAAATGTATGAGAACCCAGTGCAGCGCCTCCCGCGGTAACTTGCATGAACTAAACATTCCATACATTTAGAATAGTTGCCACGTGAGCGAGGGTAGATTACTATACGACACAATAACCGCCGGTAACCCTGCAGAACAGCACTATACCTGGTCTTCTCCGTTCCGAGGGTCCTGCTGTGCGTCTCTCTGCGCGCCTGGATCCACCAGCGCCACCTCCTGGAAGACAATATAATTGTAAATATGCGAGCACTACCATGTCTAGCCCCCGACAAAAATAAATTACAAGTTTGTCAAGGTATTAGAATCACTTAGCATGTAAGACGAAACTGAAGTAATCGTTGAGGTAATAACAAAATAAAGGATTTTTCTTTCTTTCTTCTTTCTTTCTAAAACAAGTTTTATCTTTACAAGATATGGTGGGAGGAGGGGATGAATCATCGAATGTTTCCAAATTTACCCAATTATAAACTATAGTTATGGAAAATCTTACTAAAAGTTTTACGACTTCGGCAGGATTCGAACCCGCGAGATACAAGCGATCACCCTTAAGCCGGGCTGCCTTACCACTCGGCCACGAAGTCGTAAAACTTTTAGTAAGATTTTTCATTTAAAAATAAAATACCTAAGTGTGGTTTAACACTATAATCAAAAATATCTATAGTTATGGGACCATAATATTATGGATTCCTATGATTCGGAGACATTTGTTATTGATTGTGATTTACGGACGATCGACTTTCGGAGACGAAATGGGTTCTCCCAAGTTTAGTATCAAATAGAAGGAAATGGTGTGTAGAATGTTATAAAAAATAGAAATCTACATGATTATAGAAAGAAACACGCCCAGACTCGGAACAAATATCTGCAGCACATGCAAAAATTTATCTCGCGGCGGGGTTCGAACCCGCAACCTCTTGCGTCTCAGGCGGGCCTTTGCCCACTGTGCCACAGAGGTCGGGTGACCTAAATGTAAGCAACTCCTCACCTATGCTCATCCGGCGCTGGTCATGGTGGTGGATCGGTCTCATGTCTCTGACGTCACGCTTGGGGGGCGGGGGGGGCACGGCCGCGGGGGGCGGGGATTGCACGCACGCTTCCTTAGGACTGCCGGCGCTGCTGCCATCACTGTCGACAATATTTCTAGTTATAGTAAATAATAAATATAATAATAATAATAATAAATATCCTTGGACATTTCACACGGCGTCATCTAGTCCCAAGCTAAGCAATTTAATGCTTGTGTTATAATAATAGGTAATACATTTATTTACAGAAACTAAACTACTAAATATTTACATAACTGTACATGTGGCCATGACATAAGCCATGACGGAAGCCTTTAGGCGGCCTAAAACCTCCGTCACCAGAGGCCGTACTCGGGATCAACGAAAACGAAGTTTTGTGACAATTTTCGGGGTCAGCTTATGTTGGTGGATACTGAATTCGTAACAGTTCACCAACATAATTGGAACCCGAAAATTGTCACGAAACTTCGTTTTCGTTGATCCCGAGTAAGGCCCCATAGTTGAGAGTTGTCCACTTGCTCATACGAATTTACTTTCTTACACAAGTGGCAAAATAAAAAAAATAAAAAAATAGACTTCAATTTCGTAAGAGAGTAATTTCTTGAACTCTCGAGGTGCATTTCTGTTCATAACTCCGAAGAACCTCATCAGATCCTCAAATTTTATGGGACCATCTCGGGAGAATTCTCTTTCAAACAAGAAAATAATTTTTAAAATAGCCCATACAAAAAAATACATACAGTGGAACGTTGAACCTCCTCCTTGTTTGAAATCGGTTACAAATACAATTGGAACCAGTTGAGCAACCTAAGGTTACAATCTATAGCTCAACTGATCCAAGCCACTGCCAGACGGAAGCGTGCCCAAGACACTGACAGCCTTGCCGCGCTCAATGGATATACCTACTGATTAGGTTTATAGATGCTTTTATTCTCAACAAGAATCATTACAAATTCACTTACTTGAGAACTTAAAAAATAATAACAATCGTAGTTTTACGTACAGTGCATAACATTTAAAACTAAAGATGTGGGTAGATTGATAATTTTGCGTGTGGAATAATAGATCACAATAATTACTTTCGTTGTTAGAAAAACAAGGATTGCGTTGGGAATGGATGTGGCAACTTGGGAGTTGAGGGTTGTATGTAAGGTGGTATTTAGCGATTTACCGATTGATTTACTTTGGATTTAAAAGGTGTGATTTAAGTAATTTTTTGAACAGTGACATCGAATTTGTTTCTTTGATATTTTTGGGTAGTTTATTGTATAGTTGGGCACCTTCAAAGACAATACTTTTTTTGCCATAATTGGTTCTGTGACATCGCAATACTAGGTTGTTAGAGTTCCGTAATTTTCTTTTTTGTATTTGGTGTTTCTTAGTAAATGATAGTTGTGTTTGTATATCTTTATTAAGTATTTTACGTACAAGTACACAAGTATGGTAAATATATGTTTGTTTAATGTTCATTATTTTTGTATCTTTGTATATTTTGTTTGTGGAAGTCAAGAAATCGTAGTTAAAGAGGGTTTTAGTTAATTTATTTTGAGCTGTTTGTATTTTGTCTAGATTGGTTTTAGCTGCTGACCCCCATATCTCTATTAAGTAGTCGATATGTGGTTTGACTAGCGAATTATAAATAGTATATTTTACTTTGTTGGGAAGATATCGAACAATGCTACGAAGCGCTCCCGTGACAGACTTTAGCTTAGTTGTAATTTTTTCAATATGTGGTTTCCATGTTAGTTGGTTATCGATAACCAGACCGAGGTACTTTTCATTGGATTTTTTATTTATTATTTGATTGTTGATTGATGGTTGGGTAAAGTCATTGATTTTTTTATTTTTTGCAGCAAATATCACATAATTTGTTTTAGTTATATTTATGGTCAATAAGTTGCAATGAAACCAGTTATTAAGTAGGTCTAGGTCATGTTGCACTTGAGACACAATACAGTCAATTTTAGGGCCGTAGTAAAAGAGACTGGTATCATCGGCGTATAGTGTCAACTCTCCTTTTAGGCCAATTTCTTCTATATTGTTGATGTACAAGAGGAAGAGAAGGGGACCCAGAATTGATCCTTGCGGTACGCCGCAAGTGATAAGTCTAGGATCACTTTGGTGGACATCGATTTTTACCACTTGGTGACGATTCGTCAGGTAGGACTTAAGCAAATCGTGTGCTACTCCTTTGATACCCAATGCAGACAATTTCCTTAAAAGTATTTCGTGACTAATTGTGTCGAAAGCCTTTCTAAGATCAATGAAAACACCCAACACAATATGCTTTTGATCAATCTTTAGTTTTATTTGTGTTACTAGATCAGTCGTCGCTGCTAAGGTGTTTGATTTTGTGCGAAAGCCATATTGTTTTTGCGAAAGGAAATTGTTTGATGATAGAAAAGCGTCGAGGCGCGTATAGATGATTTTCTCGAATATCTTTGAGATAACGGGTAGGACAGAGATAGGTCTATAATTACCTGGATCCGTTTTACTACCAGTTTTATGGATAGGTGTGATTTTAGCAATTTTGAGGCTATCAGGAAAGACACCCTGTTCCAAGCAGTTGTTGATACAGTTAGTCAGTTCTTGAGCTATAAGATATTTAACACATTTTATTGATTTAGGGGTTATACCATCAAGTCCAGAGCTGGTATTGGTTTTTAGGTTATGGATAATTTTAATTATTTCGTCAGTAGTAGCCGGTTTGAAGTGATTCAAAATATTAGTGCTATTGTTATTTATTGTATTGCAGATCTGGTTCTGGTTTATTGTTTTGGGAATTTTGTTAGCTAAGGTTGGTCCAATCATAGAGAAGTAAATATTGAAGTTTTCGCATATATCTTTAGGATCTGTAATAGAATTTGTATCAATTATTAAAGTGGGGGTTGAAACAGTATTTTTAACTCGGTTATTAGAAAGGTTATTGATTAGTTGCCACATTTTTTTAGGTTGGTTCATACATCTTTCAAACGATTTAAAATAGTATGTTTTCTTGGTTTTTTTTATAAGTCCGGATACAAAATTATTTTTCTGCTTTAGTTCTTGTTGTATATTTTTATCCGTGCTGTGAGTTTTGTGTGCTTGCCATAGTGTATTTCTTTTGTTTATTGCTTTTATGATATCTTTGTTAATCCAATCTTGTCTAGGAGAATTCATAGTCTTGAATTTGGTGATACTACTAATAGATATATAGTTACTCAGCTTGCTTTCGAATTTCTCATAGATGTAATTTTCCGTATCACCATTTTCAACTGCGAATTGCTTAAAGAGTTTCTCATAATCTATAGCTTGGTATTTAATTCTTTTCTGAGGCGGTGATTCATATTTCTTAACTTCTATATATATTTGCTTGTGGTCCGACATTTTTGAGTCAATAAGGGCAAAATGGAAGCTGGTTTCTTTAAGGTTAGAGCACACATGATCCAGTATAGACGCTGTCTCTGTCGTTTCCCGAGTACAGAAGTTTCTGTCAATCTTATTAAGAATTTTGGTGTCATTCTCTATCAACGTCTGTTTGTAATCTTTAGTAGTTTTTTCACGTTTTAATAGATCGTAGTTGAAGTCTCCTAGTATAAGAGTTCTCTTCCTTTGGTGTAATTGTTTGTCGTATTCTTCTAGAAAGTCCTTTGAGTTTGTGCGTCCAGGTTTATAGATAGCTCCGATGTCCAGAGAAAACTTGTTTATGTGGATCCAAATGAAATGGTTGTCATTAAGGTATCGTTCTTCCACTAAATGATGTTTTAAGTTGTTGTGCACAAAAACTGATATTCCTCCTCCTCTGGTTGTTGCTCTGTGGTTGTAATAATGGGTGTACCCTGGTAGTTGGAATCTCTTAGCTTGTTCTTCATTTTTTAACCATGTCTCAGATAATGCAACAATTTGTATAGTAGTTTGAAAAGAATCTAGAATACATTTCAGCTCATCAAATTTACCTTGCTTGACGATGCTTCTGACGTTGGCATACAAGCATTTAAGTGATTTTTTATCCGGTTTAATTTCATCATAAGTAGAAGCAATTTGATAAGATACATTTTCTTTAGCTGTATTTATAATTTCTTTTTCATAGACTTTGTTGTGTTTTGTATGGAGTTTTTTGGAATGGTTTCCAGTATTTTCGGTACTCCTTTCACATACTTTATAATTAAATTAGCTTCTCCTTCTGCGGTCCGCTTTTCGAGTTCCAGTTTTAGTTGTTTCATTACTTCTTGTTGGTGGGGTGTCTGGTCAGAATATATCTTCACAGCTGTGCTAGATTGATTACTGTTTTTATTTCGAAGAATCAGTTTTGCAGTCTCTTCTGATGCAAAACACGCTTTGATGGGGCGGGTTTTATTAGGTTGGTATCTTCCGAGACGGATAGTTTGTTTAGGTTCTGGACAATCGATACCAATTTTTGTAGTGAGTTTTATAATTTGTTGTTTATCGGATTTTATCCTTTCAGCGGGATCTTCAGTTGTAGGTTCTTGAATACCAGTTACTATAACATTTTTAGCACGTAGACTGCGCTCTTGGCATTCAGAAATCATGTCGTCGTAAGGAAACGGCGTAGAAAGTGTAGACTGCCCAGAGCTCAATTTAAGCTGCTCCACATCTGTTTCCAAGAGTTCAACTTTTTTCTCAGTGACACTTGCAATAGACACTAAGTTTGCCATCTCTGATTTTAAATTTTCTTGTTCCTGATTCATGACGTCAATGTTAATGCATATATTGTTGACTTGGTTCTTAATGGAGGTAACGTCTTGACACAGTCTGTTAATATTTTCGGTTTGGGTGTTGCTTACCGTTGTTATAAGTGTCATCATTTCTGCCATCTGTTTTCTCATTTCAACCAATTCATTCATAATTTGACTGTTGTCATCGGATAGCTTTCGCTTATTGCGAAAAGTCATTTTGAAGTTATCAGGGTCGGAATTCGTTGATAGATTTGGTTGTGATCCGCCGAGCTCACTGCAGATGCCACCTCCAGTTGGCGAGCGCATTATATTCATTGTAGCTCCTTGTTACGTCTTGTGACCAGTTTGGTGCACTTATTTATGCGAGCGCGAGCAGTGCAAAAAATACGCAGCCTGTCTCGTTTACTCGCGGGTTGAGGGGCACTCACCACAGTTTCGCGTTAATATTGCGTAGATGTAATTAGGAGTAAGTAGCGATTCAAATTTATGCAAATTTGATTCGATCGTTCACCACACTACGTTACAAAATATGATGCACATTCAGGTATTAATTTTAATAAGATTAGTAACACGTCTGCACTGTACGGCCGCTGATCGGCTAGTTTAGATTAACTTGAGTTTTCATAAAATTTTGAAAATAATCTTGTATAAAATGTATTAGAGATTAAGAGCTTTTCAATCATCAGCTTAACAGCTTAATAGACAACTTTTAATTGACCCCCCAGAGGGTATACCAAACAATTTATCCTTACAGCGGCACAGAGCCCAAAATCGATAACCACAGCCTTTCAGCACCCTCCATTGCAATTTACACCTAAACAACAGATATAATAATGCTCAAATCCACTCCATTGGACGAACTCACAAACAAGCATTTTGCCATAGCAATTTCGAAGTAAACACGCAGAGTTAAGTTTGGAGTTTCATTGATACAGTTTCAAACATGCTTGGGCAAGACAGATAATTCATCCTATCCCACTTTAGACTCTGTTGCAAAGAGCTTAGAATGTAACTTTCTTTGGCACGGGGATAAATGTGCTGACATGATCACAAACTATTATATAACACCACTGTGTCATGGAGATATAAGACTTTTCGATTAGCAGTTTGGAAATACATCGTCTTAAAACTAGGTAGGTATCTTATAATAGCGTCGATGGGCTTGCATCCTGTCACGTATGGAATGTTAATTTCTGCAAAATGTGGGCTAGGCATGTACCAAATATGTTAGGAACTTAGGACATGTGTAACCTTAGACATTTTCAAAGGATCTTAAAATGCCTAAAAGGATCTGAAAGAGTTGGCCCACCGCACCTAAAAACCCTATCTCCCCCCGCTAGCTAGTTCCGTGCAGGCTAGATACTGGCTAGCAAACGCCACCTCGACTATAATCAAAACGGCTAGTCCAATCCTACCAAACCGTACTTGTTGCTCTGATTCCTAAGAAGATACTTCGCGTCAGAACAGAAATAGAATCACCTATCTCCAAGTGGTCTTCGGAAATCCTGTTTAAAACCAATGACTCATATCGCAGATACGACAAAGGAATCTGCGCATACACGCAAGATTAATAACAAAGAATGGAGCAGGTTACTACGCACATAGGACATGCCCCAAGGGTTCTCGTGGTGACGTAACGGTGACGTCACTCCTTTGTCTCGCTGCTTGCGACACCGTAGTCTTACTGTTACGAGCTGGTGAACGCTACGACGGGACGGATCCGATATGCGACTGTTATTTCAATATCCGTGTTTGTAAAACTTGGTCATTTACCATCTTTACCGTGATGGTCAAGAGGCCAGACCACCTCTCACACAACTACGTCAGCAAGGTACTAACATGGCCCAAATGCACGTGTACCTTTTCAAATAAAATCGGGTGCATGTATAATGCTTGCACCACACACTGGTTTCAACTTGGTTCCAACATTGGCTATGAATAGAATGGCCAATGGCAATGCTCCGTTTGTGTCCAATAACCGTCCAAGATCGATCTTTACATTTGAGTGTTGGAACCAACAGTCTAGATTCCAACATAGCCAATGTGTGGTGCCCGCATAATCAAACCTCACTTTTCAAAATTCCTGCAGAAAGCACATTTCCTGCAAGTATTTTGGAAATATCTTTAGTTTAATGGGAATGTACAGGTAAAACTGGAGATCAATCGCAGTACCAGGACAATCCAAGGGTACCGCCTGATGACGTCACTTCTTTGTCTTGCAATTAGGTTTACACAGTTGGTGATAGCGCAGCAACTGTTGTTAGTTATCATTAGCACAAGCGTTAGCGGTTGCGCCAACAAAAGACATAAATAAACTAGCTGCCCGTAGCACGCCTCCTTTATCAGAGGTATAAGTCGCGCCACGTAAAAAGAGCGCTGGCTGACAAGCTGCGCAGAGTCGATTTTTAGGTCCGATTGGTGGTGCGGACTGCGGCGCGGGGTGAAGGGGTAACGCTGTCATTGATTCGGCGCATGCTATTGGTTCGTCAGCAGTCCTTAGCTTCCCGCGCTGTCACTACGTCAAATTCGTTCGCAAAATATCATCGCATACAAAAGTTTTCGCTTACGAAATGGTTTTACATAGAAAAATCTGAAAAATTATTTATGACGTAGGTATATAGTTTTATGAAGAGAGAGGCTGTTAAAAATGCTGTTGATGATAATAAAACAATGTATCAACAATACCTGAATTTTGTAGGTTAGTACTTACTTACTTATTTAAATTTAACAATTAACACTGACTAAAACATGTTTTTAATAATAATTCCATATATTCATCTAAGTAATTTATTTATTTTATTCATGAAAGACAGTGACATAAATTTTGAAATGAGTAAAATATTTATTACACACACTAATATTTATTGTGTTGACAAAAGTAGTCAGATCAACTGTTGACAATAAAAAATAGGTGTTAAAACGGTGTATACTAGCCTGCCCGAGCCGGCCGCCCAGCTACAATACTACCTACATTATGATAAGTACTTTCGTGCGCGAGTGTAGCCATGCGCAAACATACCCCCTCCACTTTTTTCCAGCGCTCTTTTTACGTGGCGCGGACTATACCATGTCTTGTTTCTTGGAGAAGCGGAACACTAGCGACTTTCGAGAGCCAGCCACACCTCTGCCGAAACTATAACAGCGGAATAGCTGGATGAATTCGATTTCGCACGGTCAACATGGCGAAATTACTGAGGTTTAAACTTTAATCATCATTTAAGAGCCGTGTTGATCGAGTGGGATAGCTTGACAGTGATCATGAAAAAATGTATGCGTATTACGAGGTACTGTTAGATGTTGGAGAAAAAGAGTTTAAAGACACATGCCACGGTAAGGTCGTGCCTCCGACTAGTATAATTATAATATTGTCATTGTAGAGTTAGGTGACTACCAACTAACTAACTCTGTATAATACCTAGTATAGTATTATATTATCTGTGTGATAAATACGCATAGCTTGTATCGGGGCAACGCACCACTTATCTTAACCAGTCACATGTACTTACATACATATTACATACATACATAACATACCACACCTGTTTTCTATAGGGTTAGGTTAGGCAGAGATCACGGTTTTCTATTTGGTCAACCACGATTGGGATTATTACTAACTAGTATCCTCCTGCGGCTTCGCTCGCGTGGTACTTACCCCGATAAAAAGTAGCCTAAGTGTTACTCCAGGTCATTAACTATGTATATTCCAAGTATCAGCCCAATCCGTTGAACAGTTTTGGCGTGAAAGAGTAACAAACATACACCCATCTATCGTCACAAATGTATGCATTTGACATACATAGAAAACGGATCTTTTAAGAATTTAAATGGCCTTAATATCTGGAAGAATATGTCTACCGCACTTAAGAATACAGTCGTGATTTCATTTATATCTGAAAATAAGTAGAACGATGTACAACTAGCCAAAAATTAATAGAATGTTAAAGTTAAATGAACTCACAAGTGCCCAAGAAAGGACCGCGTAATGGAAAGTGCAATTTCACCGGCGATCCTGTCACAAACCGGAACTGAACTCGCGAACAGAAATAGCCTGCGAAGCGACGCGGTTATATATAAAACCCTCTTTTATTTGCAGTCGGTTAGGATTCGATGCATCTAAGGATTGATTCTTGGCTTCGCTTCGATGTAAATCGTGCATTAAGTATCATGAATTCTTCAATTAGCAGTTTTAAGTACAGTCATTCAGATGTCGCATAAACAAAACTAAACTAATTTGACAGCACTAAAATTGATGCCATCCTTTTAATTTCGATCGTTTTGAAAGGGAAAATTTTTAGTGCTGCTAAATTAGTTTAGTTTCGGCGACATCTGAATTGATACCATTGTTGAATAATTTTGGAAAATAAAGATTTTTAACGCCTTAAATTGTTCAAAAAGATTAGTCAACATAACAAGGCCTCATATCTTATTCTTGTTACTCTTATGGCAATGAAAAGAGATAGCAACAGATATCCAGCCGTTTTAACTATATAGCGTAAGTTTTCTAGTCATTTTGTAAACGATGTGGAGAGTAATCTATGCTATCTTTGATTTACTCAAAAAAGATTATAATTACAATTAAAAAAAAATGTGGGATGATTAAAAAAATCCTGAAAATTCACTTTAGGGGTTATTTATAGCCTCTGAAAATAAACGAGATTGTTGTTTATAAATGAAGAACTAAAACCTCAATTCTTCCAAACGTTTAAATGTCCTTTATGAATCTGCTATCAGTACATGCCTAAGAAACAACCAGTGCGGCAACAGGCCACTACCCCGCGTTCGGTTTCTCTCGGCTTTCACTGCTCAGGTCGGTGCAGACGAGACGAGTGCATCTACCTACTCGCTACTAACAAAACTTTGTTGCAGAGCTTATATATTTACTACATGAGGACATTTTTTTCATAGTTTTAATATGTTCAAATATAATGACAACGACCTCTGTGGCGCAGTGGGTGAAAGCCCGCCTGAGACACAGCATGTGCATTACCATAACACAGGCATTCAAACTCTTAGCTTCGGTTCGGACTACTTGGCGCTGTGTGGAATTTTATTGATTTACTAAATAAAATAAATTACGATACTTGGTCATTAGCGCGTCCTTTTTGTTTCGGTTTCGAAATAGAACACCTTGTACCTTGTTTAACGTGCACTCTGCAGCAAAGGAAGCGCTCAGCTGTTAATGCCACTTGCCATCCATCCGAATTGTAACAGCTCAGAAAGTCGGGATGCTTGCTCATACGAACAGACAGACATACAGACCACAGCTTACTAATGAATTGCCTTATCTACTCGCCTGTCTGCTAACAGGCGAGTAGATAAGCCTGCGTACGACGGCCTTAGCGTTTCGGATGCGCTTTCGATAATTACGCCACATGCGGCGTCACAGTCACAGCGCCAGTAGCGAATCATGAATTTTTGTTTGCAAAGAGCGTTTAGTTTGGTGTTAGGTATACCTCAACATCTCCAGGGTCTTATATGAAATAAATGTGGTCGAGGCTGCCACTCCCGCATAGGCCTCTTTAGCCACTAACGAAAGTGTTCGTTGTTAAATCTGTTCTGTAACTTGACTGACGTCAAATAAATCATCTGCGAAAGATGTATACAGGCCAATGATGATGATGAGGTTAGGTATACCTACATAATGTACATATTTTGCTTATTTTCTTTGTTGATTTATATTTTTCTGAAGCTTTTCTGAAGTCGTTAGTCGTTGATAGGAAACGTTACATTGTCGTTCCTGGCTTTTGAGTCGTTAAGCCTTGACGGAGTTCTTTAGCTCATACATTTACAGTAAGCGAATATACTTGACCGGGTCGAACTTAAGCCCTCTGAGCACATTAAACAATCGTTACGAAAGTGCAAAACAGACGTATCGACAGCACGTGAAACAGAGATAGTGATATTTTCGTCCACTCTGACGCTACTCATAATAAATATATTCAATCTGGCCGACTTATATTGGTTTTCTTTTTTTCCAGAGTGCGCGAGATCTCAATTCGGGACGTACTACTAGCACTGTGTGTTGTATTAAAATGTATCGTTTTAACGTGTTAAGTCGCGCATGTTATAGATAAGTCACTTAGCTCTCTACGTGCTCAACTATGCGTAGCCTCACGCCCCTTGTCTACCTACGTGACAATACTTTTATCTATCCAGATACGTCGGCAGACGAGTGTATATTTACGTTTTAAAAACAGAAAACCGACTTCATGCCCGACCTCTGTGGCGCAGTGGCTAAAAGCCCGCCTGAGACTGAGGTTGCGGGTTCGACTCGCGGGACAAATGTGGATCTGCAAATTGTCTTGGGTCTGAGTGTTTTCTATTTATGTATATCAACAAATTATTTAAAAAAAAATCCTTTTTAAGTAGCTTAACAGTCATCTGGTTACAATAAAACCAATAGTTCACAGAATTAACTGGACTAAATGACGCTGTGTAAATGTCGAAGGATTATTTATAGTTAGATAATAGTGGCAATTCGGAGTGTCGCAAAAGCTAAACTAAACTAACTAAAATTAATGCGATCCTTTTTATTTCCATCGCTATGAAAGGGACGGCAATATTTTTAGTTAGCTAAGTTTAGCTTTTGCGACACTCAGAATTGCCACTAATAACTCCTGCCACTACACAGTACACAGTTTAGGAACACAAGACAGAGTCGTAGTTACAAGTTTACAACACATGATCAATCTCATGACAATAGACTATGATTCTATGATCCTGGATGTTTTAATGTTGAACAATATTTCACTCCCGCAATGCAGGCACCATCCCTAATTTCAAATGTGATATAGATGAAACCCTGAGAAGGCTCCTGGCGTTAGTTGGCCTCACCGGCTTCGCACCAGCCTGTTCTTTGGCTTCAGAGTTCAGACTGTTTCATTCCAAGTCATATAGCATACGGCTTCCTGCAAAACGTCGCCATTGAAATAGAAACTTCACCAACTAAAATTGCGAAACTAAAACATGTTTTAAAACGTGAAAAGTTTCAAGACCTACCGAAACCATAAAGTTTTTTTTACTTACATAAAACAGAAATGTTTTATTTACGGCGAGTTTCAATATTTTGTGGGTTTTCTTAGGGTTCAAATGAAATTAAAAATATTATACAATACGTACGACTGTATCCCCAACGCGTGGTATATATGTGGTATAATTCTCTCAGATCTTTAAGCATTGGTTCTTTGGTGTAGGGAGTCGCGTTGTAACAGGCATTAGAATCATCTAGCATGTAAGACGAAACTGAGTGATGATTTTATTTCTTTCTTTAAAGATGTTTATGTGAAAAGTCATGAGTATATCGAAATACATAATTATTACATGCCCACATTTTGCAGAAGGTAACAAAGCGGTTAGACTGGAAGGACAATCTATCGATCAAATTGTGCTAGGTTCGTTATATCGACGAAAGTGCCGTTCAGCGCCGCGAAATGAGTGACCGACGTTGGCATTTAATTTTACAATGCAGCGCTTCAATAAACACGCTATCAGTTGTAAAAACCTCGCCTGAGACGCAGAGGTTGCGAATTTGACACCCCGCTGCGGGACAATGTTGGTATGGTCTGCAAATATCTGTTTCGTGTCTGGGTGTTTTCTATGTATAATATGTACGTATTTACAAAAATATATACGATCGAATTGAGAATTCTTTTTTGAAGTCGTTTAAAAATATTAAACTTACTTTTAATATTTTACGTTTACTCAAACGTCAAGTACAAAATAGTTTTAGCGGCCGTTCAGAAGAACAACGAACACACACGCACGCCGAAATATCATATCAAGAATATCATTAACTGCGCATAAACATTTAGTTCACGGAAACCATCCTCTTCCGCACAATGATAATTTCAATTCAACAATTCGCGCTCATGCAAATAGCATGGCAACCTCGACATTGACAGAGGACTTTGTATTGTGTACCTTAAATTCGCACTCCGAGGTCCTGAGGCAGTCGGTAGACCTTGGAGGCAGTCGAGCGAAACCGACGCTGAAGGTATACAACGTGTCGACCATGACTCCCCCACTCTTTTCGTGAGGTTTTTTACTTGATATTTAACTGGCCTTTATAGCTATGCGTCAGGCTGTAGATTTGCTGTTTACTTAATGGTATTTAACGGCATTCAAGCAGAATGAGGCATACCAATTCATTATTAATAGCATTTTCGTAAGGAAAATGAAGAAAAGCCAAACCACGTTTCAGTAAGGCGTGACTCTTAACGTTTTGTCTTTCCTGTGGACGATTTAACACTCCTAACATTTCAGACAATACATTCCGTAGTTACCTTACTTCCTTCTAAACATTGTACATTCCATAATTTGTGGCCATTTCGTAGTCAATCAAGTGTTTTTTTTCTCTAAAAACAGTAAATCCTATCAATTCAACCTCCTTTTGATTTGAATTTTGAACTCGCTTTAGACAGAACTAAAAAATATGTAAAGAATTGACATTCGATAGCGAAAACTCGAACGATTACAAATGTCAAATTGAAGGAATAGCTATAAAAGAAATAAAATAGATACGAAGCGTTCGTCACTTGGCTACAGGCCTAGATATTCAATCCTAGACATTCAAGATCATTAAAAGATATCTTGGAATAAGGCAGACGGAAAACCGATCTCCTTTGTCATTTGTGACATGTAGCTCATATCTGTTTCTTTTGACAGCTAACGGCCGGTTTCAATATTAAACTTATGAATGATCGTAGATTGATCGCAATAGCAACTTTGTTGAGACAACAAAAAATGTAGGACACTTTTTGACAGATAACAATATTACTATGGCGACAGATCCACGGTTATTAGTAAGTTGAATATTGCAACCCGGCATAAATAAAACCATTTATAACACATGTTTCTTAACACAATAAGATCCGTACATAGTTGGCAGAGGACGTGCCTTGCATGCACTGCATTGCGTTGCGTCACAAACGAAAGTTCATTTGACGAATTTTTAAAGGACGTTAATATTTTTACAGCGGTATTTGTAATCTGCCAAGACTTTCAATTTTCCCTTTGTTTCCTTGATAATCTACTCAGCCGTTTGAAGATCATCAGGTATTTTCTAGTTGATGAAGAGATTATACTTATCAGGTGTCTTGCATTGTATTTTTAATTTAAATCTTATAGTTTTAGTATAGCAGTAAGAAGGAAACCTACGCCTATATTTAAACTCTTGAAAGCAAAATTATATAATGTGACGAATATTGTTCACAGTGAAAGCTGAGAACTAAGTTTTCACTAAATAAAGAACCATAACTAAAGACCAAATGGAAATACAATGTTTTGCCGACCCTACTATGCTAAGGGATAAGGGCAGGAAGATGCTGAGGACCTTAAAACGTAATTTCGCCATACAGATACATTATCAACTTACATGATACTTTTCTAGTGATCTCGTTAATCGGAAACTTTTCGAGTCCAAATAGCATACATACGAATTCAAATTGACTAGTTCCGCAAAATTTTCCACTTTAATTCCGTAGAAGCGTCGAATAGTGCAACGACCATGCCCGCCTGGTAGTTAATTACATTTTGTCGACCTCAGCTCATTCGATCATGTTTATAAAACTCGGGTCGAATTATCTGTGGTGTCCGAACGCCAAATATGCAATCATATTTGATGTCTATAATGAATTTCAAAAATACATTCTCGGATGTAAAAGTTTTAGTCTTTAGAATAATCTTTTGACCATGACTTCAAAAAAAAAGAGAAAGTACACTCAAGTATACTCAAGCAAGAAAAAAAGAGAGAAAGAAAAATCATTTATTCTGATAGGACCTCAAGGATCACTTGAGTTTCGTCTTACATGCTAGGTTATTCTAATGCCAAGACAATGGGAATGTTAGGTCCACGACATCTTTTAAGAGCTTGTTTAAGGGATAAGATGTACTATGATACAAGCGATAGCGAGTATAAGCATTTCAGGTCATGGATTAATTTAATACCCTAATCGGTCGAGAAATCCGTTCCGTTGAACACCAATCATCAGACGCTTGCATACTGTATTTATATCATAAACTCGGCGGGTTACAAGATCTCAACTTTCATATTTTTAACATTTACAAGGTCCATTTCTTTCACGTGGCTTGAGCCAGCCTACATTTCGGTCACCTACGGGTATAAGTTACCAAGACCAGTCGCAAACCAGATTGTTGCAAGTAGCCCAAAGTTGCAACGCCGCGAGGCAAAGCCGAGAATTTACGAGCGAAAAATTCTTAAACATCCGCCAACCGTTATTGGCTTGTCAAAGGGCAATTTTGAAATACTATTAAATATTGATCTGAGCCACAAATGGTATGGAATGGAGTCATGCAGGAGTTAAGAAAACATTGAAAATATGATTTAATTGGAAATCCGTCTTGAAGTTCACGGAAAATTACTCACGTAAAAAAATAGTAGATTTAGATACCGACAATGTTTCGATTTTATTATGGTGTGATTTACTTGAATGTTAGGATAGGAACACTTTGATCTCGAATCGATAAAGATCTTTCAAACAAAAAATATAATAATAAAAATAAAACTATTTTTCCTCAGACAGACAGACACCACAAACTTATACATAGAACTAGAACCCCTCATTTTCGTTGGGGTTTAAGAACTAAACCAAGCTATTCCTTTCGTTCGACATCCTACGCTGTTTAAGAAACCGGTCGCACCCACAATAGGCAAAGCACAATCAGCTGTATAGTAAGTTTACAAACAAGTGATGACGTCACGCGCATGCGTGCAAACGCCGCACGTGAGCTGAGTGAGCGAGATGACAATACACCTCTCAGACTATTTATGCAAACACATAGTATGGCGCTGTTTTGGCTTGTAAGGTTTTTGGAATGACGAGTTTTCAGTGAGAATTCGTTGAAGACAAAATTCACAATTACCTACGTTAAATAAATTTTGAAAACCCCCCGATATAATGCCTTCATCAATTAGATGCTGATGCTAATGTGTGACTTATACCAACGAATGTAACTTTATTATCCATCTATCTATCTATCTATTTAATCGTAATTCACCCCACAAAATATACCTCATTTTCACGCCTTTTTCCGTCCTGCGCCAGTCGAATCCAATGTTTCCCGCTGCGTTTACTATATCATCAGACCATCTAGCTGGTGATCTATTCCGTGCCCCTCGCGTGGTAACTCTAATAAATAAGAGACATTATTCTGCTGATGCCAATGTGATTATTACTATTTTATTGCAATATCTAATTGTTTGATTTCAAAGCATTTTAACCAGTGTTTATAAAAATTCCGTAATTCGTCAAGACGACGATGGAGATACATTTTTCCCAGTAGGTTTCTCATTATTTTCACGATAAGCAAAGCGTGCCTAGCCTCATTACAATGTTATCGCTCTGTCCTTATCGCTCTCGACAGGGCTTGGGTAATGGGCGTTGCTCTCGTTGACAATCTCACTGCTGTGGTATAGTGTTCCAAGTATATGAAGTATAAGCAAATCATTATAAAATACACTATTTGGGAAGAATAGTTGTACAGACATAGGTGGTTCATGATGATGATGAAAGCTAGAATATAATTATTTGAGATTATACTATTCTGCGGAGTAAGAGGGTCGAGGCTCGAGACGAGAGTCGGGAGGGTGCGACTTGGCTTGAAGCATTCTTAAGATTTCATATTAACACAATAGCTGGTCCGTCTCCTTCTCCCGTGCAGGGTTAGAACGAGAAAGAAGGATTCTGCATTTCAATGCCATGTTTGTAAATTCAGAGTATTTATGTGAATATGAGAAAAAAAGTAAAGAGGACCTTTGATTTATTTGCGCAAGTCCGCATTCAAATAGCCTTATTGAATTATATTATAAAAACATGCTCTACGCTCGCACCAGTTCACAAATGAACAGGTGGAAATGAAACAGCACGCTAAAATCAAACCGAATTTTTGAAATCACGTTTTACAATAAAGACCCAACTTTTTGCTACATACAACCGCACTGTTGCAAAACCAACTGACATGCCCTAGCAACAAAGTCTATAATACGTATAATACGTTGTAATACGTACGGATATGATACTGATTCATCATCAGCAACATTGCTATTGGAGTTGAGTCTTTATGCATTGGCGTTAAAGATGAAAATAAAATGCAAGGGTTTGCACGAGGCGCCCTAAAATTGCCGAGGTCGATGCCCCGTGCTCCCTTCATCCCATAAGCCCATGAGTAGGGTCGGCCTGCAGTGTAGGCAATTTTGCGATCACTTTTCACACTCATAAAAAAGGTACCAAGTTTTAACGTGGTCGAAATAAATAGTTCTTAACAATTTACAAACTCTCCTGACAAAAAGCTGGTGGTCTAGCTTTAAGAGTCACGAGACGTTTAGTCATGTCATGGTAGATGCCTAAAAATGAATTATTACTGGTTAAAGAACAAGCCTAAACGGATAAAAAAAACAAGATCACAGATCAATCAATAGGTGGAGAGAGAACACAAAGAATATTAAAGAGAGATATCTTACGTCTTACACAACACAAGATATCTTAAAAAAGGCTATTATGAACGACGTAAATCTAAAGAAAAGGTAGGACTATTGGATAAGCAACCTAACCCAAGGCCTTGACAATCATTGCTTCTTACGAAAATAAAATTGATTTAATTTTAAAATATTTTCTTATACTGAAGCATGGCGGACGGCGGTACATCCTACCTATAGCTGCGCGGAAATTCGCTGAACATGGTCGATTTCAAAAATGGCACAACTACAAGTGCAAAGTATAACGCAAAAGTTTGTGAGCTCAACATTGGTTACAAACTTGTGCAACGTGCATTAAAAACCGCATCTCATTACGTTGTCCCAGTTTCTATCTCATTCATCAACCTTGAACATGAATTTGATTGGGAAATCTAGAAAATTGGGTCGTTTTTTGTGTACACTTGAAAAGCCTTGGACCGTGTCGCTCGGAGAAAATATGTTCAATGCTAATATTACCTCAACATTCGCATATCTTCGCCCTATAATATTCAACGAACTGTAAATTTTTCTAAATTAGAACCAAGCGCATTTACTTTGAAGTCGCCTAGAGCGATACATGTAGGTGTCACTCAAGGATGCGTTCTGGGATTGCTACTCTTGATTAGACACCAAAGTGGTGAAATATGTTGAGCAATGTTTGACGATACCTCGTTAAGTATCTTGCTCATTAACAAGTCAACTTTTAACACTAGTTAAATGCCGTCGAAATGCTAGAAAGTTTATTCAAACTGCGTTTTCACGTATTGTACAGTAAGCGTTATAATACCATCCTGAACGAGTTTCCTGTTCGTGACTTAGCTAACAATAATTTATCATTGTCCAATCCTATAAGCTATTTTCATGCCAAGGCAGAACTTATTAAGGTTCATAAATCAATGGATTCAAGCGAAAATACTTAAAGTTGGTACCGCTATTTTGAAAACGATTTCGAACACATTTTATTTTTTTAGTTTTTATTTAAGTTCTCATAATAAATAAGTTTCTTAAACCGTGGACACGAATAGTCTCAATCGAATCGACAACGTCAGTAACTGGTGCCTAAACTCTTGTTTCGTTTGTTTGCTGAACCATCGTTCTAACGAACAGTGCTTTGGATGTTTCTAAATGTTTTACAATTAGCTTTATTAGGAACAGCTTTTACATATATAGGTCTCGTGTTGCCGCTTGTCTTGCATTTGATAACAAAATTAAAGAGCTTATCGTAGTCAAAATGGAGTTCTGTTAGTGGCATTGTAGAGCTTCCGCTTTCTGGAAAACTCCACCATCAGTCATTACGAGCTAGCTTCAAGGCAGCAACAGCCGCCATTTTGGAATCCAACAATGTAAACTTCCTAGCAGTGTAAGATTACTCACAATCGATTGCGTGATTCGCGTGTCAGTCGTCACTCAGGCCCACTTCGTTGCGTCAGCTACCGTCGTAACTGCGACCTTGGTTTAGCGATCATAGAGTGCAGTTTCGAATGTCAGGTGTACTGGCACAAGGCCGACTGGCCCTTGAATTGTAGGCCCTTTGTTATGCCATTCTATTTCATACGTAACTACCATACTTGTTTAGTAGCTAAACAAACTTACATATGACGATTCTCGACCCACCCACTTATTGTGACTCGTCATCAAGAAAGAACAGCGAATGACTTTCCCATACCACGCGTAAGATATAGTTTACACCTACATACAACTCTCTTGGGCGATTGTTCTGTGCGTCGTCAGGACATTTAACTTGGGGGACACATCAAGGATAGGTAGTAGAATCACCTAGCATGTAAGACGTTTCAATGTGATCCTTGAGGTCAAAGTGTTATTGAATTTAGTAGTCATAAAGTTCCTTCAAATTACGTTGTAAAAAATGCCTTAGGGATTTTAATAATGTTGAGTTAGCCACTCAACATTATTAAAATCCTTGTACTTCCTCAGTTTCCCTTCACCGTTTAACAGCATAAAGTTACGCAGTGCTTACATTGTTGTATTGTAGCTTTCAAATTTTTTATCGCTTTCCGATTCAACACGACGCAACGAGCCAAAATCAACACATTACTCTGAGTTACACTCCCCCAAATATTTAGCTTCCACCGCCTGTCGTGCTATAGCTGATGTTTTACAACAGAATTCCATTATTTTACATTTTTCTTTGAAAAAACTTTCTAGTTAGACAATAAAAAGAGTAAGTTCGTATGAGCAAGTGGCCAACTCTGGTGACGGAGTTTTTAGGCTGCATAAAGGCTTCCGTCATGGCTTAGTTAGGCAACTGCGAGCTCGTTGGCAATGCTGGTCCTATCTCAAATAGACAGACAGAACCCTAAAAAGTAGCGATGTATGTGCGAGCCTACAGATGGATGTTTGTTACTCTTTCACGCAAAAACTATCGAACGGATTTGGCTGAAACTTGTAATACACATAGTTTATGACCGGGAATAACACATAGGCTACTTTTTATCCGGGTCAGTACTATACGAGCGAAGCCGCAGCACAAGTATATTATATTTTCATCGTTACAAACATGCTTCCGTTCCGTTACAAGAGCCCCTTTGAATTCTGATAAATAAGTACTTTCTTATGATAAGTAGATGAGGGCTACCGCAGTTTTCCAAGCCAGATGCGACGGAAACACCTTCCGTGCCCGCATAGTGAGCAACGCACTCATGCCAAAACCGGCTACTGCATAAAAATCTAGTTACTAGCAGATGGTTAAGCCATACATTTCTTATCGTAAATATCATCTATACTATCTATCTATATCTAATCTAAACTAATATAATAAAGTTGGTTTGTTTGTTTGTATGTTTGGGGTAATCGCCGAAACTACTAGGCCTTTAGGCGGCCTAAAAACTCCGTCACCAGAGTTGGCCACTTGCTCATTCGAACGAACGAACGCCGAAACTACTCATCCGATTTCAAAAATTCTATCACCAATTTGTAGCTTAGACTTTCCGAATGAACATAGGCTATATTTTATCAAGGTAGGTACCACGTGAGCGAAGCCACGGGCAAGTTAGCTAGTACTATCTATATCTAATCTATACTAATATTATAAAGAGGTAAAGTTGGTTTGTTTGTTTGTATGTTTGGGGTAATCGCCGAAACTACTCATCCGATTTCAAAAAATCTTTCACCGATGTGTAAGCATGGACTTTCCTAATGAACATAGGCTATATTTTATCTAGGTAGGTACCACGTGAGCAATGCCGCGGGCGAGTTAGCTAGTACTGATACAACATAATATAGGTACTTATGTACTAATATTATAAAGAGGTAAAGTTGGTTTGTTTGTTTAGTATGTTTGAGGTAATCTCCGAAACTACTCATCCGATTTAAAAAATTATTTAATCGATGTGTAGCATTCTGTTCGTAACTCTGAAGATCCTCAGCATTTTCATCAGCATTCAGATTTGTTGTCTATCACACTGCTTATTAGTTTTTTAGGCAAGCAGTGGGCACGGACTAGGGCCATGTGCCATTTTCCCATTGCTCAGCACATAATAGGCGGTATCGGTGCCACCGCAATTGTTACAAGGCCAGCCATTGTACTTTCGCAGCTAGCGTGGGTACCGCGGAGGTACGCAGGAGGCATTAGTCACCAAGAGAGAAAAAAAAACATCCAGGAAAAGCTAGGGGCAGCACAACCGACCTTCGTTCAGAAAAAACATGGAACGTGGTGAAAACAGTGACATATCGCGAACAGGCACAGACTCCCCTAGTTTTAAGATATCTAAATGATTTTTAACTCTTAATGGAAACACCAGAATAATACAAAAATACTAGTGATTAAGTCTAGTGACGAATATTTAGGCCGCCTAAAGGCCACCTCTCAGAACTTAACGACTTTGAAGGCCGGGACGAAGTAAGAGCGTCTCTGATGGTGAATACGCTCCCAAATATCTAAGTAGAGTTTCGGCTTTCGGGGGTCATCGATAGTCAGAATATGCGGCTCTATATTTCAAAAAACGGAATTTGCACAAGACAGTATAGGAAGTCGGCCATCTTGTCTATGCAGCCATAAAAGCTGGTGAAGCATGACGAGTAACACGACATTATCGGAGACACAATTAGCATTCATCGGCTTTAGTGGCCATTTTGTGTATACAACAGGGCTACCAGTACAAGGTGGGAATATTCAAATTTTTATGAAAAGACTTAAATTTCGTAAGAAAACAGCAATTTACTGCATTTCTGTTCATCGCTCCGAAGATACTCGTCAGATTCACAAAAGTTTTTGATGTGACCACCTCGGGAGTATTATCTTTCAACGCGCATTCTACACTACGTGTGCATATTTAGTTTATCTTTCATAAAATATGTATGTTAGTTTTTAAGGTATTTATCCAGCAATAGTTTAAAAAATATTTATATATATTAGTAGTTGTATTATTATAAAAAAAACTTACTTTTAACTTCCGCGATACAGGCTTGACCTAGTGCGGGGTTAGTTTGTAAATCGTTTTTGCCCTTCTTTTTAATTATTATGTCTTTTGAAATTTTGTATCATATGTTTATTAAAATAAATTATTATTATTATTATTATTATTCACTACGCGTTTTATTTGCAATTCTATCAATACAAACGCGCAGTGAAACGCGGCGATGCGCGACGGTGTGTTCGCCCCCCCCCCCCCCCCCCCCCCTTCTGGTCTATAAGCCTAAAATGATGCATCGTGAATTCGTGACCATCATCGCAGGTCAGCTTATGTTGGTTAAGCTTCCGAAATCAGTTTTCACCAATATAAGCTGACCTGCGAATATTGGCAAGATGCATCGTTTTCGGTTATCAGAGCGAAGATTTTATGCAATCTTATTGGGGTTAGTATAATATCCGTTTCTCCGCTCCGCCAGCTCGCTCCGCGTCAGATAGGCAGCCTAAACGTCTTGTGCTGCTACGTCACTTCAGCGCGGAAGTCGCAACAAGGTCGGGTACAACGTACTAGCTCCGCACCGCAGGTAAATAAATATTAAACCGGTCTTAAGCTATTATTACAATATCGTAGTTTCGATTTCGTTACGAGCTACCAACCGTTAAGTTGGTTTATTGTCCGGTTTGTGTAGACGAATTTACGATCACAGCAGTACAAGTCAAACACGTTACATAAACAAATAATAAACAAAGTTGACCAGACCGTAGATTTGTCATTTGCGCTGAAGGATGTGGGTTCGATTGCCATCCAATACCCACATCCGTGATAAAAAGTAAGTAAGTATGAGCAAGGTGGCCAACTCAGGTGACGGAGTTTTTAGGCCGCCTAAAGGCCTCCGTCATGGCTTAACGACTTTAAAAGCCAGGACCGACAATTAAACGTGCCCTCCGAAGTACGGAAGCGCTCAGCTGATAATGCCACTTGCGGTCACCCATCCAAGTAGTGACCGCTCAGAACGTTGCTAACTTCAACGATCTATCAAGAACCTCTTAGCAAGCTTCGCCACGAGCGCTTTAAAAACGACGAAACCGACAGTAAATGTGCTAACATCATGTAATTTAAACTCTTAATAGGTACTATTAAATAAAGTCCTCGGTTCTGTAAATTATTATGTAATTTAAATGCCTAGTTACTTTAGTTGGTCCGAGTTCCCTTTAAGGACTCCCTAAATAATGAACAATCAAAGTCTCAACTCCTTTGAGGCAGATAATAAGCAGAGATTTCTGATCTCCAAGCAAGACATTACTTTGCAGAATAATCATCTTTATCTACCTGGTTTTAAAGGCTGTAATTTAACTGCACGAAGGTCACCTGCTAGATTTTCAAGCAAAAAATGTCTTGAAAACAGCTTAGTTAGAGAAATAAGAGCTCTTGAGTTTTGGAGCATAAGGTTCAACTCACCAGCTGAAATTTTATCGTACCTGCGAACAAAAACAATTTTGTGTATTGTAGGCTTGGTTCTTGCGTCTCTGTCTGTTGTGCGGGTTTGAAAGAGAGAGAGGATAGGGTAGAGCCTACTTTTTGTGGGTATTGACGAGGGTAGTGCGTTTGAATAGGGCTTAGGATCAAAAACCTTGGAGGTCCGTGTTTTTGTAAGGATACTGTGCAGGCATTTTGATTTTGGACAAAAACTAACTTTCTTTTCGGAGTTAGTAGGTAGCGTGAGCGTAACATAAGTATTATTATAGTTCTTCGTCGCAGAAATTCTGTTAAACTTACGAGCACCACACCTTGGACTGTTAGAACGTGTTGGTTCCAACACTCCAATGTGGGGATCGATCTTGGACGGTTATTGAACACAAATGGAGCATTTCCATTGGACATTCTATTCGTAGCCAATGTTGGAACCTAGTTGAAGCCAATGTGTGGTGCCCGCGTAAAAGGATGCATAATTTAATGATATCACTGTCATAGTATAAATAAGTCAGTCATGCTTTTCAAAATGTCTAGGATGTACTAAACCATTAAAATATAGTAAGAGACGAAATTACGAGCAAACCGTGAAGAATCATACAACAAATATGGCGTGGGCAAGCTTTCTTTTAGATACGAGTAGTTCTTTCTACGACTAAGAAGCTTTTTGAACAAAAAAAGCTAGTCCATTTTAACCGTCTTCAAAAGGGAGGAGGTTTTATGTTCCACTGTATGTATTTCTTTATATTGCTCACTGATTATTACAACAGTATCAAATAGGTTCAGAGGTGGTCCCATTAAAATTAGAGTATCTGATAAGGATCTTTAGAATTATGAACAAAATGCACGTCAAAAGTGCAGAAAATTTCTGCCTTTTTCTAGTTGACGAAGGGATTAGGTTTTTCATAATTTGTTATGTATGTATGGGGACTCCCTTTTCCGCATTTAGACTCAAAGGCGGTCCTTTATGCGTGGCATAATTTGTTATTTGAACACAATGATTTTTTTTAATACTTTCGACGCGCAAGAATCTGCCGAGGATCGTGAGGTGTGGAAAGAGTGGGGGGAGGCCTTTGCCCAGCAGTGGGATCATCACGGCTCATACTAATAATAATAATTATAGTGTATTGTCATCGATCATTGATAAGTGTGCAAAAGTTTTAATTTTCAAGTTTTCACTAACTGCAATTTGGATGGGTGGCTAGTGGCGTAAACTGAGCGCTTCCGAGCTTCAAAGGGCACGTAAAAATGTCGTTCAGGACCGTTTTTAGCTTTAAAGCCATGACAGAGACCTTTAGGTGGTCTAAATACTCGGTCACCATGTCAAGAAAGTTTTAGCTTAGTTATTACGAGCATCTGGCTAACTCTGGTGATTCTAGGCAGCTTGAAGGCCTGTCATGGCTTAACGACTTTTGATGAACAGGCAATAGAATTACCTAGCATTTATCTATGTGAATATTTAATTTTAATATAGGTACATAATCATCATCATTTTCAGCCTGTGTCAACCCACTGCTGGGTGTAGGTACTTACATAATGTTTCTTATAAGCCAAGATAATTTACCGGAAGCCACTTAGGTCAGTGATGAACATACATTTAAGTACTTGTAAGACACCTGAAGAACGTTGACCTAAAGGGTAGTGACGTCACCAAAGGGGAAGTAAAAAAAAATCCCCTCATAGCGTCGCACGCGCAGGTAGCGACCTTCGGGTCAATAGCCCGCCGCCCTAAAATACTCCTGCGTCCACGTGTGCGTGACTATGCATGTGTGGGAATGTAGGCGTGTGAAGGAAATAGTGGCAAATTTAAGGCCGTTTTTGCAGAATGGGATAACAGATCGACATTCGATTGTGAGTTCGAATCCTGATTAGTCTCGTTTTGGAAATTTGAACTTTAACACGGGCTCTCACAGTAAAGGAAAATTAGTGAACCCGCCGTTTATCAGTCCGTGGTGATGATGTTTATAGACATCGAAATTTCCTGGGGATAATGGTTGGTTAGAAGCTGTCATATTCTAACAGCAGGTTTCTCGAACGCAGATCATCTCAAAAATTTACTAATCAATAGTAGCAATTCGGAGTGTCGCAAAAGCTAAACTAAACTAACTAAAATTAATGCCATCCTTTTTATTCCCATCGCTATGAAAGGGACGGCAACATTTTTAGTTAGTTAAGTTTAGCTTTTGCGATACTCAGAATTGTTAAATCACGTGACAGTGTCGAATTTGTTCCTCATTTGACACTTGTCACGTGATTTGAACATTGACTAGGTAGGTAATTTTGGTGATGATCTGCATTCGAGAAACAGACTGTTGGGATTAGTTAGAGGAATCAAAACAATCAACCACTGAAAATGTATTTTGAAAATATAATAGTGGCAATTCTGGATGTCGCCAAAACTTAACTATGTATATCAATTTGACAGCACTAAAATTGATGCCATCCTTATTATTTCGATCGTTATGAAAGGGACGGCAACATTATTAGCGCTGTCAAATTAGTTTAGTTAAGTTTTGGCGACATCCAGAATTGCCACTAATAGCTATTTCTTAGAACTTTGTATTTAGAGAAGAAGACTAGCTTACATATCCGCGCTTCGCTCGCGTGGTATCTACCTTGATATTATTATAATATAGCCTATTTTCATTTGGAAAGTCCATGCTACACATTGGTAAAAGAATTTTTGAAATCAAATGAGTAGTTTCGGAGATTAACCCAAACATACAAACAAACTAACTTCACCTCTTTATAATATTTTATTTAGTATAGAAGGGGTCATTTTCAAAATCAAATTTTGAGCGTGGGTGTGTATTTTTTCATTTTTGGTAGGTGTTTTTTATTTTATGAAATATTTAATGGGAGCATCTTTACGATCTTAATACAGGTAAGCATAATTATCAGCTGAAACTGTAACTGAAATAAGAAATATAAAATATTTATTGTGCAAATGTCACGCAACGTGGTGTGTGGATTTTTTTTTTTTTAAGTTGAAACGGCAATGCTGATGTTATATTTAGAAAATTTTCGTAATTCTTATTTTATATATGGACTATTAGTATTTCTCTTCTGAATTATGTAATTTTCAACAAATACTAAACATGTTCTGCAATTTTATGGACTAATATATGTTGTGGAAAAAAATGCCGTCACAAACGTGGGTTAGTACACTTTTGGCTATATTTTTCTACCCAAAAAGAACTTTAGCATTGGCAGCACAGAGATTTAAAAATAAAGAATCGGCCATTCGCTTTTTATTCTGTGGAGAGAGCAGAAGCAGTCGTTAACTAAGGTATGTAATTTTTTGTTTTCTGGGCGGGATTTGTAAAGCATAACACGTCAAAGACGTGGTTGTCATAAAAAATTAAAAACAAATGATTTTCAGTTGACGGTAGTTTATTTGATAGATAAAGTTGTGACATTGTTTTCAATTTTTTTGCGAGTCAATGCTTCAAAATTGAGCTTATGTTTTACCGACACGTTCGAAAAATATCACAAACGTGGATAGAAATTCTTGTCAAAAACGTGGTATTTTTAACCACGTCTGTGACATGTAACCATGTTTGTGAACTTTTTATGAGATTGGATACTTAAAAATATTGAATTTTTCTCATTTAATCTATATATAGGGAGAAAATTGAAAACTGAAGAACAGATTAGGATCGCCTAGAGACAAGCAGAAAGAAAAAGATGAGCTCGCATGGACTATGTCGTCGAACCACCTCGCTACCGGTCGCCCGACACTTCTTTGACCATTCCTCGGCCACCATTCAGTCATTGCCTTAATCCACCATACAGTAATGGCCTTAGTGCACCATTCAGTCATGGCCTTAGTCCACCTGTAATCACCTCGCCTTGTATCACCTCGCCTGCCTAACTCCACTTGAGTTCCATTATCTTGGATCTGACATCTTTGACTTTCGTCCCTCGTCGGATATCGACATTTGGAACTAATTGGAACTCGGTCCATAAGTTTGATGCCGAGCATGATGCGCTCCATGGCTCTCTGTGCAACTCTCAGCCTGTACACAGTCTCCTGCGTGAGCGTCCATGTCTCGGCACGGTACGTCATGGTGGGCAAAACACACTGGTTGTATTGTATAAGCTTCAGACATTGTGGAACCCATCCGAGTTGTATTCTTTTTGAGACTTCCAATTGCTGGTGTCTCCAACCTCTCAGTTCCCATCCCACCATAACAACAAAATCTGAGTTGCTAGAGAGACTTGCCATAACCTTCGTCTTGGACATGTTCATCTTCAAGCCTACTCTAATCGATGCATCGTTAAGCTCCGCGAGCATCTCATGGAGGTCATCAAAATTTTCAGCAAAAAGTACGAGATCGTATGCAACCGCAGGTGAGACAGATTGACACCATTGATATGGACACCATAGTTGTCCCAATTTTCATTACATCCTCTGGAGCAGCTGTAAAAAGCTTCGGGGAAATGGTGTCCCCTGTCTCACCCTCTTTTGTATCGAAATGGGATTGGTAAGGTCGTGGACTCGTACTTGCATAGTGGCCGAGGAGTAAAGCTCTCGGAGAACATCTATGTTGCAGCTATGGAGCGCGTGGAACACGCACGGCCCAATGTTCGACACTGTCGAAGGCCTTTTCGTAATCGACGAAGGCCATAACAAGGGGCCGATTAAATTCATGACACTTCTCCAACAATGGTAGAATATCCGCTCCGAAAGCCAGCCTGCTCGATAGGTTGCAATGTTTAATAATAGGATAATAAACTTATAGGCCGGTAATTGCTCAGTTTTGCCACGTCCCCTTTTTTATAGTTAATGGTAATAATGGCGTTCTTTCATTTCATTGGTGTACGAGCATCGCAGAGCATTTTTTTTTAAAGTTTAACAAGGACTTTGATGATATATTGTCCTCCGGCTTTAAGTAGTTAAGACACCATCTTCTCCAGGAGATTTTTCCGCCTTCATATTGTGTAAAGCATTTAGTACTTCGCACGGAAAGATTAGATGGTAGGTTTTCCGTGCTCCGATGTTCGAGAGGCGCGTAAGTTGTATCCTTTAAATCCGACAATTCTTACGAAAGAGAAACTTGAACTCTGGCATATTATATGAATGAACCTGAAGATGTGCTGGTTCTGCAAAATGATATTGTGTGTGTTGCCTGAACCAACACTACAAGACGTAGCGAATTGGTTTTTTAAGTAGGTGTATGCTTTTTCTAACAAATACTTATTTTGTTAAATAACCGGTGACCTGTAGCACAGGTTTTTATACCTATTTCAGGCACCAGTCTCTCACAAAGCGGTTCTTACCTCTAACCTACGATTGTTTGAATTTATCATTATTTTTTACTGTATTTATATTTCAAATTAATTACTTTATATTTTTATTTATGTATTGTTAAAAAAATAATAAACAATTTGAATTTGAATTAGAATTAACCTTATTTTTTGTAATTTTACTTGACAAAATGTTAAGATTATCCGTATTTATAAACATAGTGTATTTTGATTAGTTGATTTATAGTAAAAAATAAATCTAGTCCCATTTGTTTTATTAAAATCAGACTCATAAATCACAAACATGGTTTGGTGTCACAAACGTGTTCAAACACTTTGCCTGAAAAAGCATTGATAGTCACAAACGTGGCTTGGTTGTCACTAGACGTGGGCACTGAATTTTTCAGATTCATTTTTTTCAGACTTTCAATTGTTTTTAAGCTCTGAAATGAGTGTCATCATACTATCCATTGGATTAACTATCCATTGGAATATAGACATTTGTAATTTGTGAGTGAAGGTTAAGTTACACTCAAAATGAAAATGACCCGTATAGATTAGTAGGTACCTTTAGATATAGATAGATAGTATAGATAAGTCTTGTCAACATTACTAGACATTACTGACAAGAGCAAACCAAATTCTTAAGCATGACTCAACGAACATACCAGGTTTGAATACAAAAAGAAACAACTGCAATCAAGCACCGTGGACAGGAATAACATAACTGGATAATACCTGCATTGTTCAACAAGAGATACAGCATTTTTGGTGATTGAGAATCTTTAACAAATAAATAAAATAAATAATTTGCAACCTGTCACGTATGGAAAGTTAACTTCTGCAAAAAGTGGGCATGTACCATGTATATACATATGGACATACCTCTGACTACCCCCTTAGACATCTTCGAAAAGATCTAAAAATTGCCTAAAGATCTGAAAGAAATGTCTACCGCTCCCGGGATACAGTTGTGATCATATTTCATTTAAAATAAATAATTCCTTTGACATTCCACACAGCGTCATCTAGTCCCAAGCTAAGCAACTTCATGCTTGTGTTATGGTAACCAGATGACTGATATACTACTTAGATAGATCATGACTGGGAATAACACATGGGTAACTTTTGATCCCACGGAAACGGGAACTACCGCGGGTAACACCCGCGGGGCGCAGCTAGTGTATAATAAATGTCCAATAATTATCAACTTTGTATGTTGGTTACCTTATGTTGGACTGTGGTGTCCATATCACACAAGTTTTAGAGAATATTTTCTTAGCATAACAATTTGCTGTGAAACAAATTAAAGTTTGGTATTGCATTGATTTAATTATTCATTATTATATTTATTATTTGTAGTTGTTGTTTACGGCTCATTTTGATTTTATTGCTGTTAAATATAATGTCTAAGTGGAATTATGCACCTTAGACAAACCTTAATAGGTTTTTAAGGTGTTTATTACTAAGTTTGTAATTTATCTTTAATTTTGTTAAATAAAAAAATAATAATAATAATTAAATGAATAGTTACTTTGAAGTCAAAATGCGTTTTTGAAGAAGACCACTTTGATCACTTTGAAACACCATACTATCAGTCAGAACACTTGGAACAAAAAAAAACTCACACAGGCATTTCTAAATTTATTATACTTAGAATTTATGCAGTTTATTTTACCATCAACTTTACTTAATTTGTATGTTGATTTTAAGATTTTTAAGTGTCACTCTTAGGCGATAATGCTCATTGCAGTTAAAGGGCAACCATTATTTGAACTGAACTACTCAAGTAACAAAAAATGAAATTCTAAACGCCAATGGTTAAAAATTAAGTTTTTTTTTTCTTTGGGTCTCAAAATTCAAATTGAAATCACCAGAAGCTGCCGTTACGTAGGTTACCACGTCAAAATTTTGATGGGTGCTCAAATGGGAATAGCTTGGGTGCTCAATGCATAGGTGCTCGATCTTGGGAATACTTCGAAATGACAGTACCACAAAATATTATTAATATAAAAAATAAATTTAACTTTATTATTAAAAAAATAAATTTGACTTGTCCTGATTCTTCCGCTAGCATACTCACCCTACTTATTGCGTGACACTTCGAACAAAATGATGATTTTGGTAAAAATAAAATACCTGTAATTATGTTCGTAGTCCCAGTATTCCTTGTAGCGGGGGTGCCACCTCGGGCCCCCACGGGAGTAGGGCCTCCTAGAGCCCCCTTGGCTCATAGTTGCTGCGCCATTCGCTATCACGTATCGATCTGCGCCGTCCGCCGGGCCCCAGTCCGACAATTTGCAATTTTTCACTCCGTGAACGCACTGCACTGCGACACTTTTGCAACACTTTTACTATCCAATTATCCAAAAACACGGAGGGAGCCCTACACTGCTACACTGTTTTGAGACTTCTTTCTACGACACGAAACTCGCGCGGACTGACGCAAGCGCGACAACGTCAGGCGCTGAATGCGAACTTGCAACGCCTCTAGCGGCCGTGTCCTAAACCACGTTCAAAATCGACCGCGAAGGCTGCAGGTTATTTATTTATACCATCAAATTAAATAATTATTTTTTATTCAGCATTCCTTTGGATCGTTAAGTGCAGAATAAAATGTCGATTCGATTATGCAATCTTTGCCTTGACAACCGCCCGCAGAAAGATGAGCAGAAAAGCAATAGTATTGATTTTATATTAGTAGGTTACAGGCAAGCGAGATGATAATTCAAAATGCGGTAGCTAAGAATAAAGTCCAAGGAATCGGGAGCGAAGTGAGGGCGTGTTATCGCGCACTTAAAATGGTTCGTCACCGTTCACATAATTAATGTGAATCAGAGCTGTATTCAGCGGTCGTCACGCACTGCCTGGCGCACAGATCTCAAGTCAAACCAGTCCGAAATTGATACACAGTTTTTAAAACATCATAAACACAAGTTCAGAAAGCAAAAAGCCCTTAAAATGGTGAAAATATTCATAGAAATAACGTAACGTTGCGACATGCGCCCAGTCCGGACGACCGACCGACACGCTACGTAAGCCTCTTCACTAAAAAAAGTTTACACAACTTCGACCTCTTTGCCATTTACAGCGCTACAATCATACGCTGAATGGAACTCTATGCAACATAACGTTTAACCTAACATTACGTATCAAGCGCTTTACAGCTTATACAACCCAGGCCCCGCCCATTGTTATTAAAATGCAGCCAACATGACGCACAAAAGTGCATTGTGAAGTTAGCTACGAGTGAGAAATCGGTGTTTCATCTCTTTCATATCAACGTGATAGACAAAGATAGATAACACAAGTTTATTCTGGCGTTGATTGCCCGCCCTTGTTTGTTTTCTTTGCGAAACATAAATAAAATAAAGTTGAAATTACGCTTTATCAAAAACTCAGAGATAATAACTGGTAGACGCTTTGATTTCAACATTTCAAAAGTAGGTATAACCTAGGAAATATTTTCTAAAATGGCGTTCGCTGTGTCTGCTACCCACTTGATAAAAATAACACACGTAACTTTTTAGTCATTTTATCCAAGTTTGACCTATAGTAAACTTGTAGGGCGTAGGTACTAAGTATATACTTACCTTCTTTTATTCTATATCTTGTCCTAACTAATGCAACTATGGAAACGTAATTTTACCATAATCCAACTTCTTATCTCAACTTTCTGTATTTAAACCACAGAGTACTTTTGTCATGAAAATTTAAACTTGCCCAGGTAGGTAGGTACCACACCAAGTATACCAACTAACGGGACAAAGTGCCTGAGGCAATCTACTTAAATATAAATAGCTGCCCCATATTAAACCTGATCTTATTTAAATTGTGTCCTCACCCACCGCCCTCCTGATCCTGAGACGCAGTGGGTTGCGGGTTTGATCCCCGCTGCGGGTCAAATGTTTAAAAATGATCTGAAAATAAACAGTCTCTTTGGGTCTAGGTGTTTTCTATGTAAGTAGGTATAAACAAACCTGTAATTATTATCACAGATAAAATAAAACTATAGGTACCTAGGTACCTACGTCATTAGTGGCAATTCGGAGTATCGCAAAAGCTAAACTTAACTTATTTATTATTATCAAAATGTATGAAACAAAGAAACACACAGGAACAAAAAATATCTACACTTCTTAACCTAAAAAACTAAATAAATAAAAGGAACTCTGTATTCTATCTAAAATATATAAGTATTTTAACTAAAGATAGAAGACAGAGTTCAGGTCACCGACCGCAGGTAGAGTACCCAAAAGCCTGGCAACGTTACCTCGTTGGATTGCTATACTTATCCTCTGTCCGAGGTAAGCACCAGCCCTTTGGTCATTGGTTTCGTCTATTAGCCTCTTGGAAATTTCACGATAAAGAAGCCACGCCTCTGGACCCCATGATCCTAAAGTTTCTACACCAAAAGGCAGAAATATATATCCATCTCCGATAGATGTACCTATATTTCCGCCTTTTGATGTTTTCTGCTGCTGCCGCCGCTGCACCCGCAACCTTGGAGGTTGTCGATAAATGAGACGCCGCCAGCGTGTCCACGCAAGTAGCATCCCACACCAGCGGCCTCCCACGGCTCCAAGGAATCAACGACATACCGTCAGGCCGTTTACCATCATCACGTGCGATACCGTTCGGCTAACTTAACTACCTACCTAAAAATGTTGCCGTCCCTTTCATAGCGATGAAAATAAAAAGGATAGCATTAATTTTAGTTTACTAGTGTATTATATAATCTGTGGTTTAGTTAAGCTTTTGCGACACTCCGAAGTCCGAATTGCCACTATTATGTAGGTACCTATCAGATGTAAAATTATGTAGGTATGTATATATATTTTGTTTTTAATAAAAATAAATTGAAAATATTTAGGCCCGACCGCCCGGAGACTTATTTCCGGCTAACTGTATTTCATTTTCAGGGGTTTCTATGTTTATCTTCACTAGCCACTCACCACTCAACAGGCCTCAGATTTAAATGTATCATAATACCACATATGCCGGGTTCCTATATCCAACTAACAGGGCCCTTACTCTGCAAAACGAAAAACGAAGTTTCGTGACAATTTTCGGGGTCAGCTTATGTTGGTGAACTTTTACGAATTCAGTATCCACCAACATAAGCTGCCCTGCTACTCTGCAAAACGAAAAACGAAGTTTCGTGACAATTTTTGGGTTCTAATTATGTTGGTGAACTATTACGAATTCAGTATCCACCAACATAAGCTGACCCCGAAAATTGTCACGAAACTTCGTTTTTCGTTTTGCAGAGTAGCAGGGCAGACCCCGAAAATTG
This sequence comes from Xanthorhoe designata, assembly GCA_963582015.1. Classification (NCBI taxonomy): domain Eukaryota; kingdom Metazoa; phylum Arthropoda; class Insecta; order Lepidoptera; family Geometridae; genus Xanthorhoe; species Xanthorhoe designata. The sequence continues at coordinate 4,692,202 of OY757058.1, forward strand.
TCGCGAAACTTCGTTTTTCGTTTTGCAGAGTAAGGGCCCTGATGTCCGTAGGTCGGTCGTCATAGCAACGTTGTTATCTGTCAAAGTCTCATACATTTTGTGTTGAATAAACAACGTTGCTATGACGACCGACCTACGGACATCCGTACGTTGGATATAGGAACCGGGGGTTAAAGTACTTACCCATCTCATAGTTATTATTTCCTAGACAGGGTGTAGTTCGTGATATAATTAAATTCTCACAGCAAAATTCTCTTTATAAATTCTTCAGCTAAATTAATTTGTATGAAGATAAATAAAACAAACATTTACATTCATAATGTTTTTATTACAGAATATTTTAATCCAACCATTAGTGGCAATTCGGAGTGTCGCAAAAGCTAAACTAAACTAACTAAAATTAATGCGATCCTTTTTATTCCCATCGCTATGAAAGGGACGGCAACATTTTTAGTTAGTTAAGTTTAGCTTTTGCGATACTCCGAACTGCCACTATTATCAAGTTCCATAAATTACAATATAAAATCTCTTAAGCGGGCACCACACATTGGCCTCAACTTGGTACCAACATTAGAAAGAAAGAAAGAAAGAAAAATCATTTATTCTTGTAGGACCTCAAGGATCACTTAAGTATCGTTTTACATGCTAGGTGATTCTAATGCCTGTTCCAACGCGACTCCCTACACCAGGGAAAGAATCAGGCAAGAACCTGGTGGTGTGGGCCTAGCTTGGTGTGGGCCTAGCCTAGAATGGCCATGGCTTCGTTTGTGTCAAATAACTGTAAACGGAGCATTGCCATTGGTCATTCTTTTCACGACCTCTGTGGCGCAGTGGGCGAAAGCCCGCCTGAGACGCAGAGGTTGCGGGTTCGATCCCCGCTACGGGACAAATGTTTGTATGATCTGCAAATATTGGTTTCGTGTCTGGTTGTTTTCTATGTATAATATGTATGTATTTACAAAAAAAAATGTATCTATGTAGTATATCAGTCATCTGGTTACCATAACACAAGCATGAAGTTGCTTAGCTTGGGACTAGATGACGCCGTGTGGAATGTCCAGGGATATTTATTTATTTATTTATTCTAATGTTGGAAGTTTGGAACCAAGTTGAAGCATGTGTGGTGGCGGCATTAGAATTGAAAACTAATAAAATATTACAATACATAAGTAAATACAATCAATGACAGGATAGTACTTAAAATGCAATACAAACTGTGCCTTTATCACATAAATAGTTTATTCGCCCGCGACTTCGCTCGCGTGGTACCAACCTTGATAAAATATAGCCTATGTTCATTCGTAAAGTCCATGCTACACATCGGTGAAAGAATTCTTGAAATAGGATGAATAGTTTCAGAGATTACCACAAACAAACCAACTTTACCTCTTAATAATATTAGTATAGATAATATAGATTTTCTTTTATAATATCTGTAAAATATCCCGTTCTTTTTATTAGCCGGAGCGGTCCCATCATTGAGGTACAATCTATAGAGCCACAATCAGACAAATAAAATGTCCGCGCCAGTACGCGTAGTTTTTGCGTACAAGCGACATTGAACATTAAAACAAACAACATAACGTCTACATTCGAGCAAATGTCATTGTATAGGTATGTAGAACCAAAGACGATTAATATCTAGAAGACAGACAAAGGCCATACATAAAATCGTAACCCTGATCCCCCAGTACCAGATAGCCTGGAAACTTTAAAACATCAATTTTATCCAAGAAATTTCAATACTTAGTAGTATGTAGCAACAATATTCAATATAAAAAAAATTTTAGGTAATTTTAACTAGAAAGTAATTGAAATTTCTTAGATAAAATTGATGTTTTAAAGTTTCCAGGCTATCTGGTACTGCGGGATCAGGGTTACGATATTGTGTATGACCTTTGTCTGTATTCTAGATATTAATCGTCTTTGGTAGAACGTTGCTCGGACATTTTTTGAGTGTTGTCAGCTATTAGATTGTGACTCTTTAGTATAGTAACTCAATGGGTCCCATGCATAATCGTATCGTAGGGGCTAGTCAGAGAGTTCCAACGTCTCACAGCTCGATATCCGCCGGGTCGTACAACTCCGACATTGTTCTGTAGATATAAGATGGTGAGCTTCCACCGCTGAAAAAAAACAATTACAAAAAATAGTAATAATTAAAAAATACAATTACAGTCTTATTTGACGACCTCTGTGGCGCAGTGGGCGAAAGCCCGCCTGAGACGCAGAGGTTGCGGGTTCGATCCCCGCTGCGGGACAAATGTTTGCATGATCTGCAAATATTTGTTTCGTGTCTGGGTGTTTTCTATGTATAATATGTGTATGTATTTACAAAAAAAAATGTATCTATGTAGTTTATCAGTCATCTGGTTACCATAACACAAGCATTAAATTGCTTAGCTTGGGACTAGATGACGCCGTGTGGAATGTCCAAGGATATTTATTTATTATTATTATTTATTTAAAAAAACCAAGCTGATTCAGCTCTCAACGGCCTCTCAACTGAACACTGATCAAGGGCTTGAGAGTACTCAAACTTATCTTTACCTAAAATAATTTCACAGCAGTACTTGGCGCTATTTCCAGGTTATGTCAAACAAATACAAACATCAGCTGTTTGAAATGTTCGCCATTTTGCGTCTCAAGGATCTCTCAACTTTTTAAACAAGGTCCCGACGTTGTTTAACTATTTGAGAGTGTTCAAGCATGTCTCAACTTTGAGATGCGTTTATAGGTAAGAATTTTAGCGGATCAGTCGTTGAACAAGTGTTCAACTTTTGAGAGGCGTTTTTAAGTAAGACGGTTAGTAATTATTAAACATCTATGGGATGAATGATTGAACAAAATCACACTATTATTATAGAGGTGAAAGTTTGTGTGTTTGTTACTCTTTCAGCTGGGTTAAAAAAATAGGCTACTTTTGATCCCGGTACCAAATTTCATTCAAATCGGTCCAGCCGTTTGAGTGTGAAAGAGTAACAAACACGCTTACATACTTACACACTTAAACACATACAAACCTACACACACCTTTATAATATTATGATTTGTTTTTTTTTCTAACGTATATGTACTCACGTGTTGGTGATGAACAGAGTGAGCTGGTCCGGTGTGATGAAGTCACTGGCGGGAGTCAGCACATGCGAGGAGTGACCCGGATGCTCCCTGGAAGTAGGAGGGGAATAAATAAATATCCTTGGACATTTTTACACGACGTCATCTAGTCCCAAGCTAAGCAACTTAATGCTTGTGTGATACGAGTATAATATAGTTCGCGACACGTAAAAAGAGATCGGTCGGGGAAGTAGCGGGGGTATGTTTGCGCCTGAGTTCACTCGCTGACGAACCAATAGCACTCGCTAAATCAATGGTATGAAGTGCGCCGCAACACCTCTCCACCAATCATCGACCACGGAGCAGTTTGACAGCCAGCGCTCTTTTTACGTGGCGCGACCTATAGATACATTGTTTTTTGTAAATACATACTTATTATAGATAGGAAGTACCCAGACCCGGAACAAATATCTGCAGAACATGCAAACATTGTCCCGTGGCGGGGAACCCGCAACCTCCGCGTCTCAGGCGGGTCTTCACCCACTGCGCCACAGAGGTCGTACTTGCGTCAGAATACTCACTCATAGTGGTGCAGTAGTTGCGGGCTGGCTAACGCGATGTCAGTGGGGTCGGCCGCGTGAAGCGGGGTGAGTTTGTATAGAGGACATAGGACCAACACCTACAAGTAAAAACAAATACCTACATTATACAATCTAATCTAATCTAAATAGCCCACTGGATCCCACTGCTGGGCAAAGGCCTCCCCTCCCTTTTTCCATTCGCCTCGGTGTAGGGCTTCTGTCAGCCAGCCGGTGGAGTAATCGTCGAGTTCGTCCCGCCATCTTATTATACAAGTTTGTAAAATTTAAACACAAGCAAAATTAAATATTTTATTGAACATAATAAAATTTCGGATGAAGAGAGCAATTTCCTGCACTTTCGAGGTGCATTTTTGTTCATATCTCTGAAGATCCTCATCAGATCTTCAAAAGTTCTTTCACCGATGTGTAGCATGGACTTTCCGAGGCTATATTTTATCAAGGTAGGTACCACGCGAGCGAAGCCGCGGGCGAGTAAGCTAGCCATCTAGTGAAGATGTAAAGGCCTCTATAGGCGTCTACCATTGAGGTACAATCTATAGAGCCACAATCAGACAAAAAAAATGTCGCGCCAAAACTCTGCGCACGCTACGTAGTGCGCAGTTTTACTTTATTGCGTACAAGCGACATTAACCATTATAACAAACGACATAACGTCTACATTCAAATGTCAAATGTCATTGTAGAACATTGAATTTGCTCGGACATTTTTTGAGTGTTGTCAGCTATTAGATTGTGACTCTCTAGTGTAGTAACTCAATGGCCTGTAATGACTTTTTTAGACTATAGAGCTTAATGAGAATACTGACAGGCACATTATAGTAGAGAGCGGAGCTGGAGATGTTATGCGTCCCCGGCGCCGCCAGCACGGCGCCGCCGCTCAGCACGCTGGACGCCTGCAGGAGCACCTGGTGACGGAAAACACCAATACAGCATGAAAGGCATTTTGATTTGTTTATTTGGTTATTTTAGTTTTAGTTTAATTTTGTTAATTATTAGTGGCAATTCTGAGTGTCGCAAAAGCTAAACTAAGCTAACTAAAATTGTTGCCGTCCCTTTCATAGCGATGGGAATAAAAAGGATGGCAATAATTTTAGTAAGTTTAGTTTAGCTTTTGCGACACTCCGAATTGCCCTCATTATGTAGGTAATTGTTTTTTAATGAATGTAATGTTGCATGACACATATTTTAATTGTTTATCTCTTAATATAATTACCTGACATACCCAATTATTGTACACCGACCTAAGTTGGTACCATAGAGGCTCTACTTATATTGACCAAGAACTGTAATGTTAACCTATGTTGAACAATAAAATAATTATGAATTATGAATTATTAAAATTAAAATAATTATATATGAAACCGACTTCAATTTCACAGAGAGATATTTCCTACACTCTCGAGGTGCATTTATATTCTGAAGATGCTCATCAGACCCTCAAATGATGAGGGATGATCATGATGATGAGGGGTTTGAGAATACACTACGGGAATTTTCTCATACACACAAAAAAGTTCATTTTCAAAATCGGTTCGCAATTGACGAAATAATCCGTGAACATAAATAAAAAAATAGTCTTAAAGGTGAAGGAAAACACCATGAGTAAACCATTTAACTTTCTAATAGCGTCGATGGGCTTGCCTGTCACAGAATGGAATGTTTATACTTTCAACTTCTGAAAAAGGTGGGCATGCACGAAATATGTATTTGGACATACCTCTGACTACCCCCTTAGACACTTTCAAAGGATCTTAAAATGCCTAAAGATCCGAATGAGTAAGACTACCGCATTTTGGATATAGTCGTGATAATTTTTTTTATGAAGTTTAGCAAGTCACGGTAATGACACCGATTAAGTTTAGCAAGTCATGGAAATGACACCGATTAAGTTTAGCAAGGCATGGTAATGACACCGATTAAGTTTAGCAAGTCATGGTAATGACACCGATTAAGTTTAACAAGTCATGGAAATGACACTGATGTATTGCCGTACCTTTGTGACACGCGACATGACGGCAAACACCGCGGCGTTGGTGATGACCGTCACCGGGATGCCGATCTCACTCATTCGTGCCGCCAACGCGTGCGTCTGTGAACAAATATATAAATTATAAATTAAATAAATAATTAATTATAATTTAGTTTTTTATATTTTTGATCACTACGTAGGTTCATTAAATAATGATTATTAAATAGTGCTGTGCATGCCTATAATGGGTACACATATTATCATAGTATTTTTGTATGAATGTTTTTTTTTACAATGTGTAATTTATGTGTACTGTTGGCGTTGCCTTAATCAATAAAAAAATAAAAATCTTACTCAACGTTTACGGCTTCGACGGGATTCGAACCCGATGAAATATCTAAGTATGGTTTAACACTAGAATCCCACTAATATTATAAAGGTGAAAGTTTTGTGTGTGTGTAAGTATGTAAGTGTGTTTGTTGCTCTTTCACGCTCAAACGGCTAACCGAATTTGAATGAAATTTGGTACCAGTGTTTCTTATACCCTGGATTAAAAAATAGGCTACTTTTGATCACGGTATTCCCACGGGAACGGTAAAACCGCGGGGCGCAGCTGGTACTTATATATTTTTGTATATACATTACCTATGTATTTTACCTAGAAAACACCCAGACTTGAAACCCCTCAGTTTTCAATATTAGTCTTCACCCTGTATACATAATAATCTCAGAAAACTACACTAATAAAAACTCATTTAAAAAATATTAACGGGACTTAATCGCGTATTGAAATCAATATTATTTATTTACCTCAACGTTTCGATGACATTACAGTCACCGTGGTCACGAGTAGCTATTATGTCCCTTTAATATTTTTTAAATATGTTTTCAAGTTCAAGTCGCGATAGTTAAAAAATTTGACGACCTCTGTGGCGCAGTGGGCGAAGGCCTGCCTGAGACGCGGAGGTTGCGGGTTCGAATCCCGCCGCGGGACAAATGTTTGTATATTCTGCATATATTTGTTCCGGGTCTCGATGTTTTTCTATCTATAGTATGTATGTATTTACAAAAAAAAAAAAAAAGTATCTAAGTATTATAGTATTCTTTTATCTGTGGTATTATATCAGTCATCTGGTTACCATAACACAAGCATTAAGTTGCTTAGCTTGGGACTAGATGACGCTGTGTGGAATGTCCAAGGATATTATTTATTATTAATTTAGTTTTATAATAAAAACTCGTCACCTGTCTGACAGAGGGTCCCTCGGGCAGCACGAGGCGGAAGCTCCGCCTGGCCGCTCGGAGGAAGGCCTCGGCTAGGGGGGTAGACAGCGCACAAAGTACCACTGAATCACTGTCTATGTGCTCCACAGCTTGCGAACAAATAGCGCTGACAGTAGATTCAAGTTCTAGGCGAAGCTGGAATAAATAGGAACAGTATTTGTTGAATTCAATTACAAATAGAATAGAAAACATTTATCTATCACACACAAATGACACGTTAGGCTCAACTCACACTAAAAGAGCATCGAAGAGCAGCGCAGCGCAGCATACTTAACTTATTATCGCATGAGAAACTCGAACGAGCGAGGATGCCCGCGGCGCCGCGGGAATTCCGGCGAATTCGAATACGCGCGCCTTCTCTGCGATAATAAGTATTATAGAAATGAAAATAAAGTTGAAATACGTATGACACTGAAACTGCGCTCCGCTTCGCTGCTCTTCGATGCTCTTTTGGTGTGAGTTGAGCCTAATAAATAATATGTAATAATCTTGTCTTGAGCAATATAGCAAATGCTGAGTTTGCCACCTATTTGGGACACATTGTGTATTTTTAAATTATTTTGTGTAATGTTTGGGTGTGTCAAATAAATGCTTTTTCTTTCTTTTCTAATATTATAAAGGTGAAAGTAAGTATGTAAGTGTGAATGTTTGTTACTCCTTCACACTCAAACAGCTGAATGGATTTAAATAGAATTTGATACCAGGATATCTTATACCCTGGATTAACACATAGGCTACTTTTGATCCCGGTACTCCCACGGAAACTATTCACCGCGGGTAACACCGCGGGGCGCAGCTAGTAATAATAATAAATCTATATTAAATTGACAAATCTTTAAGAATAAGACCAAACCTTAAGTGATATAAGATGGTCGCTGTTGGAAAGAAGTATATAGAAGAAAAAGCCACGTAAAAAGAGCGCTGGCTGTCAAACAGCTCCGTGGTCGATGATTGGTGGAGAGGTGTTGCGGCGCACTTCATACCATTGATTTAGCGAGTGCTATCGGTTCGTCAGCGAGTGAACACAGGCGCAGACATACCCCCGCTACTTCCCCGACCGCGCTCTTGCTACGTGGCGCGAGCTATACCTCTGCCATGTGTTCCCTGATGGGCTCCCGGAGGTCCCTGGCGCTCCCCAGGGTGCCGCGCCGCGCCGGCCTCGCCAGCACCAGCTGCTGCAAGGACTCGCCAGCAGCCGCCTCGCCACTCTTCACACAAAGAAAGAAAGAAAGAAAGAAAAATCATCTATTCTTGTAGGACCTCAAGGATCACTTAAGTTTCGTTTTACATGCTAGGTGATTCTTAAATTCAAACATTACTAATTCAAATTACGATTCAAAACAAAGGAGGTTTCATAATTTGACCGTATTCAACCTCAATTCGCGGATAACTTCGTAGTTTATGAACAGATTTTGATGATTCATGTTTTGTTGGTAAGAAGAAATTCCAAGGGTGGTCTCATAAACGACGACCTCTGTGGCGCAGTGGGCGAAGGCTCGCCTGAGACGCGGAGGTTGCGGGTTCGATTCCCGCCACGGGACAAACGTTTGCATTATCTGCAAATATTTGTCTCGAGTCTGGGTGTTTTCTATGTAGTATATCAGTCATCTGGTCACCATAACACAAGCATTAAATTGCTTAGCTTGGGACTAGATGACGCTGTGTGGAATGTCCAAGGATCGTATTATATTTTTAAAAATATTATGAGAATCTGATGAAGCTATGCACCTGAGAGTGCAAGAAATTGTTCTCCTCTCACGTAATTGAAGTCAGTTAAATTATTATCATTATTATTAATAATACACAGGCAGCTCTTAGAGCTGATGCGTGTATATCTTATTAGTCAGTGCGCTTTAAATATTTGTCGTCTATTTTTAATTTTTAATTTTAATTTTGTGCATCTTGGCGCCATTCTTTGTTGTAGGAGTCAAGCTCATCACGCCATCGTCGCCTGGGTCTTCCAAGTTCAGTGGAAAGAGGGAAGGGAGGCCTTTGCCCTGGGAAACATCAGGCTTATAAATAAATAAAATAAATAATAATAATTTTAATATTAATTTTTTTAATTTTGCCTATTGTTATATTTTCTGACATTGTACCTGGTCTGCGCTGGCTCTGGTTTCCACCCGTACGGCACGCAGTACCCGTCGCGCCACGTTAGCAGCAGTGGACTGGTTAGGAAGGGAGCGACGAAGCATTCCCCCTGCTGTCTGCAGCAGTGTCACCAGCTCACTGCGACAGGCATTTCAAATAGAATAGAATAGAATAAAGTTTATTTTGTGACTTATTCAAATAGAACAAAACATAAAATAACTAAATTTAAACACGAAATAGGTCGAGAGCTGCTGCAGCGCTGGTATTCTGTGACATTATATTCTTATGTGAAATATCTCTCTCTCTCTCTCTTCCAAGCTATGTGTCCCACATGGTGGCATGTGAAATACATTCTTATGTGAAATATATTCTTACTAATATAAACAAGCAAATACTTAAACATTTTTTAAATCATTGTTACTTGTGATACCTGCACATGGCGTTAGCCAGTGGGCGGGTAGGGACACTTGACTCTGGCGAAAAAATAAACGATTGTATGTAAAGCTACAATATTTAAAAGCAAGTACTAAACATAATGTTACATACCCACTGCTATTTTTTTTTATAGTGTTTAAACTTACTAAGCATTAGCATTTTCTGCCTGGCTGATGATTTCTTCAAGGACCGCTAGAGTTGCCAGCGCTATGTTGAGAGAACCTTTTAACTTCCTGTAACACAATAAATTAAATAGAATAAAATGGTGAAATTGACATGTCAAGGAAAACTACTTAGATGAATTTCGAATTTTGGATCATGTAGCTTGCCATAGAAAAATAAATATTGACAAAGATAATTTTAAACCATTTTTGGGGTATTTTCAGAGTAACGGTTTTGTGTAGGGTCTTCGTCTGCTTCTTGGTATGCATCGTCTTTGTTATTGATAATGCAACTTGAGCAACTATTGCATTTACGAAATATGGTAAAAACCCTGTTATATCGGAAGGAAGAGAAATACTACAATACTAAAATACAATTTTAAGCTAATAGAGTAATTTATAACAAGACTAAATAGGTAAATCTCAGAGAAAATTGTAAAATCTGCCACGACTTACCCCACTTTGATTTTTGCTAATAAATCCGATACAGATTTGACAACCTGCGGGTTATCGCTCTTTTCTGTATTCGTAGTCATTTTGTCAGAGTGTAAGTTTATACAAACACGTATTTACAGAAGATTTTTAATTCAAATTCAAAGACACATCCACTCAACTCAAATCCACTGCAATCGATGAAATTTAGAAATGTAAACATAACCTAAATTTTGACATTGACTGACATGCTTGTGACATTGACAAATTCATTACTCATTCATTATAGACAGTGATTTATTTTGTGTGACTCAGAAAGGAAATACCCAAAAATATACCTGTAATACATCCATGGAATATACAGCACTATAGTCGCTACTTATATATATATTTTTTAATAGTTATGAAGTGTAGATATTTTTTTGTTCCTGTGTGTTTCTTTGTTCATAAATAAATAAATGTAGGTATTGATATTTAGTTTTACAACATGTACAGCGCTCTATTTCTTACTTTCTCTAAAGTTTCGATTCACAAATTCACAATCCATTCAAATCCTAGGAAATCATCCATCCATCTTGCTTTGCTTGACGTTCGTGCAGACCTCGGTGAAATTAGTTTAGTTTAGTTTTTGCGACATTTGAATTGATATAACATTTTTAATAATTTAAATTATTATATTATTCATTTTTATTTATTACTAGGTACAATGTCTTTTGACTCTAGTCCATCTCTCTCTAGTCTCTTTTGTCCATCTGTCGGTGCTATCACTGTCAGTTTATGTCAGTGTCACTGTCTTAGTCTATCAATCAATCAAATCAATTCAATTAAATTGTCGAGCGGAGTTTCACGTAATTTTCGGGTTATTCCTATGAATTTGGTGTACAAACAAGGCGCAAAACTTAGAAAATGAGCCGTCAAGTTGATATAAAATCTCTCGTTTCACACATCGTCAGAGGAGACGGCCTAGACAAATGCAGAATATGCATGGGAGATACATCACAAGGACAAGTCCACCTCACCGATACGGTGATGATGGATGGAGACAAGGCCGTGACTCTTTCAGAGCTTCTCGAAGTAATCACAGGAGTTGAGGTCAGTGAATTATTCAATAAACAAGTTGCAACCTCAAGCGATTTGTTTATTTTCTGCGAAAAACGGAACGGCGTCCCCTTTCCATTTCCGCGCGAATAATCAAAATGGCGGTCATGAATTTACGACAAAAAGACTATCGTCGCTGTCATTGCAAAAAGTCGTATGTAAAATAAGCTGGTTTTCAGGAGACACAAAAAACTGTTTTTTATTGAGTGTGGGCAATTATTCTGCTATGTTTAAATGTAAGAAACTTTAATTTTAAGTCTTCTATTTATATGCAAAGCTTTCATAACTAGATTCCAGCCAGAAAACGGTTTTCTGAAGCCATACGTCCTATTGATGGTTTTTTTTTTACAAAAATATCAAACATACGACATTTTGAGTTTAGTTACGACTTTTTGATTTAAAATTTCTAACATAGGATATTTTGATCTGGAAAACACCTCATTAGTTAAAATCACAATTTAATATATTTATAAAAAAAAACGACTTCTCAGGTAAGGTGCCTTACTTTTATCAAAGTTTTATCATAGATCAACAAAAAAAATTGTCTATTTATTATTTAAGCTGACCAAATTAAATAAAAATATAAAAAAATAAGGTGAATATTATAAAAGTATTCTTCTTAACACAATGCAATCAAAATCAACTACAAAGAATCTAACAATAATTAGCAGGTAGGTATACGTAGGTACTTACATCAATTTAGCCCTTAAACCAGTCTATTTAACATCATTCTAAGTTGATCTTCTAAAATCAACGTTGTACCTAGGTTAGGGTGTCCCTTATTTGACCAAAAAAATTTTTTTTTCGAAATTCGGTATGCATACCCTCTATATTTTTTATAAATGTTAAGACGTATTGAAATATGAAATTTTATCTTTCTAGCATGATTGGAACCCGTGCCGACAGAGCCACAAAGTTTATCAAAAATCGTGTTTTGCCCAGGTATATTGGTTTGATATAAAACTGATATAAATGCAACAAATGAAGCAAATCAAAATTTAAATAAAATAAGATAAACATTATTATTCATTTAAACACATAACATAATAACAATCAAGTAGAGAAATTTTTTTTTAATGTCGTTTGTTACAGTCCGGTATGAATTTCTATGCTCGAGGACACAGCGCAACAAAACCGATTTTTCTCTTCTTCAGCCGTGACAAATCTGTTAAAATTTTACATTCATTTGACAGCCCATTCAGTTGTGTCATTTAAAAACCTTACAAAGACCTTTTCTTAGCTTCTGGAAAAGCATAGTTACCATCCCACTAAGACCAAACTTTTTGGAGAAAACTGTCGTCGATCTACAGTCGACATAATTTTTTTTGCCTTTTCCGATACGAAATCGTCCAGTGCTTTGACTATAAAAGAAATACAGGTTAAATAGGAAAACAAAAACCATAACAAGATATGTAGAAAACCTAAAAATAAATACTTCGCTTACCAAACAAATTTTGGGACAGTTCTTCCTTTGATGGCACGTAACGTTTGATAAAATCTAAGCTTTTGTCCCTGTTTATGTTGGCAATCATTTTAATTTTAGTTTGTTTTTCAACTTAACCATATAAAAGTGATAGAACTATTGTCTCATCACTTAGATTATAAGGCACAATTGATGGCTTTTGATTAAAGGAACTTAGAAATTATAGCAACTTTTTTGTATTCTTTTGACGCCTTCTTGAAGCAAAAATCTTGATTAAGAAGTTTAATTTAAAGCCAATGTTTAACATGCAATGTGGCAAAAGCTCAGAAGAAGGAAAGATAATGTCAATGGGCAAAAGTCAGCACGTAGAGCGTTTTTGTCCTTTTTTGATTTGTGACTGAAGCAAGCATACTTTTTAGGAAGAAATCGCTCTCGCCTTCTTCAGTTTTCTTTTTTTTTTTGTAATCTCTCTTCAAACATGATATATACACCAAAAATTTTCTTCAAGCAGTTAGAAAATGACTTTATGGGAATTCTTATTTTTTTTATGAACATAATGCACTCTCTAATCACAAGATTTGCACATTCACTGACAGTCAGATTAACTTTACGAATTTTCTTCAAGTAAAATTAGACTACGAGAACTTGTCGACTAGATATTTTTATATATTATATTATAGACCATTTATATTAAAAATAATTTATGTATCTTATTGCGTAATACCTCTAGCATCGTTACACAATAAACAATAATGTACTAATCTTAAAAATCGTATATAAAATGACAAATGAAACACGTAGTTACGGGACGCAGTACTGTACCAGCGTAAAATGTATGGAAAACTAAAATCGCGATTCGGCACGGGTTATCGTTTATAAATCGGGCCAATATTTATTTCTAGACTATACAGGGTCCATACGCACGATTTGAGAGGGTATGCGTAAAAATTAAGCGAACTTGAAAAATAAGGGACACCCTAACCTAGGTATATAAAAGTTTTTTTATATTCTACTCAGGTAGGTAGGCATGTTCATTTTACGTCAGCTTAGCTACTTATAAGTACCTATACCTACAACTAATAGAAAAGAACAAAGTTCTTGGTACTAAGGTATTCCTTAAAAAAATATTTATAACGCTTGAAACATTCACAATAATTAACAGTCGAAAAAATAAGCCTAAGTTTTGATGTGGTGGCTATCCTTGACATTCATGAGGCAAGGAATCATAATAAGGATGGTAATTTTCGTGAATTAAAACCTTGGTCTTGCAGATCCTGTAACTTTCTGAGAGTTATTTTTTTTTTTTGAATTGTATGGGTAATGGAGGTACCTACTTAATGTAATGTTGGGATATGGCATTTTGTTTCTACGTGGTAACAAGGTCTAATCATCCATTGTACAACAATTTATTCAATAGTGCCATTTGGATTATATGTACTTCAAGGAGCGAATATCGGTGACAACGTTATCACCAGTTCGATTGCCAGGTCGTATAGGTACTTGAATAGTATTGTATCTTTGAGAAATCCCTAAAAAAGTTATGATTTAGACTGCGTAGGTACTTCATAGGGAGTTGGATTCGTTCTAGCCGATCGTATTATATCCACGTATTTAGCAGGCACGTTGTTGTCCTTGTTTTTCTTTTATCTTTCGATCACACTATGTTCAGAATCTACTTCCATTAAAGGATGACCATGCTCCAAATATTTTTGCTCTATGACTAAATTTAATTCAACAGCACAATTCAAAATTGCATTAGCAACCGTTTAATTTCGATTTAGATAACAACAACCATCTGACCTTATGGTCCCGTACTGTAAGCTGTTCATAGGTTTATTGCATAGGTAATATAATATATAATAGGTATAACTAATGGCGAGTTGAAATTTATTTGGCATTTAAATCAATTATTTATTTATTTATTTATTCAATTTAATATTTAATGTCTAAGTCTGATATACTCTGCTCTGTAGATAGGTACGCTTTCAATATCGTTGTATCGATCCGGGATTTTGCCATCGCTCTCATGAGCAGGTCAGCTCCTCTGCTATATCTTTTAATTTTTGTTTAGTAGATGCCTGAAATAATTAGGTACCGTACGTTGATTACAATAGTACATAAACCACCATTTTTAATACAATTTTAACAGTACCCTGCTAAGAGAATGTATTGTCAAAAAGTCGTATAAGTCGTATAAAAACGCACAAAATAACTGACAATTTTAAAAAGTGGGTAGTCAAGAAGTCGTATGGATAACATAAGACATTTTGACTAATGCGTATGAAATACATCCTTTTGCCATACGTAATAAAGTCTTATATCGTAGAACACAACAGTCTATGATATTTTGTAGGTAGATGCATTACGTTCCATACTACGCATACAGCCAATAAAAAATAAACGAAAAAAAATACATACGACTTTTTGCAATGACAGCGACGCTATGATCTCTTGAAGTTGCAGAGGTACAATTTATTACTCATTTACAGTATTTATTGGTAAACATCTCACTAAACTTTATCCTTTTGACCTATTTTACTAATCCCTAACTTCTGATTCCTTTACAAAGTAAGCAGGTGTCATAAACTGGCAGCGATCTGCCAGTTCTAATAGGTACCTACCTATCATTGTAAGAACTCAAATTCGAGACTTCGTAACTAAGTAGGTATTTTAATAGATGATGCTGCGTTATCCATATTTTACTTCTCTTTGGAGTTACCCAAATCAGATAATTTTGCTAAAACCGGAACTGACTCCGTAAACTTATTGAATTTTTGAAACGAAGAAATTTCTGTGGCCGTTTGACTCAATGGTGGTTGCAGGTGGAGTGTGAAGAGGCCCTCCCTTCGGCCCTCTGTCTGTCCTGCTCCGACTCCGCCTATGAGGCCGCCTCATTCAGGATCCTAGTGCAAAGCACTGAGCACCAGTGGACCAGCACAGTCCAACTGTTAAACTTCATCCCCGATCATGATTACAATCCATTCAGTGATAAAATCACTGCAGTTATATCCCATGATCTTATTAACATTACTGATGAATGCACCATACCTGTGGAAAGACCAGCTCCACCTATCAAAAGATTTGGAAAAATCACAGATTGCCAATGCCCGATTTGTGACAAAAAGTTTCAGTATGCATCTCTTCTTCACAAACATTTAAAAGAATCTGCAGATTTGTTAAGAGCATGTCATATATGTGCTGCCGTTATGAGTCGAGATGAGTTGGTAAGACATTTGCTAGAGGCACACTTAATAAAACCACTGGACTGTAAAAATTGTCCGGCCATGTTTCTAAATGCAAAGCCTTACTCTGAGCATATGATAACAGCCCATGCACCAGGAATCATGACATGTGGAGACTGCAGCCGTTCATTCAAGAGTCTACCTGCTTTCCACGCTCACCAATCTGTACATTCGAGGCGATCTTGCCCAAACTGTGATAAGAAATTCCAAAATCAAATGTGCTACACGCATCATGTCAAAAAATGCTGCAAACTGACATTGAAAGGCAAAAAAAATGTCTTTCAAAATAAAGAAAATAAAATATTAAAAATGGGAAACCGAGGCAGTGTTAACAATAAATGCATTTGCGATTATTGCAACAAAATTTTCTCTGCCAAGAAGTATGTCGCTGCTCACATTGAGATAGTACACACTAAAACCACTCACAAACCTTGTACATTCTGTGGTAAGGTGTTTGCTGCAGCGCATATGTCTTCTCACTTAAAAACACACACGGGACAAAAATATGAATGTGAGCAATGCGGGGCCATCTTAAAATCCAAACTTGGTTTTGACCAGCACCTCCGTTTGCATTCTGGAGAACGTCCCTATCGATGTGACCACTGTGGACAAACCTTCTCAGCATCATCAAGGCGATCTCACCACATTCAAACACAACACTTAACGTCCCAAATTGTGTTTAAGCATGTGTGTAGTTTATGCCCTGCAAAGTTCAGATTACCTTCTAAGCTGAGACAGCATGTTCGGAAGGTCCACAAGAACAAGGAGCCCTGTCATGAATGTGTAGAATGTCATGAGAGGTTTCCAAGCTGCCGGAGCCTACTGAACCATGCTAAGAAGCATAGCTAGAGTATAAGAGGATGATTAAAATTGATATGTTAAAAACTTTTTTAAATGATCTTGAATGTTAATATATTTTTGTAAATATAGAACCAATTTTTACAAGAAGTTTGTATTTTTTAACTTGAAATGAGGTATGCATGTTATGATGTTAACAAAAGCCATAAGGGAGTCTCTTGTGCCGTTTAAAAACTCCACCACCATGTGGATAGTGGTGTTTATTGTAAATAAGATAAGCAGTCTTAATGCTAATGAATTTTATTTACTTAATTATCGAAAGGTAGGCAGGAAGACCGAGGCGAATTTTCGTTTGTGTGCTATGCGAGTGTCACTAGGATGAACACGCTTGAAAATATGCGCAGGATTCTGTAAATGTTTTTAAACTTTTGTGAATTATTATTGGATTTTGTGGCAAATAAACGAGTTATGCGCACAAGCGTCGGTCACTCAATCCTCAAATGGAAGATTAATTTATTGCTAGCCCATATCGTCCCCCTGCAGGACAAAGGCCTCCCTCCGTTCTTTCCAGATTTTTCTGTCTTTGGCCAATCTGGAAGGTGCACATCTAACTCATCCCGCCATCTTCGTGGTGGTCTGCCACGCGGACGTCTCGCGTTGGGCACCCATTCGGTTGTGGTCTTAGCCCACAAGTCGTCCGACATGCGGCAGACATGGCCGGCCCAATCCCATTTGAGCTGGGCGGACTTCTTGCTGACGTCATAAACCTACTAACTAAAATTCTTAAGTAGATATATTTTTTGTAACGTGCCTAGTTTATATATTACAGGGCCAACGCTTCTGCCCATAGCTTGGTTATTTGATTGGCACAAAACCAATATCAAATTCACAAAAGGTTAGGAACATTCACAGAATCCTGAGCATATTTTCAAGTGTTTTCATCATAGTGATACCTTGCACTGGACTCGCATGGATTTTTTGATCGGCATTACATTAGATAGGTAGGTTACCTGCTCTTATTCTAATTCACGAAAACGAAATTTTATGCAAATTTTTGCAGTTGAGCTTATGTTCATAAACTGTTTCGAATATTGGCACGAAATTTCGTTTTCGGGAATTAGTTTAATCGTTGGTGTTTCAAGAATTGTAAGTGCTTGTTCAAAATTTATATACCTACCTACAATCAAGATCAGGTGCTATATTGTTCTAGATGGACGACAAACCTGGCTTGCCGCACTCACTCTGCCATGACTGTTTCTCTCACATCACGACTTTCTTGCCATTCCTTAAGCTATGCAAGCAATCTAACACACACTGGACTTACCTTTCTGAAAAACTGCTGGATGTATCTCTCCAGATGAAAACTACAACTGCTTATATTTTCGTAAACGAATTAGTTCGAACAGTGACTCAGATAGATAGAAAAAGAAATATTAACATGAAAAACGTTGTTCAACGCGTAAATCGAATTAGCAAAGAAAAGTCTCCGCAGAACACCGACCTGTCGAATTTAAGAGTGTATTCGTGTGTAGAGTGCGGCTCGAAATATAGAAAGCTAAGTCAGATAAATTTGCATCTTGCCAATCAGAATAAGCGACTTTGTACTCATTGCTACAAAATCGTCAACCTAAAAACTTTTGCAGAACATCTAAAGACACATGATATCCTTTTTTTCAAGTGCGAGGTCTGCTCACTTCCTTTTGAAAGCGAAGAATTGTTAAAAAAACACAAAACCATGCACATAGGTAAGAATATGTGCTCAGAATGTAAGAGAACTTTTCCTACAGCTGATATTCTGACCTTGCACGTGCTCCGGAAACACGAAGCTGATGTGTGCAACACTTGCAATAAGAAGTTTTCGAATCGTGTATGCCTTTTCAAACATAGACGTTTATGCAGTTCGCAAACCCATAAAAAGTATATCTGCGATTACTGCTCAAAAGAGTTTAAAGGCAGAAGTGTGATAAAGAGTCACATAACTTTAATTCACGCAAGGAAACTTATGCATCAATGCGAAAGTTGTGGAAAGCAGTTTAACAGTGCCTGCCATTTAGAAGAACATTATGAGACTCATGACGTTATAGTAGACAGATATGTCTGCGAGTACTGTGACAAAATATACCGTACCACTGGAGGGTTTAAACGACATCTAAGACTAAAACATTACAAAAGCAACCCTGAGTTAAAGAAGAGATACTCTTGTGCAGTTTGCGAAAGAAGTTTCATCAGTGAAAAGAATTTGAGCAAACATCTGAAAACTAAAAATCACAAAGATCTTTATCGAAATTGAAGTTATGAAAATGTTTAAAACATTTTTGTGGTTTTAGGTTTGTAGTAAGTTTGAAGATAATTTTGAAGCCAATGTAAACGCTATTTAACTTGTACCTACTTAAATGTAAACAGATTCTGTGTACCTACTTACCTACTTTTGATTTGTATAATTTCACTTTAAATAAACTGGATGATTACCTACCTACTGATTCTATTATTTTTTAAATCAGCAAGTACCTTCTTAAGTAGATGAATTATAGCGTAGTCCAAATTAAACATGATAAATTTACATTAACAATCGCACCCGCGTGTAGCGATTAGTACCAAATAATCCCGGTGTGACGCCTTTTGCAAAATTTTATGAAGATTAATTTTCTAATTATGATTATAATGTTGTACCTAACCTACTCTGTCTGCTATAATTTTAGTTATACCTACCTAGAGATATTTATAATAATGTTTTACAACTGATCTATTGTACCTAACTACTACCAAAGACGATTAATATCTAGCTACTACTTAAAAGTTCGATGAGTTAAATTTTAAGGGGATGGGAATTAGGGGGGAAGGGACCATCTCAAAAGTTACAATTGCTTATTGTGTTTTGTTCGTTAAATATGATCTATCTCACCAAGACTTTGAAACATTGCTACCTACGTACCTGGCGACCGAAATCCAGAAGAAAAGATACCAAAGGGGAAGGTTTGACGGTACACCTGGTTTCAGGTCGATGAAGATGACATCTTGCCACCTGGGTTGTGCCGCGCGTGCGCAGAAGATGTCATCACCGCCGCCAAGTTCAAGCACCTCTGCGACAAGTCCGCGCAGCGATGGAGCGACGCAGCCGAATACCTCTCCAAATTCAACTTGGAATGCGAAGACAAAACACTCTTCTTCATGTGCGCAGACAAAGACATAGTCATATGCGAAAAGCGGACGCAAACAGTGCAGTCGGCAGTTACAACCCTTTCACAGTACAAGAAAGCCAAAAAGAAAGCGAGGCGAAAAGAGTTTGAGTGCGCTTGTCCGTTTTGTGACAAACAGTTTGTAGCACTGGATATCTTGAACGACCATTTAAAGAATGGACAGAAGAGGGTTTGCCGTGATTGCGGCCTGGTCCTTTCCAAGTCAGAGCTGGCAGAGCATTTAATCGTCGCGCATCAGAAGGAAACAGTAGACTGCGCTGTTTGTCACGACCTGTTTAAATCTTATGGCGACGCTAATTGGCATACGATGCAATACCATGGACCTAACTCCTATACCTGTGAGGACTGTGGGTGCGGGTTTAAAAATGAGAGAGCGTTGAGGGCTCATTGGTACTCTCATACGCTACTATGTTGCGAACGATGCGGACGAAGCTTCGAGAACAATGGCTGTTACCGACACCACGCCAGAAACTGCAAATCCAAGCAGAAATCTACCTTCAGTACGTACGAATGCCACGACTGCGGTATGCGATACGACAAGAAACCCTCGCTCAAAATACACATTGTGCAAAAGCATTTAAACGTTCTGCCGTTTATCTGTAAATCTTGCGGCAAGCGTACCTCCACGTTAGCTCATCTGAGATCTCACGAAAAAGTCCACGAGGTGAATAGACAGCTGCTAGAATGCCATTGTGGAGCGAAATTTCGAACTTTACTTGGTCATCGTCTGCACATGCGCATGCACAGTGGAGTAAAGCCTTACAAGTGTAACCAGTGTGAGGAGTCGTTTATATCGGCGTCTCGACGGCTGGACCATACCAAACGGAGGCATAAGAGCACGAAGGAGTTGGCTCACGGGTGCGAACAGTGCCCAGCCAGGTTCATCAGGCCGTGGGAGCTGAGGAAGCATTATTTGCTGTGCCATCAGTCTGTATACGTACCGACGACTGAGATATAACTTGGAACGTGCTCTGATACTATGGTAGGTTAATCAAAATATTTAAACGAAATAAATTAGTCAAGTGCGAGTCGGACTCGCGCACGAAGGGTACCGTACCATTGTGAATATTTGAAACGCTTCCGTTGACGTTATTAACATCGAGCACAAAAATATCATTTTTTGTAGGTACTTATGGTTTTTGTTATGAATATTTATTTTATTCTGTTTTTAGTATTTGTTGTAATAGCGGCAACAGAAATACATCAGCTATGTCTTCACATGGAGAATTGATTGAGGGTCCACCATTGAGATGTATTATAGAGCCACAATCAGACAAATAAAATGTAAACGCCAAAACTCGGCGCACGCTACGTAGTGCGCAGAGTTTTTCTTTTTTGCGTACAAGCGACATTGAACATTAAAACAAACGACATAACGTCTACATTCAAATGTCAAATGTTAATGGAGAACATCGAATTTGCACGCACATTTTTTGAGTGTTGTCAGCTATTAGATTGTGACTCTTTAATACATCTCAATGGGGTCCACCTATAACTTATAAACTAGGCACGTTACAGGGAGCTTATCATCAGTTTTCGACTGGTATAGTTAGCTGTTCTCGCTCACGTATCAAGTATTCTAAAATTTAGAATCTAAATGTATGGAATTTTTAGTTCATGCAAGTTACCGGGGGAGGCGCTGCACTGGATTTTCATACATTTGTGATACTTGACTCGCTAACGAGGACAGTATCCAATACTATGGTTAACTCGTGATAGACCCCCAGAAGTGGTAGGTATATAAGTAAGAATGTATGTTAGTATTAAACAAAAACTGGGGAACTAGGTAGTTTATGTTCGTAAATCTTGACACTCAATTCTGACAAATACAAGTACAAAAGTTTAAAACGTAAATTACAAAGAAATATTTTACTCACAGATACCTACCTAGGTACCTACTGTATATTTAGTACCATATAATCATCCTCCAACGGCTAGTATGATGTAGGACTAGATTTCTTCTGTTGCATGCTCTCGGTACTTTTCATTTAATGAACAATCTGCTGACCTTATACAGGATGGGTCAAAATTTTGAGTCCTTGGAAAAATTTAAGTAATTGTTGATGTCTAAGGTGCTGGTTTTGAGTGGTCTTGGCCTTTAGTAAGCCTATCAGCTTGCCACGAATTGAAATTAAATCAACTTGTTTTTTGACAAGAGTGATTGTTTGGGCGAACTGTACCTACCTACCTACTTTATTAAAAAAATACTTATATTTTTTCGTCGAATTGAAACAGTGAGTTCCTAAGAGCAAAACATTCTAATTATAATAGAAAAGGCAGCTTAGGGACTCTAAATTTTGCCCCAAATTTTCTATTTTTTCATATTAACTACATAATTATATTGCAAGTTCTTCTAGTTCATAAAGTTTGACAGCTACCTACAGGCATCGTATGTCTTGTTACAGGTAAAAGAGGAGGCTATGTGTCCCGAAGGCGTTTGCGAGACGTGCGCGAGCGCAGCGCTCGCCGCTGAAGAGTTCCGCCTTTTCGTACAAAACGCGCACCGCATGTGGCTTCGCGCAATCCATAATCTACAGGCCTTGCCTTTCGAGTGTTCCGACACAGCCAAGTCTATCTGCGCATTTATATCGAAGACAGATGGTGGTATGCAGGTTTATAAAGACTTCACAGGCGGAGAACCACGTGTAGTCGTCAACAGAAACGTGAAAGTAGCTCGCAAAAAGGCGAAGAAACGCACCACCGGACCGTTGGTCTCCTGCACTGACTGTCCCAAACAGTTCGCGACTCCTCAACTCTTACGAGTGCATTTACAGAACAGCGATCAGAAGGATGCTTGCCTTGTTTGCGGGAAAGTGCTTCGAAGAGGAGATGAGCTTAAGAAACATTTAGAATCAGTTCATAATCAGACTCTTCTGCTCTGCAAAGAATGTCCAAATCTTCTAGGCTCGATCGAAGAGTTGAAGGAGCATGAAAGAACTGCTCACAAAACAGGCGCTTGGACGTGCAACGCTTGTGGTAGAGAGTTTAAATACCAGAGCGCGTTCGAGCTACACGCTCAAATGCATGTTGTTCACACATGCAGACGTTGCGGACAGCAGTACAATAATAGAAGCTGCTATCGCGCGCACAGGGCTGAATGTGAACCGGACGCGAAACCGAAACCTGCGACCGTGAGTCGTATGCAACGCACCAACAATCGCGACCCGGGCATGTATGTCTGCGATTACTGCGACAAAAGTTACAACAGCAGACCGCAGTTGCAGAACCATATCTTGTGGATACATTTGGACCACCGACCGCACCAGTGCTCTTGGTGCGGGAAACGGTACTACACGGCTGCGCGTTTGTCCGAGCACACCGTCGTGCATACGCGCGTTAGGAACTTTGAGTGCGATATCTGTGGGCTTAGGCTGGTCACTAAGAGCGCGGTGACCTACCATCGAAGACGGCACACCGGGGAGAAGCCGTATGTGTGCGAGGATTGCGGTGCCGGGTTCATTTCGTCGTCGAGACGGTCTGAGCACGCGAAACGGAAGCATAACAAAGGCGTCAGGTTCCAATGCACGCACTGTCCGGCTAGCTTTGTGCGGCGGAAGGAGTTGGAGAAGCATGGTGAGAAGAATCATAAGAATGATCCAGTGTGCCAAACAGACATAACTGTTTAGATAGTGAAAAGCGCAAAATTTTGGTTAAATCGAAAAATTGCAAGTAGTAGGTAGGTGGAAGGTATAGCTGAAATCGTACAGCAGGACATAACCGAACGCCTCACCGCGCTTTCTCGCCAGTTGCTTACCGAATGTCCAGGAGATTGCGAGACACAGCTTTGTATTTAATTTTGTCAATAATATAATAATATACCTCCAGACAAACTAAAATATAACAGGTTAGCTGTCCGATGAGGCACATGTGCCTCATGGGTGATTGCACTGGTACGTCCATGAGGCATATGTGCCTCATGTTAGCTGTCATTATTTACTACGAGGACGTGTACAAAGAAGATCGAAACTTGCTTTGGGACAGCTAACCTGATAAGTACCCTATAAATTCTCTGTACTGTACCTTCTATAATCGGGGGGTAAATTTTCGAAGCGGCAAAGGAAATGGTTATGAAAACTATTTTCTAATTTCAACGCTGTTATTTATTGTTTTCTTAAATAAAATGTTTTTATGAACGTTTTTATTTTTATTCACAAGTGAGTAGTTTGCAAAATAATATGATTCAACAAACTTACCTAACCTTTAAGTGAACTTGTGAATTTCTAATCTATCATAATACGAATGCTTTGTACTTAGAGGTTTTATCCGAAGATAGCATACACCGTGTGTGTGTGTACATGTAAACCATGCTAATCCCGAGGACACAGCTTACGAGATTCCAAATGGCGGATGTGTCCGGTGCGAGTGTAACTATGTAAACGCTTAAAAGAAAGAAAAATCATTTATTTTGGTAAGACCTCAAGGGTCGATAGTAGTAAGCGAGTTAGGGGCAAAAGAGTCGGGTCACTCAATAACGAACCGACACCTTATTTTTAACTGCATTTATTTATTTATTTTTAATTCATTTTATTAACTGTGCCTATGTATTTTTTTGTGAGATAAATAAATAAATAATTGAATTGAATTTCCCTTCACTCTACTAGTAGTGTCAAGCGGTGGTGCCTAAGAAAAGAAAGGCTATTAAAAATTCCTTTTTTGAAGAAACTTTCGATAAGGGCAGCTAAAACTAAAATAAAACAACAAAGTAGGTAAATTTCTGCTTTTATTCTTATTTACACGCGCGGCCCAGCGGCGACCGCTCTTCTAAATTCTAGCCAAATAAAAATACATCTTATACAACTTACTACAGAGGTGATTTTAAAAAACTTAGCACTATGTACCTAAGTTCGGACTGCCTAACAAGACAAACAACACAAAAAAACCTAAAAATGCACTTCCAATGTCTAATGGCAACAAAGACATTAGTGGCAATTCGGAGTGTCGCAAAAGCTAAACTAAGCTAACTAAAATTGTTGCCGTCCCTTTCATAGCGATGGAAATAAAAAGGATGGCAATAATTTTAGTTAGTTTAGTTTAGCTTTTGCGACACTCCGAATCGCCCCCATTATATTATAAAAGCTATTTTACTAGCAAGTTTACAAGTTTTGTCTTTTTAATATTAGTTTCAACATTTAAAAAAATATTTAAGATGTGTTTTATAAATTCCACAACCCAAAAGATTTAATTGAAGAAAGTTAAGAGTTGCTCGAAAGTTAATATTGAGAAATTTGATCAAAAACAATTTTCCGTTCATGAAAATACCTAGTTAAAAACAAAACACAGTCTTTTAAATGATTAGTAAAAATTGCTTCAAATTTTACAACAGGCACACACGCGTTTAATAAAATAAAAATAAATGCTTGAATTGCAAATAAGAACTGTCCATAGCCATCATAGGTTCAATTGACCTATTTGAACGGAATTGCCATGAAAATTATAGAGAAAATTAGAGACACGATTTGGCACATCTCTCAAATATCAAAGCTCAATACAAGAAAATTAAAAATTATTTCATGAAACAAAACATACTGTCGCCTCACTCTCACACGGATTCATGTATAGATGTTTTATCTCACGAAGTCCGTTTAGCCCTAACTTTGCGCTAGCTGTCATGTCATGCTGACGGTACTTGCTACCAAAGCCTGACGTGAACACAATAGACACTAGTGACCCGGAGCGCGTCTCGGACGAGACTGATTGCTTCTGAGCTTACGCACACTAAAACTGTGGACATGAATTCACTATGACATTTAAAGCCCAACGGACTTCGTGAAATACAATATCTATACCTACAAAATGTTGCAATTTTAAAAATGAGAACTCAAAAACATACACCGCTTATTGAGTTTCTAATCCATTGCAACATAATGTACACAGAACTTAAGGAAAACCTACTAAATTACTATCAACGCTATTCCGCGTTTATAAAAAAATATCAACACTCAATAGAACATTACAATATGATTACAGTAAATATTACCTAGACATTATAATAGCACACGGGAAATTACTCACGTAAAATTATCGTCGATTTAGATACCGACAATGTTTCGATTCTTCCGGAGAATCTTCATCTGGGTATGAGTGTGGTCACTCCTCGCGGTCGCGTCTCACACTGCGTGCGAAGTATCGCTCGACGATAATTTTACGTGAGTAATTTCCCGTGTGCTATTATAATGTCTAATACAACTCACGATAGTTTTGAAAGTGGAATATTACCTAGAGTTAATGTTCATGAAAGTTATCAATGATTTTTAAGTGAAAAGTAAGATAATGGAAATCAATAAGCATTTGTTAACTCGAATTGATAAAAACTTATGTTTCAAGGTTACTAGGCTCTATATTTAGCCTGATTCTAGAGAAATTTTAAATATTGTTGCATAATATCATTGTATAGATAGAATAGAATAGATGTAATTTAAATACATTATCAAACTACCCTGCTAAATACATCAAACGGTATCAGAGAAGGCTGGAAATAGAAGTCTGATTTTTCAGCTGTCTGTCCAGTCTGACCAGACAATCTGAAGGCGCTCTTGCCATACATTTTGTTTGAACACCAAACCACATCCAAACCTAGTCGGATCGGATCGGACAGTCGGATGAAAAAAATCGGAACAAATATCTATAGAACACACCATGTGTGCCGGCGGGGATCGAACCCGCAACCTTTGCGTCTCAGGCGGGTCTTTACCCACTGACAGAGGTAATAGGTAACACCAGTACAATATCCGAACCGAAAGTCGGATCGGATCGGATGAAGCAAATCGGACGTCTTTTCCATACATATTTTAGTGGCATTTCGTGAAACTAATGAAGATTAGACAGTATAACCCGAGAATATCAGTTTCACTGACAATTTAGTATCAAAACTGTATTGTACTTGCGAGCTTAGTGCTATGGATGCAAAAATATCTATACATTGCCAAAAATAATTCTGAATAACCTTAAACATTATTGTTAATAAAAGATACGATTATCTGTCAACATTAAGCGAGTTAATATAGAGATGCAACATCGCGAGTAAAACCGGGTACAGATCTGCAAAATGTAGCATGCAATGTAAAGAATGCAAAACATGTTGGTCGAGTCTACGTCAAATTAATGCAAAGAGAAGACGGCGAGTGCACGCTCGCGAGTCGCGACTCCTCGCTAAGACAAATGAACTCTACACGTCGTCGCTTGCCTGGACGTCTAATCTGCAAAACGAAAAACGAAGTTTCGGCCTCAATTTCGTGCGGATCGGTACTCTATGGGCCTTCGTTCGACGCGAAGTTCGACGCGATGAAACATCATCGTTTCGGATATCGTCGACGGATTCGGATTCGATTTGCAGGTTAGATGCCCTGAGGGCCTAGCCGACCGGCATTCGCTATGAAGCGATTCGATCTCTATCATCGCTACACCTTTGATTTGACATTTCTGATCGCTCAAGTTTTCGTCATCGAATGTCAATTCCTATACATTTTTTTTTAGTTTCTAATCGAAAGCGATCGTCGAAATGTAACATGGCTAGGGCCTCTGGACTCGGCCAGTAGGCGAGTGATGACGAGCGAGTGCAAAGCAAAGGAAATATGCTATCCATACGTCGGTATTGGCGTTCACACAGGCATCAGAATCACCTAGCATGTAAAACTACTTAAGTGATCCTTGAGGTCCTACAAGAATAAATGATTTTTTTCTTTCTTTTTTTCACTCGCCCACGCTCGGACATGTATTGCAGGCTTTAAATTGCATGATACATTTCGCAAATCTTTACCCGCCATTAAGTTGAATGTTATCGTTAGTTGTAGTCAATCGCATCCAGTCGCGTGCGCGTGCGCAGCTACTCGCGCAGTTTGAGCGCGTGATCCTTGATGGCGCCACCGTCGCCCTCGGACACGAAGCGCTTGCGTCCACTGGAAGTCAATATTTCATTTAATTTATTTATAAAAAATCATGTAACTTTTGCAACAACGTAGTGATCTTTTTTAAATAGTTTTTAGATATTTTGTATTTTAGTGTTAAACTACACTTGGTATTTCATTATAAAATGCGAAGCATCATGCTGAGTAGTGAATTTTGTCATTTTTCTCCTATTCAATCAATCAATCAATAATTTATTTATTTTCTCTCACAAACAATACATAAATACAGGAAAATAAAATAAATTTAAAAGTAAATAAATGCAGTTAAAATAAAAATAATCCAAAAATGAGTGTTGGTTCTAACTTATTACAAAGAAATGTTGTGAGAGACTGGTGCCTGAAATAAGTATAGATATTAGATATTGTATGTAATGTGTTTACTAAACCGGAGAGCGTGTATGAAGAATGTAATGAGAGTGAATGAGGCGAAAGAAGTGTGTCAGGATCGTAGCAAGTGGAGATCCGTGGTCTCTGCCTACCCCCATGGGAAAGAGGCGTGATTTTATGTATGTATGTGTATGTGTTTACTAAAGATTTTTCTTTCTTTCTTTATAAATGATTATGACTTCGAAACGATTCAAACTCGCGTCATACGAGCGATCGCTTTAGCCGGGTTGCCTTGTAAACAGCTCATTCGGTCCCAGTACAAAGTGCTAACCCAACCGTAGTTACCGTGTGGGTATACGCTGCAGCACCTGCGCGCCGAGCCGCAGCCGCTGGCAGCGCTCCAGGAACCGGTCCAGCATGATGTACGCCAGGGGCACGTCCAGCACTATGTCGGACATGTCCTCCAGCACGCGGAGGAAGCCCTGCAGATACAAATAAATACATCATTGGGGGCAATTCTGAGTGTCGCAAAAGCTAAACTAAACTAATTAAAATTATTACCATCCTTTTTATTCCCATCGCTATGAAAGGGACGGCAACAATTTTAGTTAGCTTAGTTTAGCTTTTGCGACACTCAGAATTGCCACTATTATACAAATACATATATTTCATTTTTTTTAAACCTATAGTGTGTCCCACTGCTGGGCAAAGGTCTCCCCGATATCCTACCACTTCTTGCGATCACCGGCCGCTTCCCACCATTCCTCCTGGAAGGCAACAATGTCGTCACTATTTCAAATATTTCATTATAAATGAAAAATCTTACTAAAAGTTAACAGCTCCGGCAGGATTCGAACCTGCGTAGATACAAGCGATCGCTCTTAAGCCGAGCTGCCTGACCACTAGGCTACGGACCCTGTGAGCCGAGGCCTGAAACTATTAGTAAGAGATTTTTCGGTTAGAGCACCGATGAGCGCCATCTACAGGGATACTAGAGTATCACCTGCTCATTGATTGAAATTGAAATTACATTCAACACAAATGACAAGAGATGTCGCTACGCTAATTCTATAGTTTATTTATTATTTTACAGCACTTAGGTATTGGATATTGGACATCTCTAGTGGTCTCTGCCTACCCCCATGGGAAAGAGGTATTGATGTATGAGTAGTTGTATGGAGTGTAGCCTCACCCGGTCCATCTGATCAGGAGTGACGATGACGCAGCGTCTCAGCTCGGCCAGGAACGTGCAAAGCTGCTCCTCCACTGTAGAGTTCACCGTCTCCAGCGCCAGCAGGATAGTCTGGTGATATCATGTTATAAACTCCCAATAAACTCCCAATCAACGTAACTAACCTACCGACTCGAAGGTTTAAAACGTACATAAAGAATATTCTTGTAGAGAAAGCGTATTATTTCATTGAGGCTTTTATTAATGATAAAATTACGTGGCCTGATGTCGCTCTGCCCCTCGACGGTTGATGGTATACAATATCTTTACTACCTTGATAAGTAGGTACCTACCACTTAAGTCGGCCAAGTGTAGCGTGTGATGCCAGACAACATTTTGTTGAGGTGTTATCTTGTTAACTTTACAATTACTTTTACTTTCTTTGACATGCCTTACTTTGTTCGACTGGCTTCCCACTGAAGCTTGACTATTTAGATTATTTTAGATTATTAAGGGATCGCTTTTAAAAAAAAGCTAGGCCCACACCACCAGGTTCTTGCCTGATTCTTTCCCTGGTGTAGGGAGTCGCGTTGGAACAGGCATTAGAATCACCTAGCATGTAAAACGAAACTTAAGTGATCCTTGAGGTCCTACAAGAATAAATGATTTTTCTTTCTTTCTTTCTTTCTATTTATAACACAAGTGGCAAAACTATAATGATGATTATATAATGATTTTTATGCCATCATCCGAACTCGTATAGCGTCTTTCTGGAGTAGACTGCATCGCTCCAACAACAGCATACTGAGGGCTGTCTCTGACTATATAGGGATAGGCAATCCTATGTATAGGCATTGGCTAGACGTCCATGTTGATGGAAACAAGAAGTGACTTTGGTTATTAATTATTAATTTCTATTTTATTTTTTGTCTGCTCATGTCTTTTTTTGTATGTGTAATATGAGTCCATAAATGTATATTTAAATGTAAAGTGCTCGAAATAAACAAATTTTATTTTATTATTTTATAAACTATTTATAAAACAGTCTTCAATTTCGTGCCTGCAATGCAAGTTGGGGAGCGTAGACGAGTGAACGCCAATACCGACATGGACAGCATATCTGTCTTGCCTTGCACTCGCTCGTCATCACTCGCCTACTGGCCGAGTCCAGGCAAGCGACGTGTAGAGTTCATTTGTCATAGCGAGGCTTTGCTGTCGGTTTTTCTGCACAAATCAAAGGCGCTCGCCAGCGCTCGGCTAACATGGGTACGGTAGCACTTGTCAGTTTGCCTACGCTCGTCTTCAGTCGATGGCGTAGGCTCGGCCAACATTGTATTGCAGGATTAAGAGAAATTCCCTACACTCTCGAAGTGCATTTCTGCAGTGGGCATGTACCAAGTATGCATTTGGACATGCCCCTGACTGCCCCATTAGACATCTTCAAAGGATCTATAAATACGAAAATAGCGACGAAAATAGCTATAAGATCTGAAAGAATATGTCCAGCGCACCTTAGGAATACAGTCTTGACCATATTTGATTTTATCATAAAGTCAGATACTATTTTTTTAGGTTGTTCCTTGTATATTGAAGTTAATGAGTAGCTACGTTATAAACCTTCCCTCGGCCAGCAGTCAGCAGCCAGCAGCCAGCAGCTCACCTCATAGACCAGCTCGTGGTGGAAATGTGGCACTTCTAGCTCCTTGACGCAGCGTACCGCCTCGCTGAGCTCGCCTGATGTCAGGTACTCTTTCAAGAGGAGTTGGATTTGACGGATGAGAGACTTCACCGGCCTGGAACAAGTTCATTTGACCCTTTTATAATCACTTATATTACAAGGTGCGGAGCGGTGGGCGAAGGCTCGCCTGAGACGCGCAGATTGCGGGTTCGATCCCCGCCACGGGACAAATGTTTGTATGTTTTACGAATATTTGTTCCGGGTCTGGATGTTTTTCTATCTATAATATGTAGTATTAACAAAAACAAAAAATATCTAAGTAGTATTATCAGGCATCTGGTTACCATAACACAAGCATTTAGTTGCTTTGCTTGGGACTAGATGACGCGCCATGTGAAATGTCCAAGGATATTTTTTTTTTTAAATGGTGAAAGTTTGTAGTGTGTAAGCTTGCTAAGACGTTCTTGATAGATCGTCGAAGTTAAGCAACGTTCCGAGCGGTCACTACTTGGATGGGTGACCGCAAGTGGCATCATCAGTTGAGCGCTTCCGTGCTTCGGAGCGCACGTTAAATCGTCTTGGCTTCTAAAGTCGTTAAGCCATGACGGAGGCCTTTAGGCGGCCTTAAAACTCGGGGCGAGTCGTTAGTTTAGTTGAATTACCTGATGCCGCCTCCGACCCCCCAGATGTTGTCGAGGCGAACCAGACCTTGCTTCATGGACAGAAGTGTTTCTGCTCTGTGTAAGGACAATCTGAAACAAAATAAAGCATTTCTGTTTATATCGTATTTAGCTTACTCATATTTATTTGAAATTGAAATAGAGAAAACTAGAAAATAGATAAATATCCTTGGACATTTTACGATAATAAGTATTACAGTAATGGAAATATAAATAAAATAAATAAATAAACATTCTTGGACATTCCACACAGCGTCATCTAGTCCCAAGCTAAGCAACTTAATGCTTGTGTTATGGTAACCAGATGCCTGATATACTACTTAGATATTTTTTTGTTTTTGTTAATACATACATAATTATAGATAGAAAAACATCCAGACCCGGAACAAATATTCGTAAAACATACAAACATTTGTCCCGTGGCGGGGATCGAACCCGCAACTTCTGCGTCTCAGGCGGGCTTTCACCCAACTGCGCCACAGAGGTCGTCAAAAGTTAAAATTTATATTAAGGTTAAAATTTATATGACACTGAAACTGCGCTCCGCTTCGTTGCCCTTCGCCGCTCTTTTGGTGTGAGTTAAGCCTTACAAAGTATAGTACAGTACTAACTTGGCGTGTGGGTTTGATTCCCGCTGAGCCTGCAGTTGCACGAAGCGCGGCGGCAGACAGTCGTCGGCGACACATCGCGCGACAAAGTTGCCGAGCAACGTCGCCGCGTCCGGGGTGTCCAGCACCAAGTCCGGCAACTTGTCCAGGAGACGCTCGAACGCTGCGGATTATAAATATCATATTATTATTATCAGCCCTCAATAATAAATAAATATCCCTGGACATTCCACACGGCGTCATCCAGTCCCAAGATAAGCAACTTAATGCTTGTGTTATGGTAACCAGATGACTGATATACTAGATAGATACATTTTTTTTTGTAAATACATACCAAAGACGATTAATATCTAGAAGACAGACAAAGGCCATACACAAAATCGTAACCCTGATCCCGCAGTACCAGATAGCCTGGAAACTTTAAAACATCAATTTTATCCAAGAAATTTCAATTACTTTCTAGTTAAAATTACCTAACATTTTTTTTATATTGAATATTGTTGCTACATACTACTAAGTATTGAAATTTCTTGGATAAAATTGATGTTTTAAAGTTTCCAGGCTATCTGGTACTGCGGGATCAGGGTTACGATTTTGTGTATGGCCTTTGTCTGTCTCCTAGATATTAATCGTCTTTGATACATACATATTATACATAGAAAACATCCAGACCCGGAACAAATATGTGCAGATCATGCAAACATTTGTCCCGTCGAACCCGCAACCCCCGCGTCTCAGGCGGGCAACTCCCCGCGCCACAGAGGTGTCAAAGATAGTTTGGTATCAGCCTTAGAGAAAGTAAGAAATAGAGCGCTGTATATTTCTTTCTCAGTCACTCAAAAACAAAGAAGAATATATACAACATTCTTGTGAGTAAAAGAGACAAAGCATTAGATATTTTGTCCCTCATCGCGTGCCGCTTTTTTGTATGACCGGAAACTTGATGCTCCGAATTTTGTACTAGGAAACTATGGATTCACTGCAATTTTTGTCCCTCTCGGCGACACGCTCGCTGTTCGTCCAAGTACTATACTAGGTCCATGGTTCTCACCGTGTCCGATGTCTTTGGCCGAGAACACGCGCCCGTAGAGATCGGAGATGAGAACCGACGCCATCTCGCAATGAGAGGGCTTGTGGTCCAGCGCTATCTCCACTATGGTCTCGCACACCTGAACAAACAATATGGAAATAAATGAAATATGATCACGACTGTATCCCGGGAGCGGTAGACATTTCTTTCAGATCATTAGGCAATTTTTAGATCTTTCTGAAGATGTCTGAGGGGGTAGTCAGAGGTATGTCCAAATACATACATATTTGGTACATGCCCACTTTTTGCAGAAGTTAACTTTTCATACGTGACAGGTTGCAAGCCCATCGACGCTATTAGAGAGCTAACTGGTTTCGCGATGTTTTCCTTCACCGTTTTAAGCTCGTGTTGAAGCGCATATAAATTTTTCGATGCGAAAAGTTCATTGATGCACGGCCGGAATAGAACCCACGACCTTCGGATCGAAAGTCGAGGTACTAATCCACTTGACCAACACGGCTTTTTTACAATATGGAAATAAAATAAATAAACTAGTAATAGTCTTTTTTAAACTTTCGCGATCAGAACATATTATGATAAAACATAGGTACACTTACGGGTATTAAATAAAGGTAGTGATAAATCACCGTAAATATATATTTTTTCAAATAACTAGTAGTTCGCCCCGAACGAGATCTCGTGCACCGTTGGTTGGTGGTTTATTTAGTACCTACTTGCTTCGACTCCCTATAATTTACGTCACTGTTGAGTTGACTTATTGATTGTTTACGAAATCTGGCTGCTAGATTTCTACGTTCATCGAGTCTATTCAAAGTCCAAAATTCCAGAGGTCGTCTTAGGCCGTATACAGAAATAAAGCTGGAAACTTATAAGCGCTTACCAGCTTTTGACAGCGCTGGTAAGCGCGCAGGAAAATATATGAACACGCGCCGATAAGCACTGAACGGTGCCGACAAGTTCCCACAAGCTTCAACACGCGCTGCTCAGCGCTGGGAGCTGCCATTTAAAATTAATATACAACTGTGCTTCAACATGCTTCCTTTGTGTAGAACGGACCAGCGTTGTCAAGCGCCGGTAAGCGCTTATAAGTTTCCAGCTTTCTTTCTGTATACGCACTTACAATGGTAACTTACCAGATGACTCCGTTTCGGCGTGATGAACTCCATCAAGTCCTCAGCGGCAGCGCTGGTGTCGCCGTGCTCAAAGTACTCCAATATAACCGGCTCAGATTTGCGCTGCAACAAGAATATAATAAACATCAGCTAAATATAGAAATCAGAATAGCAAAGCGCTCGTGGCGAAGCTTGCTAAGACGTTCTTGATAGATCGTTGAAGTTAAGCAACGTTCTGAGCGGTCACTACTTGGATGGGTGACCGCAAGTGGCATTATCAGCTGAGCGCTTCCGTGCTTCGGAGGGCACGTTAAATTGTCGGTCCCGGCTTTTAAAGTCGTTAAGCCATGACGGAGGCCTTTAGGCGGCCTAAAAACTCCGTCACCAGAGTTGGCCACTTGCTTTTACGAACTTACTTACTTTTTAGAATAGCAAATATATGTCTTTTGATTTGATTTTGAATAGAAAAGCAGAAAGAAATCAGGGAGCGGTAGACATTTCTTTCAGATCTTTTAGGTAATTTTTAGATTATTTTGAAGATGTCTATGGGTTTAGTCAGAGCGAACATCGACGCTATTAGAGAGCTAACTGGTTTTCTCACGATGTTTTCCTTCACCGTTAAAAGCTCGTGTTAAAGCCCATATACATTTTTCGATGCGAAAATTCCATTGCTGCGTGCATTGTTCATGAGATACAGCCTGGCGACAGACAGACAGACGGACAGCGGAGTCTTAGTAATAGGGTCCCGTTTTTACCCTTTCTGTATGGAACCCTAAAAATGTGTCTGGCTTCGTGTAACCATTGTCTTTTTTAAACTTTCGCGATCAGAACACATTATAAAACATATGCAAACGGGTATTTATCACGAATTTTACCTTTTTTCCTTCAGTCTTCCCGCGACCACGGCTGGTGCAATCCGGTCGAAACGTCGGGCGAATATTAAAGGTAAAATTCGTGATAAATACCCGTTTGCATATGTTTCGTGTAACCAACCATGATGCACATTGCATTACAACGAGGTTCAATGGCAGGCAATGACATATCCTGTGCATTGTGCTGTGCGCGCCTGTTCAACATTCAGGATACAACAGCCGTAGAAAAACATGACGACCTCTGAGACGCAGAAGGTTGCGCGTTCGATCCCCGCCGCGGGACTAATGTTTGTATATCTGTGTTCGTTTCTGGTCTCTATAAGAATGTGTTTACAAAAAATATATCCAAATTAGCTTATCAGATATCTTGTTACCATTTATGGTTAATGTTTGCTCAATCGTTTCTTGTTGGTTCGTCTTAAAGTGACAAGGTTCTATATTGATTCATGAGTTAAATTGGTGTGTTTATCATTTCACCCAGATTGTATAATCCACCCACGCACCAGTACATTACGACTGTCTCTACAATAGCAGAGTAACCACACGTTTTGATCCCCACGGATATAACAAAAGTACCATTGTGTTATCTATCTATCTATACTAATATTATAAATAGGTGAAGTTTGTTTGTATGTTTGGGGGTAATCTCCGAAACTACTCATCCGATTTCAAAAATTCTTTCACCGATGTTTAGCATGGACTCCAAATGAACATAAACTATATTTTATCAAGGTAGATACTATGTGAGCGAAGTCTCAGGCGAGTAAGCTAGTAATTTATAATATTACTATCATCTTTATCGCAATGTCTCAAAATAATCAGAAATGCTGGTCACAAATCAATAAGCCCGCAGTGCGCAGACAACTTCGCGCATGTTTTCAAATTTTAACCTTGGAAACATTTTACACGTAAAAACAGTTTACATTAGTGGCAATTCAGAGTGTCGCAAAAGCTAAACTAACTAAAATTAATGCCATCTTTTTTATTTCCATTGCTATGAAAGGGACGGCAACATTTTTGGTTAGGTTAGTTTTTGCGATACTCCGAATTGCCACAATTATCTACGCATTAAATGCGATATTTCTACACAAAAACAGAGTTTTAAGTTAAGCAAACTTTAGAGACAAGTCTAATTTGGTTTTCGAGTGGTTGACAAAATAGGCTTATCAACCGAATATTTTTAAGCACATAATTTTCTTTAGAATAGTCTGTATAAAACTAAAACATACAATGATTTTGTGATATTTTTGAATCCATGAACTTAGGTTTCAAACTCAGAGCACTATCTCAGTCAGCTATCATGTCTAATAAATAGGTATGTAATCAAATATATATAATAATAGGTATGTATATAATGTAAACAATTTTCTGTAAAACTCTCATTTGTGTAAATATTATTCACCTAGATGAGGTTACGTTTTGCATAAAAATTCAAGGTTATATGTCAGTGTTGCCATCTCACCAAGTAGCAAAATCCCAGCCTCGAGTTACTAATAATTTGACAGTCTCTTGTCTGTTATTTGGATACTTGGAAATTTCACACAGCGCCATCTAGTTTCAAACTAAGCTATTTTATTGTGTTATGGTTTTTAGATGACTACATAGATACATTGTATATTTTTTTTGACAACACCTAAACTCGAAACAAATATTTGCAGAACATGCAAACATTTGTCAAAACAAATTCAGTCTCTGAGATACATAAGTTGCACTTGGTGGCCACCAAACCCTGTTTTTGCTACTCTTAAAAAGATACTCACCACAATCTCATCAGGGTCTGCCTCCACAATGACTTGCTTGAACTCCACATCTCCGTTGTTGATGGCTTCGGAGTCGTAGTTGGGGTCGTTGGCATCCTCCTCGTACTCTTCCAGCATCTCCGAGCCAGGCAGACCCCACACACCCTTGCCCCCTGCACCGCCTGTACAATAGTTAGGTGTAGGGAGTCGTGTTGGAACAGGCAGTAGAATCCCTTAGTTTTAAGGATGTGACATGTCAAAGTGATCTATAAACGATTGTACTGAATAAATACATCTTGAATAAGATCATGAAATCATGTCAGATTTGATAAAAATTTCCTTAAAATAGCTGAAAATTAACTCTGATAATAATAAATGCCAAGAGACCCATTAAATATCTGATACGATGGCAATAGTGGCAATTCTGAGTGTCGCAAAAGCTAAACTAAGCTAACTAAAATTGTTGCCGTCCCTTTCATAGCGAAAGGGAATAAAAAGGATGGCAATAATTTTAGTTAGTTTATTTTAGCTTTTGCGACACTCAGAATTGCCCCCAATGTGATGTTGATGTTTCCACTTAACTATAGATCAGTCTAAACAGATTTAGTAGATATGATTCATGTTTAAAAAGAGTATCGAAAAGGTATTTACCACACACAGGTTCGGACTGGTTGTATAGTCCAGGTGGCATTTGCCATTTTGGGAAACGTGGGGTATGTTAATCACTAATTTACATCTTTATCTTAAAAAAAAATATATAAAACTTTAGTAATATAGTAATTATAAAATGGTTAAGTTTGTGTGAGGGTGTGAGGGTGTGTGTGTGAGTGTAAATGTTCATTTACCAGCGCAACAGTAGGGTACCTTTCTGCTCTACTGTTGCACATGCTGAGTGACGACCTTTTTCTCTGTCGCAATTTATTTTAAGTTTTTTTGTAAATGTTTTTAAGTTTTTTATGTGACAAGAAATAAAAGTTTTTATTATTATTATTATTATTATTTTTATACGGCTTTACACCTGACATCTGGTAATAATTTTATATCTAAGCTGATATCTTGTCTACAAATCGTGAGCCTGTTTAAATAACAATATCTGTTAAGTTCTCATATTGGAAACTTAATAGTTTCGTGTTGTTCCTTTCAGTTCCAATACCCGAATTTTCGTATAATTTACCTAAATAATAGTAAATGTTTAAAGTCCATTCATGTTTCACCACCTTTGGAAATTAAAAGTGAAAAAAAACTAGCTGGCAACCCTAATCCAGGTAGAAGTTTAGTACGCATGACCTTGACCTACACAATTCGATTCGCAAACAAAACAAAGGAGGTACAAAGGTTTGCTATCAAAAATAATCAAAATAAATAGGACAGAATCCTATTGATCATCCCGCCTTGTGTTCAATCAAAGCGTCACGACAAAAATAGCCTTGAATAATGAAAGTTGTTTACAAGCTTAGATTGTGTAACGAGTCATTCAACTATAAATATTGACATAGAATATTAGAACGCGTTATCGTAGGATTCGTAGGCCACATGCGTCGTAAGTGTACGACGAAAGCTGCTTCTAAATTCATCCTCTTAGTAACAAAGTCGAGTATATTGATTACAAAGTGCCTACGTGCTCAAAATAAAAATTAATCCGCTGCGTAGTAAACAAAGATTACGTAAATGCGACTCTATTCACACTAAAGCGCTTCTAGAACTTTCCCCGGCGTGGTATGTGTGGGTGTGGTTCTGATAAG
This sequence comes from Xanthorhoe designata, assembly GCA_963582015.1. Lineage (NCBI taxonomy): Eukaryota > Metazoa > Arthropoda > Insecta > Lepidoptera > Geometridae > Xanthorhoe > Xanthorhoe designata. The sequence continues at coordinate 4,730,875 of OY757058.1, forward strand.
AAATTACCTTTCTTGGGTAGACCTCTGCCGTGCCCATTGCGTGGCCTTCGGCTGTTCTTCCAGCTCCTGTATTTAGGCAGCGGGGTGACCGCCGAGCTCACGCCATCTTTGCTGTTGGTGCGCGCGTATTTTTTATTCTTGCGGCGTAGATGAGCTGAAGACGCCGCCGCGTCCCCGGCGCCTTCTTCGGGTGCTGGCTTCTCAATATCAACGTCGGTTATGTCAGCATCCAGAACCACGTTTTCCGAATCGGAAGCGAGGCGTTCGACTTCCATTGCGGTGAACGAGGGACCAGCCGGCTAACCAATAAAACCTTAAATTCGTCTCAATACAACCGCTTGTGATTGTATAGCGTTGTTTCGAGAGAAATAGGAATGCAGATGCTTTAAATTTATAGAATTTTGGGAGATAAAATTGATAAACAACGTAGTGAACACGCACGTATTTGTTTTGAGAGCACACCGGCATGAAGTTAGCAAAATAACATGGCGGCTCCATGTCATTCAATTACGCCAACATGCAAAATCAAATACGTACGGCGTTGTTTTTGTGTTGCCAACTTATGGATATTACCTAAGTAAGTAAGTAATTTATTATTTCAGAGAAGCTTTGAAATGTTGTTATTGGATTGGACTAATAGTATGCTCTGAATATACAATCAAAGAAAATAAAATCACTACGTTTATACAATTACAAACTTAAGCAAAATTGCCCAAGTCCCTACTAAGATCTTCGCTCGCTCGATCAATTATCAACTTTTACACAATCCATCATATTTTAAACAAGTTTCACACGATAATTCTTATTTTACTATTTAGTTTTAATCTACCTCTACCTGTTTATCCATCCTCAACCTCATTCCTAACAAGCACTCTTTTACATGACATTCTCTCCTCACGACCGTAATTCGTGGTAGGTATATTTCCACCTGTTCTGTTTAGTTAGTAGTTCTATCAGCAGAACTACTGGGAATTTTATTACCACTAAATAAGTGACCTATGTATCACACCCCACAGAGTACTATTGTATAACTGAAATCACACCCTGAGCTGAGCTGATAAGGTTTCGCGGCGGAGGTGTGGCTGGCGTCGTCGTCGAACGGAGCAAATCGACGAAACCGCGCGGGAAGAGATAATTATAGGTAGTCAATTCTTTAAGTTAGAACAGACAGTTTCACTAGCTCCGCTTCTAGTTACGTACAAAATATGGCAAAATTACTGCGGTGAAGGTTGAAGCGCTCGTAGCGAAGCTTGCTAAGACGTTCATAAAGATCGTCGAAGTTAAGCAACGTTCTGAGCGGTCACAACTTGGATGGGTGACCGCAAGTGGCATTTATATCTGAGCGCTTCCGTGCTTCGGAGGGCACGTTAAATTGTCGGTCCCGGCTTTTAAAGTCGTTAAGCCATGACGGAGGCCTTAAGGCGGTCTAAAAACTCCGTCACCAGAGTTGGCCACTTGCTCATACGAACTTACTTTTTTTACTGCGGTTCCGCGGCGGAGGTGTGTGTGCTACGCGTGTTCAAAATTGTATTTTACGAATAAAATAAATACACATTGCACTTTCGTATTATATATATTTACATAGTTATTTACAATATAAATACAACGCTTCATTTATTTTATTACAAAGAAATCACATTTCATAATTTATGTATAATAGATAGCAAAAATTGTAGGTACACCCTACAATTTTTGCTATCAAATTAATTAAAAGCAATAAAGGTCCGGTATAAATTGAAATGGGTAGGTACCTAAGTAATTTACTTAATTGGTAATAAAATAATACATAGGTACCTACCTACTTACATTTTTATTTATGTGAATGAGTAAAGACGATCGCTTGTATCATCGCGGGTTCGAATCCCGCCGGGATCGAAAGTTTTAGCAAGATTCTTCATTTACAATGAAATACCTACGGTCTATCTAGGTGTGGTTTAACACTATAAAAATAAAAAATATACTTAGTAGGTACCTAACTATACAGCTGCCAAAAAGAAGTTCAGTGATAATACAACCAAAAATAATAAGAAAAAAATAATAATCCCACTAATATTATAAAGGTGATAAGGTTATATGCGTCAAACTCCGCCGTCTATTTTATTTTAATATTATGTTGAACAAAGGAATTTTAAGAAACTGAATGTTCCGTTGAAAGAAAGAAAGAAAGAAAGAAAAATCATTTATTCTTGTAGGACCTCAAGGATCACTTAAGTATCGTTTTACATGCTAGGTGATTCTAATGCCTGTTCCAACGCGACTCCCTACACCAGGGAAAGAATCAGGCAAGAACCTGGTGGTGTGGGCCTAGCTTTTTTTTAAAAGCGTTGTGTGGGACGAACGGTCGATCGATTGATTTGGTATGACCCTAACCACTATTTTAAGGCAACAAGAATGACAACACTTATAAACACTTATAACTATGTGTAAGTATACATAGATCTGTCTTAAATTGAAACAGCTGCCTAATGTGCTATACTTTACATAGAGGTACATAGATTTGTCTAGAGAAACAGCTGCCTAATCTGCTGACTTTTTAATTGATCAGTACTACAGTAACAAAAACAAATATCTAAACCATAAATTGGCAAGATTATTATGTCAACCATTAAAAACAATTCAATACAGTTCGAATTATTGCTGAACATCTTACACAACTTATACAGGTTTAATGCAGGACAGTAATTTTATTTTTATTACCAATTAAAAATACTTATTATCTTATTCAAGTATCCCACACATTATCATTTGTCATTTACAAATATTCTCCATTCGGCTTAGTCAAAAGCTTTTTTTGGCATTTTCGTATTTTTTGCACCTATCTACATAAAATATTACACTATTATTAAGTAGTATTTAATTTACATATACACAATTTATAGTAGGTAGGTACATAATTTATTCTTATTACAAAAAATGATGATTTCGGGCCAATTTTAAAATGGTCAATAAATTTATAATAAAGTAGATACCTATTATAATATAATTAAGTAGATTGAACCCACAACCTTCTGCGTCTCAGACCGGTCTTCACCCACTACGCCACAGAGGTCGTCGAGACAAAACACTGTATGATTGGTTTATGTACATTTTGTTCAAACTAGTATTCCATGCATGACAGATCGCAAGCCCATTGCCGCTATTAGAAATCAATATAATTTCGACCATTATGAAATCAGCCCATAAAAAAAAAAATAAAAAAAACAATAGTTTTTTTTTAGTTTTTGTTTTAAAACCTTATATTATACGATAGTGCTGGCAATTCTGTTACTTACTTTTTTTGTAAACATTAAAATCTTTTTCGTAACAAGTTTGACTTACAGAAAAAATAAAAATATCTTAAATTATGTAAGTACATATTTTAGACATTTTATTTAGTAAACAACCGAATTGCCACTCAGTAATTAGACAACCCAAACCTTTACCGCCTTGTTCACAACACGTCATTAGACCTCTTTAAAATAGTGCCCAATTCCCGGTTTCAATATTCAATTTTACTTCTTCATTGTGGCTACTGTGACTAGAGTTGCCACAATTCTGCCAGTGTCGGATTCGTTCACGCTAGATTCATAAATATTGGGAGGTAGTAAAATAATATGGCCGGTATAGGGATATGATTAATAAAAATATGTTACGAACATGGACGAACCGTGAGCGTTCCGCCGAGAGGGACAAAAGTTGCAATGAATCCATAGTTTCGTAGTACAAAATTCGGCGCATGAAGTTGCCGGCCATACAATAAATCGGCACGCCATGAGAGACAAAAGATCTAATGCTTTGTCTCTTTTACTCTCAAGAATGTTGTATATATTCTTCTTTGTTTTTGTGTGACTGAGAAAGAAATATACAGCGCTCTATTTCTTACTTTCTCTAAGGTTACGAATGACTGTAGATCGCAATAGTAACATTGTCATCTGTCAAAAAGTATCATACATTTTTTTTATATATTTTCTCTTCATTTTGGCGTCGCACGGTTTATGCAACGCTAGTGTCAATTATATTATATCAAATCCTGATACCCATTCAAATCTATCCAGCCGTTTGTGCGTGAAGGAGTAACAAAAAATCACACTTACATACATACTTACACACACACAAACTTCACCTTTATAATATTAGTATGCTTAACATTTGATAGAACAAGACAAAACAAAACGAAAACACAACTTCTTCAATTCCCGCCAACAAAAAAAAAGTAGCTACATTGGCGATTGAATTTCGGTCATTCGTTCGTCATATTGAAACCGGCCCTAACTCAGCTGTCACATTATTACCTCAACTCCAAAATAATTCTTAACGAAACTAGTAAATTATCACAACAATAGTCAATTTTTTTTTGTTTTTTTTTGTAAATTTTTATACAGTCAATCTAAAATAAATGATTAATTTTGAGTATTATAATCTTATCGTTAATTCTGAACCCAATACAAAATATATTCTAACTTACAATTATTTATGGCAGTACATTATGTTAATTTTTTACTACTAGTTACCGAGACATAGTTTTTAAAACCGACTTCAAAAAATGAAGGAGTTTTTATGTTCCTGTACGTATTTTTTTTTAATGGATATAGTCAAAGTATCTTTATTGCAATAAATAAATGTGTCTTACGATATTCTTTAACATCGAGTTCTCACAAAAAGTCCGTGTAATGCTTCAGTAAAGACCCACATCTTTACTGACTTGAATTATAATATGACTTGGTAGTGGCTAAATGCGTGGCACAAGCCGTGCAAAGCCAAAATAAAGAAAAGAAGAAGAACATTGCAGTATCAATGTATTCTGCCTTTAAGGCATGCCAATTTATGGATTTACAAAAGTCAATGAATTAAAATGAAAAACAAAATAAATGTATTACAAATTATATAAAAAAAAAAAATATCTAGGTTGACATGACACCATGACACCGATTATTCCAAGTCAATAGTGTACCGATTTTGTAAACTAAAATATACATAAAAAATATGCAATCGAACATATTATTATAATTCCATGGACTTTCCTCCTCATTTTCTGAAGTCGGTTTAATAACATCATTTACACCTTAGGAAATAACAATTGAATACATCTAATATTATAAGTTAAATCCTCTTAAATTCTTTAATCTCCTTTCCAAATCGTCAAAATCTCCGAAATCACTTCTAGCCACAGAGGGCTCAGTTTTAGCCACGATTGGTTGGTTACTTGCCACAATTGACTGCTTACTTCCCATAGCCGGCTGGTTGCTTGTCACAGACGGCTGGTTGCTCGCCACAGACGGCTGGTTGCTCGCCACAGACGGCTGGTTGCTTGCCACAGATGGTTGATTGCTTTCCACAGATGGTCCATCAGTAAATAGCGCCTCTCGACGTCGTTCGCCACCGGGCGCCATTTGGAAGTTACTGCCACTCTTACCGGGGCTTTCAGAACTGAAATATATATTTTTCAATGCTTGGTCTTTAATTATTATTCTGTGTAAAAAAATTACGAATTGTTATTTAATTAGTTTTGTAATCATACCCCATTTAAGTCCCCTGCCCCCTTACCATACTAACCTTCCGCCCCGCTCAATCTATCAACCCCATCTCCTCCACTCTTAAAACCCGTCCACCTCTAATCTCTATTATTAGTTTATTAACCCCTCGCCCTTATTTCCTTTTTTAACGCTTTGCCGCTTAACCCCTACCCCAGGTTTTTAAACAACCCCATTCTCAAGGCATTAGAACCACTTAGCGCATGTAAGACGAAACTGAAGTGATCCTTGAGTCCTACCGAAATAAACGATTTGCGTTTCTTTCTTTCTCTCAACTCCTATTTTCTCAATCCCCGCCTTCCCAATCTCTCTACCCTTGCCCTCCCAATCTCTCAACCCCCTGTCCCCCTAGCAACTATCTATCCCCCTAGCAACCTCCTATCCCCTTCTCAATATCTCATCCATCTCATCCAGGCCCCTGCCAACTTACCTATAGTGGTCCGCCCCCCCCGGCCCCCCCCGGTACAGCCACACCCCCCCGCCCCCCGGGATATGGTCCTGCACCACGAAGTCATGGGCGTACAGCTGGGGCGGTGACGAGTAGTCCAGGTTCAATGCTTGCCCTGGACAAAACGACACAAATATTGTTAACTATATCATCATCATCATCACGTGCAGCCCGTCTCATCCCCCCACTGCTGGGCATAGGCCTCTCTTCGCTTGTGCCAACCTCCCCTATTCTGTGCCAGTCTAAACCACTTTATATAACTATATACTTCAGCCAAATTCGACGTGCCAGTTTTGTAAGCAACCAGTGAATACTTAACCTAAAAATAACTTTATTTCTATTGTTTTATTATACACATTTCTGAATTATTGGGGATCTGTGATAAATTACCAGCAGGTTTGCAAATATTTGTCTAGAGTCTGGGTGAGTCTTTCTATGTATAAATGTATGTATTTACAAAAAAGTACCTGGACGAACAGCGAGCGTGCCGCCGAGAGGGACAAAAAATGCAGTGAATCCATAGTTTCGTATACATTTCGGAGCATCAACTTTCCGGCCATACAAAATAACGGCACGCGATAAGGGACAAAAGATCTAATGCTTTGTCTCTTTTACACACAAGAATGTTGTATACTTATATTCTTCTTTGTTTTTGTGTGACTCGTTCGTTCGTATGAGCAAGTGGCCAACTCTGTTGACGGAGTTTTCAGGCCGCCTAAAGGCCTCCGTCATGGCTTAACGACTTTAAAAGCCGGGACCGACAATTTAACGTGCCCTCCGAAGCACGGAAGCGCTCAGCTGATAATGCCACTTGCGGTCACCCATCCAAGTTGTGACCGCTCAGAACGTTGCTTAACTTCGATGATCTTTCAAGAACGTCTTAAAAAGCTTCGCCACGAGCGCTTTGTGTGACTGAGAAAGGAATATACAGCGCTCTATTTCTTACTTTCTCTAATGCATTGAGATGTATTATAGAGCCACAATCAGACAAATAAAATGTAAACGCCAAAACTCTGCGCACAGTACGTAGTGCGCCGAGTTTTTCTTTTTTGCGTACAAGCGACATTGAACATTAAAACAAACGTCATAACGTCTACATTCAAATGTCATTGTAGAACATTGAATTTGCTCGCACATTTTTTGAGTGTTGTCAGCTATTAGATTGTGTCTCTTTAATACAATGACAAATTTTAAATTTTAATGCATTTGTAATATTTTAATTGTTTGACATTCTCTTCATAATTTTAATGTTGTAATTAATTCTCTTGTTTCATTGTATTTAATTTGACATTATTGTAATATTTAAATTGTGTAGGTAGGTACCTATACTAAAAGCATGCCATTTCTCTCGCTTTGCACACCGAAATCGGTAAAACATGTTGCGGCTATACCCAGTTTTATCATCATATTTACACATGTTTATGCAAATAAATGATCTTTATCTTTATCTTTATCTTTATCTTTATACATCTCAATGAGGATGTTTAAGACATACCGGGGTGTAATCTCTCGTCTGTGCGTATCTCAGCATAGTTGTTGTTCCATTCAGCAGCTGGCGGGTACCAGGACTTGTTGGAACTGGGAGTCTTCTCTGCAACTAATAAACAAATGTAGTTCACAATTTATTTATTTTTATTTTTTATTTTATTTATTAATTCACAAAACAAATTACAATTTAAATACATTTTCATCTTATTACTATTTGTTTTGTTCTAATTGTAATTCAACTATGTGAATATGGTAAGTGTTGCATGCAATAACATTAATTTACCCTAAAACTAGAAACAACAAGATCATTTTTTTACAGAAACTAAACTACTACATATTTACATAACGGTACAAAATACGATTAGAACCAGTTGAGCCACCTAAGGATCGTTACAAACGATCTATAGGTAGCTCAACTGATCCAAACCACTGCCAGACGGAAGCGTGCCCAAGACACTGGCAGCATTGCCGCGCTGGATGGCAATGCTGATCTTTTGAGCCAAATAAGTGCCAGCCCTCGGATCACGCGTCGTTTATACAATATTACAAATTAAATTAGGAATTAGGGAAGGTTCATATCTGACGGAACATGCGTCGCGTATTATACGCCAGAACAGACAAATGTATAGAAAAACACTTGACCGTTCACACTCAACCGATGATACGTCAGTACGCTAGATGATACGCTCAGCGTATTTTAAGTCAGATATGAAGCTTCCCGTTCGTATGAGCAAGTGGCCAACTCTGGTGACGGAGTTTTTAGGGCGCCTTAAGAGGCCGCCATATGCAAATTAGTCGTCGAAATCCTTATTTATCTCAGTATTATGTGAAAGCTACGTCCTTCATATTTAGGGAAATGATACTTTGAACTTTTATCTTTTATCTTGGTTTTTTAGAAACACGATTGGTAAAAGTTTTCTCGATCATATATTTTTTTTAAAAATACATGTTTTTTACACAGTTTGCTATTTATCTCAGGAACAGAACGCTATTTTTGTTGGTTTTATGTTTTGACAAATAGCCTAGAAGTATTTATTTAGTTCTGGTTTTTTAATTTTTTGATTGCTTGTTTAATTAACTTGTAATTAAATAAAAACTGTTTTTTCGCTATAAATTATGTTGCGTGTCTATCGTTCTGCGCTTCTCACTCACGAGTAAAAACACTATTCGCTCTCCCGCTCATTTTTCAGCGGTATGGCACTCTCTTAACCGACTTTAAAAGCCGGGACCGACAATTTAACGTGCCCTCCGAAGCAAGGAAGCGCTCAGCTGATAATGCCACTTGCGGTCACCCATCCAAGTTGTGACCGCTCAGAACGTTGCTTAACTTCGACGATCTATCAAGAACGTCTTAGCAAGCTTCGCCACGAGCGCTTCAATTAAATAAAGGTAAAAAGGTAAATAGCGATAAATACCCGTAAACGTAATGTATGTATTACCATATCATCATCATCATTTCAGCCCATTTCCACCCACTGCTGAGTATAGGCCTCCTCTTTATCACGCCACTCTCTCCGATCCCTCGCGAGTCTCATCCACTGATTCCCGACCACGTTGACGATGTCGTTCGAGCATCGGGCGGGTGGTCTGCCTCTTGGTCGTTGAGCGTCCCTGGGCCACCATTCAGTAATCGCTTTTGTCCATCTTCCATCGTCCCTTCTAGCCAAGTGCCCAGCCCAACTCCACTTTAGTCTCGCGATCCGCATACCTACGTCCACGACTTTTGTACGACGTCGAATTTCGACGTTGGGTATGTGATCGAGAAGTGAGATTCCGAGCATATATATTTATATTATATATTACCATATATAATATAAATATATAATATTTCAGTGCTATGCCATTCTGCCCCCTGATTGTGTAACTTGTTTCACATTGTATCCAAGTTGTATCAAAGCAAAAATCACAGTAAATCGCGAAAATAACTGTCAAATATGACAGTATTTAAGTAAGTAACTTACTAATTTACTTAATCAGCGTTAAATCAGACTGTTATTTTCGCGATTTACTGTGATTTTTGCTTTAATACAACTTGGATACAATGTGAAACAAGTTACACAATCCAGGGGCTGGTCTCGTAATAATAGCTTTCGGTTTTAGTGAGTGATACAACAGAATCAGCACCACTAGTCACCTCTAGTCCAGTTATCGATCTCGGCCACTCTCCGAGGCCGGGTCCGCGGCGGACTGCAGTCCTCCACGCCCAGCTCGTTGAGCTCCGCCAGGATCCGTGCCTCGCCGTCGAACACGAACTCGCGCTCGGAGACCTTGCGCGGACCCTTAGCGGGGGCCTCGCCAGCTGCAGGGGCCGGCTGCTTTATAGCTGTAAAACAGTTTATTTAGAATAGAATAGAATTCATTTATTTGCCAGGTACATGGTGGTATACATCATACAAAGTAGTAACAAGAAGAACAAGATCTTAAAATAGGATTATACACGGAACTCATGTCCTTGCCTTGTTGGCATGCAAAATATTTTAAAGTTTATTACAATGTAGTCATAATATATTATCTACTTAGTTTATATTGAATTTGGTCAGATAGAATAGGTTACATTGACATTGAATTAATTTAAGTCAAGGTTATCATTTAAAAAGTCAGTAATTTTATTATAACATTTATCGATTAATAATTTGTTGAGTGAAGTTTTAAACATTTGAATATTTGATTCCCTAATTGATTTTGGTATTTTATTAAAAACAATGGGAGCCATACAGAATACACTATTCTGCATAAGCGTTGTTTTGCCAGCACGGCAGCAGTGTCTAATGTTGTCACGTCTACTGTAAGAGCTTGATTGGGAAAATCGACTAAATAAGTCTGGGTTCGTCTTAACAAATGTGGCTATTTCGAAGATGTACAAGGATGTTTAACGAGTTTTTTATGTTGTTATGTTATGTTATGAGCATGTAAAGGCCTCCCTTCCTTCTCTCCATTCATCCCTGTTTTGGGCCGCTGTGGACCAATCGTTTAGATGGGCATCTAACTCGTCTTTATTATTATAAGCCTGATGTTTCCACTGCAGGGCAAAGGCCCCTTCCCACTTTCCACTGATCTCGGTTTTGTGCATCCTGGCGCCATTCTTAAGGCTACGTCCGCACAGGCAGGCGGCTTGCTTAGCGCCTAGAGCCTAGCCAGTCACCTAGCGAGTACCTAGCTTAGTAAAACCAAAGACGATTAATATCTAGAAGACAGACAAAGGCCATACACAAAATCGTAACCCGATCCCGCAGTACCAGATAGCCTGAAAACTTTAAAACATCAATTTTATCCAAGAAATTTCAATACTTAGTAGTAGGTAGCAACAATATTCAATATTTAAACATTTTTAACTAGAAAGTAATTGAAATTTCTTGGATAAAATTGATGTTTTAGAGTTTTCAGGCTATTTTTTTGGGTTACGATTTTGTGTATGGCCTTTGTCTGTCTTCTAGATATTAATCGTCTTTGGTAAAACGAACGTTCTAGAATGTTCGCGACCGGCCGCGCTGCGCGCTTGGCGCCTAGCTAGTCGCTTAGCGTGTATCAAAATAAACAAACGTGTTGGTTTTTTGTCACGAGGCGCGAGGCATTTTAAAAGAAAAAAATGGATGAATTATTGCATCAGTTTTCACCAGGGAAACCACCTCTCAGTGCGGCCTCTGTGTATCCTAGCTAGTAGCCAGAATGCAAGCCACTAGGCTCTAGGTGCTAAGCAAGCCGCCTGTCTGTGCGGCCGTAGCCTTATTGTAGGAGTCAAGCTCGTCACGCCATCGTCGCCTGGGTCTTCCACGTGGCCGTTGTTGAGGCAACCAATCAGTGGTTGTTTTTGCCCATTGTTGGCACATGCGGCTCACGTGTCCTGCCCAGTTAATTAATCAGCCCAGTTAATTAATTAATCTAATCTAATTTGAAAATGCGGCTCACGTGTCCTGCCCAGTTTCTATAACTAATCTAATTTGAAAAAGGTAAACACCTTTTACCTGGGCTCATGTGTCACCGTCTCGGGTTCTAGACGATGGAATGGCGTCGGGGTCGAACGAGGAAACGTTGGCGGGACGATCTCGTCACCTTTGACGAAGGATAGTGGGACTCGGCACAGGATTAGAGACGGTTGGAAGAGTTTGGGGGAGACCTTTGCCCAGCAGTGGGACGATACAGGTTGATATAAAAAATACACCTTTAAACAAGCAATCCTAATCATAAAATCAAACTAATAATATGAAGGTGAAACTTTGTGTGTGTTTGTTACTCTTTCACGCTCAAACGGCTGGACGGATTTGAATGAGATTTGGTACTAGGATTGCTTATACCCTGGATTAAAATTAGGCTACTTTTGATCCCGGTTTTCCCACGGGAACGGGAACTATTCACCGCGGGTAACACCGCAGGCCCAGCTAGTTTTAGTATAACCTATATAATTTAAGTTTGACGACCTCTGTGGCGCAGTGGGCGAAGGCCCGCCTGGGACGCGGAGGTTGCGGGTTGGATCCCCGCCACGGGACAAATGTTTGTGTCTTCCATAGATATTTGTTCCGGGTCTGGATGTTTTTCTATCTATATAATATATATGTATGTATTTACAAAAAAAATGTATCCAAGTAGTATATCAGTCATCTGGTTACCATAACACAAGCATTAAGTTGCTTAGCTTGGGACTAGATGACGCTGTGTGGAATGTCCAAGGATATTTATTTATTTATTTAATTATACAGTGTGAATTTTTAAGATGAGCCAGTAAGGGCAGTTACCTTAACCATTATACTTACAGGAAAACGTTTTAGGAGACTATCCATAAATTTTTAAGGATAGTAGACCTGGATTTCTTTTTTTTTTTTTTTTAAACAAATGGCTACAAGCAGTTCACCTATGTTTCCATTGTCGCTGTCCTCAGGTGTGGCCAACAGCTCCTTCAGTTCTGCTTCCAAATCCACCTCCTCATCCAGGGTTCCGCTGAGGGCGCGTTCTATCTCGGTGTATGACTCCATCACCTGCAATAAAACTCAGGCCTTTACATCTTTACTAGATGATTTATTCAGAGTCAGGAGGCTTTGCCTACACTTGAGGACACTGTAGTGCCTGGGACATTGTTGAGATGGAGGCTTGTAGCAGCTAAACCATCCTCTCAGCTGTCGGACATATCCACAGGAGAGACAATGCTCAATACGTGTGGGGCTGACTAGCCGCGGGTTTCCTCACGATGTTTTCCTTCACCGCTTAAAGCTCGTGATAAAGAGCATATAAATTTTCGACACGAAAATCCATTGATGCACGGCCGGATTCGAACTCACGACCTTCGGATCAAAAGTCGAAGTACTTATCTTGGCCAACACGGCCGACCGATCACAAATATTTTAATTCTGGCGTAACAGTACGACAGAGATGGTTAAAGGCAGTCCGGCTTGGAAGATCGCTTATCATCGCGGGTTCGAATCCAGTCGGAATCAAACATTTTGGTAAGATTTTTCTTAGGCTCAACTCCCACCAAAAGAGCATCGAAGAGCAGCGAAGCGAAGCGCAGTTTCAGTGTCATACGAATTTCAACTTTATTTTCATTACTATACTACTTTACTTATTATCGCATGAGAACGAGTCGCGCGGACGCCCGCGGCTTCGCGGGAATTCCGGCGAATTCCAATACGCGCGCCTTCTCTGCGATAATAAGTATAATAGTAATGAAAATAAAGTTGAAATTCGTATGACACTGAAACTGCGCTCCGCTTCGCTGCTCTTCGATGCTCTTTTGGTGTGAGTTGAGCCTTAAGTAACGCACCTCCTTCAAATCGTCCATGGTATCGTGTACTGTGTCTTCGTTAAGGTTGTTTTCCTTCATATCCCTCTTCATGGCCGACGCTGCAGTCCTAAAAACATACTGTATTAGCTACTGGCGTCGAAAGAAAGAAAGAAAGAAAAATCATTTACTCTTGTAGGACCTCAAGGATCACTTAAGTTTCGTTTTACATGCTAGGTGATTCTAATGCCTGTTCCAACGCGACTCCCTACACCAGGGAAAGAATCAGACAAGAACCTGGTGGTGTGGGCCTAGCTTTTTTTTAAAAGCGATCCCTTAACAATCTAAAATAATCTAAATAGTCAAGCTTCAGTGGGAAGCCAGTCGAACAAAGTAAGGCATGTCAAAGAAAGTAAAAGTAATTGTAAAGTTAACAAGATAACACCTCAACAAAATGTTGTCTGGCATCACACGCTACATTTGGCCGACTTAAGTGGTAGGTGTCTACTTATCAAGGTAGTAAAGATATTGTTTTCACTCGATTCTGTTTTCACTCTGACTAGCTAAACTATGTCTAAAACCGAAAGCTCTTATTACGTTTATGCTAAAGACCAATATGGCTAAGCACTGAAAATAATATTTCAAGAATAATACTTTTAACCTTGTTTTTCATCTTTGCGGGTAGTTTTAGTCAGAAGTAAAAATGGTCGTAATCAATTCTACCCACATTCACTTTAATTTTACTAAATTATAGTAATTTTAGAGATGTCACTCAGGCTGTTATTTTGTTTTGAACTTTAACGTGAACGAAATAAGAGCTTTCGGATTTAGGAATAATTTAACTAGTCAGTAGTGGCAATTCGGAGTATCGCAAAAGCTAAACTTAACTAACTAAAAATGTTGCCGAGATATTTGCTTCGCGCATTAAAAAGTTGCATACAACGGTTTTCACCCCTTTTCAACCCTTTAGGGGTGGAATTTCAAAAAATCCAGTCTTAGTACGTAGTTTTGTTTTAAAAGGAAGCTACCTTCCAAATTTCAGCTTCATAGCTTCAGCGGTTTGGTCTGTGCGTTGATTCCAGAAAAATGCTTATTGTTTTATATATATTGATTGATTGATTGATGATTGATAGTAACATTCAGAGCGATGTTTTATAACAATATTTGCATGTTATGACAAATAGCTGAATGTAAACTGTATTCAATTTTAACACCTGCTTGTAACTTACCATGTTCAAATCAAAGCAAATAAATGAATTTGCTTCTGACTAAAACCAAAACCTAAAAAGTAAAAACGATTCTCGCCATAAGCTATTAGACCAGTCTAAGGGACCGTCTCCACGGGCGAGTGTATCGCGACGATTCCGTCCTCCTATCATCGGGTAATTTACACGGTAAGGTTATTATCATATGAATTAAATTTGCTTGTCCATGTCACCCGTAGTATCGCCGCGATGAAATCGCCGTGTGGAGACACGTTCATAGAGAGTTTATAGAAATACGTGGCACGACGATAATATCGCCGCGATTCTCACGCTCGTGGAGCCGATCCCTAAGGATAGACCACTCACTTGTACGTGTCAAGTATAGTACTGTTATGGTCTTGCTCAGACAGCTGGTTGAGAAGTTGCCTGACGTTCTCGAGAGCTTGATGACATCGGGACAGTCTAGCTGACGTTGTCAGCTTGCGGCGCAGATGACTCTTGGCCTGGGGAATATATAAATAAATATACTTGGACATTCCACACAGCGTCATCTAGTCCCAAGCTAAGCAACTTAATGCTTGTGTTATGGTAACCAGATGACTGATATACTACTATGTTACATTTGTTTTTAAATAAATACATTATTACAGATAGAAAAACATCCAGACCCGGAACAAATATCTGTAGAACATACAAACATTTGTCCCGCGGAGGGGATCGAACCCGCAACCTCCACTGCGCTACAGAGGTCGTCAAAAATAAATATAGAAAATAGAGCGATATTGTTCTTCGCAGCGCGTTTCACAAACGCGCACGGTGTCAGCCTACATTTTGTTTGCCGCGCGTTTGTATCGATACAAATGCGTAGTGACTGCGCGTTTAAAACGTTTCAATCTATCTATAACACTATCTAATCGCAAGATTGTATGGATTTATAGATGTTTTATTACTGACTCTGACACCCCCATAGACATCTTCAAAGGATCTAAAAATTGCCTAAAAGATCTGTAAGAAATGTCCACCGCTCCCTGGAATACAGTCGTGATTATCTCTCATATATTTATATCTCTTATTACTGATTACCCTTTCGCGCATAAACTGCTGAATGGATTCGGCTGAAACTTAGGCTGTACCAGCTGTACATAGTTTACATCCTAGGTATATGATAAGATAAGATACACATATATATAACATATATGTATATAAGATAAGATAAGATTCGTTTATTTGCCAGAATATAAGCCTAGAAGAACGCATACTGGACATGGTATAACATAAAGCGGAGACTTCAATTGTCCTGATTTGCTGGCTGAGGTAAGCAGGTTATGTGTACCGGAGCACCGCGCTAGATTCCGCCCTGGGCGAGTGCCGTTGTTTGCTCCGAGACCAGCGCGTACTGTAGCTCGACAGCAATCGCCTGTATGCCGCGCACAACGCCACCTCAACGCTCAATCAGCATCTAACGCACAGTGTGATATTTTTGCCGACAACTGGCCGGCACTCGTGAGAGCTATTCTATGTTATTGTGAAGAGCCTAGCTCTTTATTACCGTGGTAATCTTTAAATCTTTTTTGTACCTACTTTAAAATGTTTACCTACATAAAAAGTACCTACCTACCTATACCATTTTTGTTTAGATATAGAGATATTTTTTAAGTTTTTTGTTGTATTTGTTATTTTTTGTTTTGTTTGAGGTATATTTTATTTTATTTTGTTGCTTGTAAATAGTCTTTTCCTCTAAGTTGTATTTTTTGTCTTTTTTAATAGTACCTAACTGATCTAATGTTTTAGAATAACGCCTTAGGTTAAGTGCCTGTAATGTTATTTTAAGTGAAATAAATAATTGTCTAATTGTCTAATAAAGGGTCTCACCGCTGTCTTGTTCCCCAGCGCCACAGCAGCCCGCGCGTCTCCCTCGGCCGCAGCGACGTCTCTAGCGAGCCGAGTGAGGTCGGTCTCCAGGCGAGTCTCCGCCGTTAATAGCCGAGCGTGCGCCTCGTCCGTCTCTGATATTGGTGATACGCGTCCGTTGCTGTCCGCTGTAACATTTATTTATTTATTTATTTTAATTAATACGGTTTACACCAATTACATTAATTAAATAATTTTCATAATAAGAATAAAAGAAAAATCAAATAAGTAGGTACACAATAAAAAAATTAAATAAGTAAATAGATACTTGAGTTCTGTGAGATACTTAAGCTCCGTAGCTTAAACATGATTGAATAAGCCTTTACATACTTTTACAATCCATAAAGTACGTCACACGTAAAGGGGGGAGGGGAAGGGGGGGCGACGAAATGTTACCTGGTGTGACAAGGGGTGGGAGGGGTTTAAGTTTTGTGACGTCACATTTTTAAATCAAAAACTCATGAAATTCGTGTGACGTATTTTAATTTGGCAATTTTGCCTACACTTAACGGGACACTGTAGTGCCTGGGACATTGTTGAGATGGAATGGGCTTGTAGCAGCTAAACCATCTTAACTGCTGGGCATATCCACAGGAGAGACAATGGTTAATATGTATGCCATACATATTAACCATTGTCTCTCCCCATACATTGTATGGGGTTGATTAGTCACAGGTTTCCTTACAATGTTTTCTTTCATTGGTTTACATCGTGAGCAGTTTCAAACAATGCTTGTTTAAAGATTGCAGACAGGCTACTATCATACTAGCCCCGAGTCCAGTCTACTGGTCTACTCACCCAGTTTGAGCAGGTCTCCTTTGACCACCGCCTGGCCCCGCTCCAGCAGACAGGCCACTATCAGCTCCGAGTCCGGCCCACTCCTCCCCGCTCGTCTCATCAGCTCGGAGACCGAGCCTACGCGAGATTCGCCGATAGGATATGATGAGAGGAAGGAAGCGGCTTGCTCCTGTGTCAGATTTTAAAATAATAATTAATATAAATCTTGAAATTTTACTTAAAAACAAATCAAAGCTTGACATCAAAATAAGTAAATTGGTGTGATCTATTTCTAGCTACGCGACCGACAATTTAACATGTCCTCCAAAGCATGGAAGCGCTCAGGTGTTGAAAGAAAGAAAGAAAGAAAAATCATTTATTCTTGTAGGACCTCAAGGATCACTTAAGTTTCGTTTTACATGCTAGGTGATTCTAATGCCTGTTCCAACGCGACTCCCTACACCAGGGAAAGAATCAGGCGAGAACCTGGTGGTGTGGGCCTAGCTTTTTTTTAAAAGCGATCCCTTAACAATCTAATTAAAATAATCTAAATAGTCAAGCTTCAGTGGGAAGCCAGTCGAACAAAGTAAGGCATGTCAAAGAAAGTAAAAGTAATTGTAAAGTTAACAAGATAACACCTCAACAAAATGTTGTCTGGCATCACACGCTACACTTGGCCGACTTAAGTGGTAGGTACCTACTTATCAAGGTAGTAAAGAAATTGTATACCATCAACCGTCGAGGGGCAGAGCGACATCAGGCCACGTAATTTTATCATTAATAAAAGCCTCAATGGAATAATACGCTTTCTCTACAAGAATATTCTTTATGTACGTTTTAAACCTTCGAGTCGGTAGGTTAGTGACGTTGATTGGGAGTTTATTGTAAAAGAGTACAGTATTTCCCATAAGTTAATAATACTACTTGCAGTCACCCATCCAAGTTGCCTTTTCAATGACACTTGCAGTCAGAACTCTGAATAAATACACTGTTACAGTCTTCAGAGAATCCACCATCTGCCTAATGCAGATTGGGCAGAACAATGTCATTCATACCTTCAGAACACCCTCCAGGACGAACTTCTGCGTGGCGTCTATGCTTGCCTTAGGCAGACCATCATTGTCCACCGCCTGCCTGGCCGGCAGGAGTGACGTCACAGCAGTAAGCGCCAAGGCAGCTGGCTTGAAGGCGATACGAGCGCCCCATCTAACCCAGCCTTCCGAACCAGTTTGAAGGATTGTCTGGTACTTGGAGAGAGGTACAAGCTCGCTGGATCTGGAGAAGCAAAACATAAATGTTTACATCTTTACTATAGTCGGTTCACGAATTCGAGTCCAAAAAGTTAAACAAAGGGGATACCAGAACAAGAAGTCTTCTATAGATTTTTTTCTAATTTTGTCTTCTTCACTTCACTCGGAATTTATAGATTTTATTATAATATAAATTTTAAGTCATTTAAATTTAAAAGACATTTGTTTGTTATCTTTTAGGTTACCTTTTAGGACTCGAATTCGTGAACCGACTATACATAGATGTTATATATACATACAGTGCCAGGAGGCAATTATTGTCTACACTTAATAGGACACTGTTGTGCCTGGGACATTGTTGAGATGGAGGATGCCCATGCCCAGCACCTAAGCCTATGCATACCATGTTTAAAACAAGCAGGCCATCATCGCTAGAAGTTAATGATATAAAAAAATATTTGACGACCTCTGTGGCGCGGTGGGCGAAGGCTCGCCTGAGACGCGGAGGTTGCGGGTTCGATCCCCGCCACGGGACAAATGTTTGTATGTTCTACAGATATTTGTTCCGGGTCTGGATGTTTTTCTATCTATAAATATGTATGTATTTACAAAAAAAAATATCTATGTAGTATATCAGTCATCTGGTAACCATAACACAAGCATTAAATTGCTTAGCTTGGGACTAGATGACGCTGTGTGGAATGTCCAAGGATATTTATTTATTTATTTATTATTTCATGAAACAATTTAGCAAATGTTCTACCATTTTGATTGCGTCAACTTTTAAATCAACTTCCTTGTAGTATTTTTTTTAAGTTAAATGTTATAATTATGTCACCGTAAACAAAGCACTTACCTAAACATTTCCTCGACAACTATATCGATGCAGGCGGGCGTGCGACCTTTCCTCTGGAAAGCCACTTTAGCGTCCGCCGCCGACAAGACAGCGTCCCCTCGTGATCTGCACCACAACCTAAGCATATCCGACCAAAACTTCATCTTCATCTCCCATGATTCAGGATTAGCTGCCTTTAGACGGAAGGGCGCGAAGAGTGCATTCATTCGCACCTCGTCCGACCAGCACGGAGGGAGCTTGTCCTCAGGAATTCCGTCTGGACCCATGACGAACACAGATTTATTATATTACGGTGTGAAACACTATTCAAATCAGTCAGAGATGATAATAAAGCTGCAATGCGATGTAATATCAACATGCACACGATTTTGACAGCTGATTTTAATTATATTATTAGGGGAGGGGATACCAGCTTGCTAAAATTATTTTCCCAAAAGCTAGACAAAAATACTTACTTTATTCTCACTCGTGTTGTACACATTGTTAGCAAAGATTATTAGCTTCAATAGTTAATAATAAAATAAATACTATTAATTAGCTAAGGCTGTTGTAAGTTAAGTTATGTTTATAATGTGGTGTAATATGTATGGTAAAAAAAAACTAAAATACCTATTGTACCGTAAAAGTTCTCAGTTCTGCTGTCACTGTCTGTAATTGTGTGTCAGTGACAGTATTATATTATAAAGTTTCAATCCGTATCATCTGTGACGGTGGGTGACGGATTGGATTGACGTGACGAGTGACGGATCTTCAGACTTCAATCAAACTTCAAAGTCTCTTCAAAGTTCAACTTCAATTCAAAGCCTTCGTCTTCGTGTCTTACGAAAATCAAGCGAATTTACGATATTTCGCAAGTTTTCAACTCTCTATAACGTAAAATTTAAAGCAAAGTATCCAAATAATCATTATTTTGGTAAGTATGACCCAAAAATCCCTTGTGGTTTATAGTTTTTATGTGTTGCTAACATTTTGGTTAGCAGCGGCTCTCGTAATTTCGCTTATGCTCGAGAATTTTAACAAGAAACATTGTTCTTTTTGCTTGCAAGTACTCTATGTTTAGCCGTTAATTATATCTATCAGGTTAATACTGTTATAAGTGTATTATGCGTACTTTCATACCACGATGTATTCGCAAGTTTCCCGAGTCATGTACCTATGTACACAAAGATGGTACGATACGAAAAGAACTGGTTTAGGTACTTATCTAACTGTTGATTTTCTTTTCTGCCTTCAAGGTGACCCAGATTTAAACCAGGGTCAAAATACATGTGCTCATCATGCAAAATACCTAGACATACCTAGCTTTTATAAAAATTAACAGTAGATAAATAGCTAAGTTTAGTTATAAACACTTAGAAACTTCTCAAATTATTTGAACTGTGTAATATACCTACAGTTAGAAAGAAAGAAAAATCATTTGTATTGGTAGGACCTCAAGGATCACATTGGATTGTCTTACAATTATTTATACAATAAATGCAGTGATTCCATTGCCCGTTCCATCCGCGACTCCCTTTAGTTGATGAACAGACCTCAGATCTCAGTTGGTAGTAGCAAGGTACCCTTGTGGGTTTCTCCTCAAATACTCAGGCCTTTACATCTTTACTAGATGATTTATACAGAGTCAGGAGGCAAGCTTTGCCTACACTTAACGGGACACTAGTGCCTGGGACATTGTTGAGATGGAATAGGCTTGTAGCACCTAAACCACCCTCTCAGCTGTCGGACATATCCAAAGGAAAGACAATGGTCAAATTGTGTGGGGCTGACTAGCCGTGGGTTTCCTCACAATATTTTCTGTCACCATTTAAAGCTTGTGTAGAGTGCATATACATTTTTCAACGCAACATGTCAAAATAGAGAGATAAATAGCTAGAAAATTCTTAAAACTTGCAGTTTCACCATTACTACTTAAACCTACTATCAGTATAGATAGTAAGTAAAGTACAAATAATATTATCTGTATTGGAATATTGCATTGTATCTTAGATTAGATTTATCGTTAAACCTTGCAAATGCAAAGATTACTGTCACTCTTGTAACTTCAATGTAGTCAATAGATTTTTAAGACCTCTAGATTTTTTTTTTTTTTTTTTTTTATTCTGGTTTTATTTAGGGGCTTTGAGTCTTACAATAAGACTATGTCAGTCCCATAGGAAAATCTAAAAACTACAGTATTCAATTATGAAGAATTTTGTATGTGAATTTTGTATGTGGTGTGGAGCATGATAGCTGCATCAGAAGTGGGTGCAGCGAGCATACTCTGAAATAAGCCCACATCAAGCAAATTAATACAAAACTTATTTATTAGCTCCTGCCTCACAGATCTGCTCCGGGAACACTCCACTAAGAAGTGGTCCCTCTGGAATTGCTTTCAATTTGTATATTTTACTAGCTGCTGCTGTGTTACCCGTGGGAATAAAGTAGTCTATTTTTTAATCCAGAGTATAAGCAATTCTGGTACTAAATTTCATTCAAATCCGTCCAGCTGTTTGAGCGTGAAAGAGTAACAAACACTTACATACTTACACACACACAAACTTTCACCTTTATAATATTAGTGTGAGACATTCCTAAAAAAATAAAAAAAAATATGATCATGACTGTATCCCGGGAGCGGTAGACATTTCTTTCAGATCATTAGGCAATTTTTAGATCTTTTCGAAGATGTCTAAGGGGGTAGTCAGAGGTATGTCCAAATACATACATATTTGGTACAAGCCCACTTTTTGCAGAAGTTAACTTTCCATACGTGACAGGTTGCAAGCCCATCGACGCTATTAGAGAGCTAACTGGTTTCCTCACGATGTCTTCCTTCACCGTTATAAGCTCGTGTTAAAGAGACATTCCTTCCCTGACAATATATTATAAACAGCTACATAGTATACTAGTTTCAAATCCGGGCCCCGTCCTGACCTCGTATGGCACGCCATCATCTCTTATGTTAAGGAAGAGTTTCTTATGGCGAAATTGTATTTGGTGGCCACCAAACTCTGTTTTCGCTACTCTTCCTAAACTACAAAATTAAACTATTACAGTGGCATAAAAAAAAGCAGCTTTTTTTTATGTAATAAATTTTAAACATATTGATAAATAGCTATAACTACCTACTTAAGATCTGATTTAATTATTAAATAAATAGTAAAACTAACAATTAAACAAACAGTACATTTCAAGATTATCAGGGACATGATTTTACATAAAATAGTTGATCCACCCGGGTATCACAAAATGTATCTTTTTTTTTTAATTCCTTTGTTCAACATAATAATAAGGTAAAATAGGTGGCGGCGCTACTTTGACGCATATAACCACATTAATGACATTGCTAAATTTGAATTAATTATCATCGTAATGTTTGATGAATGTTGAATTGTTATAGCGATATCATCAATTAATCCGTCAATAGTGGACCGATTTTTGATTATTATTATCATTAGGAGCCCTCAGTGTCCCACTGCTGGGCAAAGGCCTCCCCCCACTCTCTCCAGTCGTCCCTCTCCTGCGCTAATATGGTCCAGTCGGCGCGGAATTTGACGAGCTCGTCCCGCCTCTCGATTTTTGATAACTTTGTTTTTGTTGGAATGAGTATACCTACTTAATACCGAGGTGGTCCCATACAAATACAGAAAGTCGCTCTCTCCTTACTCTTACGAAATAGAAGTCGATTTTTATTAATCTTACCACTTGTGGAGTTTATTTTCGAAACGGAAAACCATCGGATTGAAAGGCGTTTTTTATTTATTTATATCAGCCGTTCGTGTCCCACTGCTGGGCAAAGGCCTCCCCCCACTCTTTCCAGACGTCGCGATCTTGTGCTATAGTCTCCCAGTCGGTTGTAAATTGGTCGAGCTCGTCCCGCCACCTCGGGAGCGGTTTATAAGTCATCTTTATTTACAGGTTTCGTGCACGAGACGGCGCCACTGAGATGTGCCTTCGGCGATACGGCTGCCGAATTTCGGCATGGTGTTAGGTACGTACCAGATACACCAATTCAATAAATTAGATTTAAATAACATAAGCATAATGTTACCTAACTCCTTCCTCACGTATAGCCCATCCACACTCACAGAGATTTTACAATATTGCTCACTGGACAAAATCGATACAAACGCGTCGATGCGTGTCCCTCCTCATCCCTTTCCAATAAAAATAACACAAACGCGCAGAGAGAGAACGCACTACACAAAAACGCGTAGTGACTGCTCTTTCGAAAAATCGCATGAATATAGGTACAGGACTGACTGATTCACAATTTGTTTAAGAAAAAACTTACGTGAGCAAGGCAGGACTCGAACCTATTTCTGTACAATGTATTAGTACCCAAGTCAAAGAGCACATTAATATTTACAAAGTAATTTAACATACGATTAGAAATACAAAACTGACGTCATAATGTGAAAGTTCAATGACATTACTGACGCACTCATCTGTTTGTGGTTTGATCTGATTGTATTATTGGGTCATATCTTAAAATCTTTGCTCGGAGAATAGGCCGTTTTGTTAAGGTGTATGCGTCAAACTACGCCAGCCGCTGCCTATTTTATTTTATTATTACCTCTGTAATAGTTTTATTTAGTCTAAGGACCGTCTCCACGGGCGAGTGTATCGCAACGATTCCGTCCTCATATCATCGGGTAATTTACACGGTAAGGAGATTATCATAAGAATCAAATTTGCTTGTCAATGTCACTCGTAGTATCGTCGCGTCGAAATCGCCGTGTGGAGACACGTTCATAGAGAGTTTATAGAAATACGTGGCACGACGATAATATCGCCGCGATTCTCACGCTCATGGAGACAGTCCCTTAGAAGAGAAGCGAAAACAGAGTTTGGTGGCCACCAAGTGCAACTTTGCTACTCCTAAATTATACAAATTAAAACTAGGTGAGAGGTATTAAAAAAAATCTTATAATAGGTTTTACAAACTAAACATTAAGTTTTTTTTTAATTTCTTTTTTCCTTACTGTTGAAACGCGCAGTCACTGCGCGTTTGCATGTAACATGTACCTACACAAAATGTAGGCGACAATAACGCGCTGCGAACTAGCAGGTGACGCGCTACACAAAATCGCGCAGTGATTAGCTTTAGGTCGCGCCACGTAAAAAGAGCTTGGTCGGAGAAGTGGCGGGGGTATATTTGCGCCTGTGTTCACTCGCTGACGAACCAATAGCACTCGCTAAATCAATGGTATTAAGTGCGCCGCAACACCTCTCCACCAATCATAGACCACTGCGCAGTTTGACATCCAGCGCTCTTTTTACGTGGCGCGACCTATACTAGCCACTTAGTTATAAAAAAAATGTTGTTTTAATTGATGTTTTAAAGTTTCCAGGGTGCGTAGACAAGTGACAAATGTTTCGTATCTATTCTCTTTTTATCATCGCTACACCTTTGATTTGACATTTCTGATCGCTCGAGTTTTCGTCATCGAATGTCAATTCCTATACTTACATTTTTTTTAGTTTCTAATCGAAAGCGATTGTAGAAATGTTACATGGCTAGGGCAGCAGGCTATCTAGTGCTGCCATCTACTTTAAACTCCTGTTTTGGAGCATGATCAGGGTTACGATTTTGTGTATGGCCTTTGTCTGTCTTCTTGGTATTCATCGTCTTTGTTCATACTGACAGGGAAAAGTATTTTTATCACTTTGCACAATACTTTTGGTCATTATGTATAATGATCGGTCCATTATTAGCACTGCCCGGTTAATGTAACATACATTGTATAACGTAGATCCCCTCTGTTCCCCAGGATCTTTAATTCTGAGGAGATTGAAGACCCAGTCCCTTGGCACCGCCCTGCATCTTGTAAGCATCCTATCCTTTACTTCCTCATTCGTTTACTAGTCTATACCTAATTTATTAATCGGAGAAAACTATAAGTAGGTAGGTACTTCCAATAAGTTTTATTTAATTTTTTTATTTAAAATGGGTTAACTCTTGACTTTCATAAGATTAATACCTCCTTATATTGGGCAGCTCCGGAACTACATTGAGCATGGCCCGACACGCACTTGACCAGATTATCATACATTATCTGTCAATAGGCGCGTTTAGATTGTAGCCCCCTAGAGACGCACTCGTAGATCTTGCTAAGACGCTTTGAATGATCGTCGAAATTAAGCAACTTTCTGAGCGGTCACTACTTGGATGGATTACCGCAAGTGGCATTAACCTTTTCACCGCCACGCCCCAAACGCATTTCCGTTCCCTCTACGCCAAGCACAAAATAAACAAAAATACCTACGAAAAAAGTTGTGCTGCCAAGAGTCGATAAAATGTAAATTGTCGATAAACACATAGACACTTGAATTCGTTGTTTTTTTATGCAATAAACAACTTCTTAAAACCTGGGATGTTTTATTTAATCTTGTTCTATCTCACACTCCTAATAAGTACAATATCATTTAGTACAATATCATTTAGTAGGTACATAAATAAAAAACAAACATTACAAGTAAAATAGTATTATAGCACAGCACTACTCGCCATAGCGATGACGTCATTGTCACGACTAGACGACAACGGCGCAGCTGACCAACGGTTTTGAAACTTCCCTAGAGATGTAGCCGTGTCGCACGCTGAGTATCGATTTCGAAATAGATGTCGATTTTCTAGCTATAGACGAAATAGGCAGACATCAATAAAAATATTTTGTTTCTGGTCAAGTTATAATAATGTTACGTTTTTATGAGAATGGGGTTTGAGATGGTGCTCCCAGATGCTGATGCTCCATGATGTTTGTTGACACTTCAGAGGTGCCATGCTAATGTCATGTCAGTCACTACCTTTCTTCAAAAAAGTGTTGCACGGAGCTATTAAAAAATATGGTCAAAATTAATTTTGTTACAATTTATATTTGTATAGAAAAAAATTTCATGGTTTTTGTAAAAATATAAGTAGTTTTTGTGAGGGTGTCAATTAAAACAAAAATGTTTTAAGAAACATTTAGGTTTTTCGGCAGTAAAAAAATTGTTGTTGGTGTTTGTTCGTTGTTTTTGGTAGATGACCAACAAAGTGGTTTGTAGTGTAGTCATAATGATACTTTATAAAATTCAGAAAAATCTCTTTTCGTTTAAAAATTCGCTAGATTTGTCGAGATGAAACACTAGGTTGTGTGTGCACTGAAAAATAATAGATTTTACAATTATCGATGTATTTTAAAAACGTTACATCTTTGAATGAAAAGTAATACCATTTTAGAATGTACAAACAGAACCCTTACCCATAGACTTTGAGGGGGGTTCATATGACACCCCCCTCAAAGTCTATGGATAACTTTTTTTTTTCACCCCCTTGTGTGTGATCCTCATATCTTTACAACCCCTTGACCGATCATGCTCATTAGGTGAGCCGGGAAATCCCGTATCACCACCTATATACGTACCAGGTATCATGAAGATTGGATTAACGGTTCGACAGTTATGCCGCGACATACAAACATTTAAACATACAAACATACAACGCATAATCGCCCAAGTTAGGTACCACTAAGATCTTCGTTCACTTCGCTCACTCGATCGATAAACACATTTTTTAGTTGTAGGTACCTAATTGTATATTATCAAAATCAACAATTGAACAAAATGATTTAGTTATCAATCTAATTATTATTATTCTTACTATATTAGTCTTAAAATATTAAAATCATGGTAATGAATCAGATTCTGAAAAGTGTTCATCATCATCGACGCCTTCCAAATTTCGCAGCAGTTCCGAGGAATCCATCGCTCGTGTTGCACTGCACTATTTTTTTGCTCCTCGCATATGACGTCATCAAGTTGTCGCCTATACGCGACCATGGCGCACAGGACACTGATTCCCAACTAGCAACGGAATCCTATAATAAATGACTGTAGGTAAAATTAGACTTATAAAGCTCTTATAATGGCTTTTCGGGAGACTCTTGTGCTAATAATAGCATTGTGCAAGCATTTATACTCTCAAGAGTAAATTCACTTATGTAATTGCCTTGTAGTTTACTACTAGACTATTTTATAGGATAGTTACAAGACATATAATCTTATAAGTGCATTGACGAAGTCTAAATAGTCCTATGAAAATTGTAGTCTTATAAAAGCATTGTGTAAGATTCCCAGAATTTATAATACACTTGTCTAAGATCATTATAGGATAATATAATCTAATAAGTGCATTGACGAAGTCTAAATAGTCCTATGAAAATTATAGTCCTATAAAGGCATTGTGTAAGATTCCCAGAATTTATAATACACTTGTCTGAGATCATTATAAGTATGCAGAAATATAGTTTTATAATATACTTAGCTGAGATCAGTATAGGTAGGTGAGGCGATGTAGTCTTAAAAAAGTCGCTTATAAGATTTTTATGAGAGTAAATAATCTTATAAAGTGCTAAGCTAACACTATGAAGTCTGTTTACCAGTTTTACGTCGCCAGGTTTGGAGACATTGAAAATTATGATTTAGGTAGCTATCGTTGTTATCAATATGGATTTGCGAGTATGGAAAAAAGAAGTGGAGCATATTTAGAAGAACTGTAAATAAAAGACACGAAGAATTGGTACCACAAAAGCGATCATCTGAAGCAAGTTCTGAAAAATCAGAAACCAGCAATTTATTGAAGGGTTCCGTAGGTACATTCCGAAAATGTATTCGAAATACCTAGCGGTATTCGAAACGATGTTTTTCAAAACAGCCTAAGTAGGTACACTTGAAATATTTTTCGGAATGGCGTGCTTCGAAACCATACAGGACTTCCCCCTGTCATAACTAAGGAAAACAAATAAAATAAAAAATGTGTAGCCGTTGCAGGGTTTCAGGCATCAATCGAGGAACTCTAATTTGATTCAACATGGTGGAGAGCTATTCTTGGCTAAGAGTAAATCTAGAGTTCTTTTACCTATAACAGTCTGATAATAGTCTTCATGCAGAGCAATTTTTAAAACATGGCGAATGAGCAAAACACAATAAATAAATGCTTGATCGTATTTTTATAATAGCTGATTTTATATTCGATTTATGTAAGCGCGATCAAAAATCAGTCGAAACATGGTACACTTCTACAATAAAAATAGATTTGCCACATGTTTAGTAATTTGTAGGTAAATATTCTTAATTAATTTTAGTCTTTTCATTCAATGAAACAATAACTATAAAATTACTTACGAGGTAAAATAACACTGCACAAATAATAAAAACAAAAAAAAATGACTGTCACCAGCGAGTAAAATTTGTAACAAAAAATGAAAAACGAAGTATGTTATAAGAACATTACTAACATAATTACACTTGTAACAAACTAGAAGTAGATAATAACAGGAGTATTGGCTCCAGTAACAATCTTCTATAAGGCAATTATAGGAGCATCAGTGCTTCCGTAATACTGATGCAAGACAGTTACTGGACTTATTAGCATTCTGTTAGCTCATTGCAGGAGCATTACTAGAACTTGTACTCCAGTAACTGCGCCCAAATCGAGGCTTGTAGTATGCTACAGGACAGTTATAGGATAGTCTTGAAGACTGTTATAGGATCTATTTTGTTACTTGGGTTGTCGGTGACGCAATAGGGATGTGCCAAAGTTCAGCTAACAGATTTATTTTGCCAGGTTGACTTGATGATATTTTTATATTTATGTAGCTGATGACAGTTTTATGTTTTTTACCTATTGCTTTATTAAAATATCAATATTATTAAAAGATAATATAACACCTATGAATCTAATTTTGAATAATTTTCAAGAATTTATAAGAAATCAATGCCTCCTGCATCACGTCACTAGTGGTCAACCATAGACGACTATGGCGCACTGGGTATAGTATTTTTTTGGATAAAAATCTATCTTTTTTATTTCAATATCCTCTCAGTGCTGTAGCTCAAAGATACTTGTTTTTTATACTCAGATGTAGCTAAGATATTCTTATTTGTGAAATGTAGAATTAAAATACCAGTAATAGTTTTTCAATATCTTTATTTCATATTTTTGTAGGCCGGGTTTTTTGTCAACTATAGACGTCGTTGGCGCTGAGGACCCGCAAGTGCTTGTCATGTATAGGCGACTATGGCGCTCAAAAGGTTAATATCTGAGCGCTTCCGTGCTTCGGAGGGCACCTTATACTATCGGTCTCGGCTTTTAAAGTCGTTAAGCCACGACGGAGGCCTTTAGGCGGCCTATAATATAAAAATTCCGTCACCAGAGTTGGCCACTTGCCCATACGAACTTACTTATTTAGCACCCTTTATACGGACACTATCGCGCGTTATTCAGCAATCGTGCGCGAAAGAGCTAGCGTGTAAAGATGTTACAAGGGAAGGGATTGCGCGTACAGGATTGCGCGCGCGCAATCCTGACGAGTAATCGCGCGAGAATAAAAGTACCTACATAATCGCGCACGATTGCGTGTCCACGCTTTTTGCACTCTCCTGAACGCGCAATAGAGTGTCCGTATCAAGGCGGCTATTGGCTCACGTCATCTCAGCTCACAGGACTCGAACCCGTGTCCCTTGCAAGCTCAATGTCAATGTCAAGTCACGGTCACGCTTCGCGCGTGATAGATAAACTTGACCTCATGGTCACGTGGAATTTATGAAATAAACCATAATTTGCACGTTATAAACCTAAGCGGGGTCACTTAATAATACTTCAGCCGAACTCGACGTACCATGTTTGTAAACAAACTGACACTCATAAAATTGAATTGCTTTTTATGGGTTGGTTTTTTGACTGAGAAATTTATAATTTACTAGTAGACTCTCGCGGTTTCGCTTGCGTGTTATACCACCCCATTGCAACCCTTTAAAGGTATACCTGTGGTAAAAAAGCGCCTATTTTTATTATTATAATTTATTGCCTGCAAACGAACATTCATCCACTTTGTAACCACAGAAGAACTTAATTAATAGAAATTCTAACCGAAACAATAAAATGGACTCGCGACCTTTGGCCCAATTACATAAAGTACCATAAAACGAAATTACAAACACAAAAATATTCAATGATTTACATCAACGATTGTCACTAAGCTCGTTAACTATCACCTTATCAACTGCGCATGCGCATAAATTCAAATTTGGAATAATTACTATCATTCGCTTGCCGGCCTCCGCGGCGCGCGGTCCTCTCTATGTTTTGCGGCGACTATCGGATTCTAATCGAGTTTTGGTGTATTTTATTTTATTACTGTATCTTTTTGAGTAATATCGTCGAATGTGCGTTGTGTAGGCTGTTGACTGGTGTGTCTAATTTGTGGGAATTGGATTTTGAAGATGAATAAGTGATGTGAATGTTGTAATTATTTATTTATTCAATCTGTGATAATAGTGATACGTTAAAATGAAGGAACAATCTGGAGTCATAACTATACATCAAGTAAGTAATTGCTAAAGCTTGGTTTGGTTATTGGTTATATAAAAAGCCGTGTTGGTCAAGTGGATCAGTGCTTCGATTTTCGATCCGAAGGTCGTGGGTTCGAATCCGGTCGTGCATCAATGGACTTTTCGCATCGAAAAATTTTTATGCGCTAACACGAGCTTATAACGGTGAAGGAAAACATCGTGAGGAAACCAGTTAGCTCTCTAATAGAGTCGATGGGCTTGCAACCTGTCACGTATGCAAAGTTAACTTCTGCAAAAAGTGGGCATGTACCAAATATGTAAGTATGTATTTGGACATACCTCTGACTACCCCCTTAGACATCTTCAAAAAGGATCAAAAATTGCCTAATGGTCTGAAAGAAGTGTCCGCTCCCGGGATACAGTCGTGATCATATTTATTTATTTTATGGTTTGGTTATTTATAAAAGTTAAGTTATTCGACCTTGTATCGTTTTGTCATCTTTATGTCACTGTCGAGGTCACCAGCTCATGTATTAATGTGGACTAAACTATGTTATTCCTAATTTATTCCAATTCCGTTCAACTGAAGTAATTAGACTCACAAAAAATCGCATCTATATATTCTATAACTGGTAGTGATTATGTTAGATCTTTGGACATTTAAGATTTTGTAACGATATCTTTTGTGAAACTAAGTATCCAGGAGGCTTGATTGGGATTCAAACTCACGACCTTCGGATCGAAAAACAAACCACTGCGTGTTGGCAGAGTGGCCCACACTGCGCATGCGAAATGCCAATTTACATAATATTTGGTTTATCGTTTAAATTTAAAGGTCAAAATAAATCGATAAAAAAATTATATCTGTTATCTAATAATATTTATTAGTTAGATCTATCAGAAGGAATTTTCTGCTTAATACCTACACAATCGATATCTAACTATAATTAGTGTTAGTTTTATCTTTCAAAACGTCCGGGTTCGTTTCCCGAGCCCGGAGACAGAGAGCGTTCTGCGTTCTGCGTTCCGCGTTCTGCGTTCGTCCATTCTGCGTTGCCGCGGTCTGACTGCGTTCTGTGTGCGCGGGCGCTATAGATCCTTCGCATTACAAAGAACGCGGAACGCAGAACGCTCCTTGTCTGCGCGGAGCCTAAAAGTTTTTTCACCCGACATAGAAAAAGGTTTCTTGATTTGGCAGTATATTTTTTTTATGTTTGTTCGCGGATAACTTCGTCATTTATGAACCGATTTTGATGATTATTTTTGTTGGAAAGATCTTTTTTTTTTTAAGATCTACGGAGTTATGAACAGAAATGCAGCTCGGGATTGCAGGAAATTACTTTCTTACGAAATATAAGTCAGTTTTATATATTTTTTAATTTTCCACTTGTTATAAAACTTGATCTTGTTAGGATTGAGGCGAATGGCATTCACGAAGGGAGGCCTATGCCCAGCAGTGGGTTAAAAGTGGCTGATGATGATGTTATAAAACATATACAAACGGGTATTTATCACGAATTTTACCTTTAATATTCGCCCGACGTTTCGTTCGACCGGATTGCACCAGCCGTGCTCGCGGGAAGACTGAAAAAAAAACAATTTACAACTCCATCGACGGAATAATCGATGAAGTATAAAATAAAAATAGTGGAATAAAGATCCTCCTCCTTTTTTGAAGTCGGTTAAAAAGGAAAATAACCGAGTTGAAGCTGACGCTTCACTCGCTCGGACAACAATACCTGAAGTCTAATTAGCTCACAAAAAAATCTATATAAATGATGTCTTGTTTTTACAATAAGTACCTAATATTACTAACAAAGAGTATAATTTGTATTATCTCACGCGAGAAACATGAAAAAACTTCACAATTTATTTCCTGAGAAGACTCTGAGGGCCTAGCCAACCGGCATTCGCTATGAAGCGATTCGTTTTCTATCATCGCTACACCTTTGATTTGACATTTCTGATCGCTCGAGTTTTCGTCATCGAATGTCAATTCCTATACATTTCTTTTAGTTTCTAATCGAAAGGGATTGTCGAAATGTAACATGGCTAGGGCCTCTGGACTAAATAACATCAATTTTTTCAAAACTATCTATGTATCTAGGATCTGACAGAGAACAAATACACGTTTCATAAATTTATTTTTTATGTTTAGCGCGTTCACATTCACAGTCAAGACAGTGTACCTCGTGACCATTGCCCAGCTCGATAAGTACTTTATGTAATTCCACGGACACTCAATGAGTTATGTATACAATACTATAACGCCCGCGTTAAAAACTAGGGTTATCGGCGGTTTTTGTGTGGTATAGTAATCTATCCTCGCTCACGTGTCAAGTATTCTAAATGTATGGAATGTTTAGTTCAAGCAAGTTACCGCGGGAGGCGCTGGATTTTCATACATTTGTGATACTTGACTCGGTATCGAGGACAGTATCCGATACTACGGTAAACTGGCGCTAACGAAGACACGTGTCGGAAGGGATTGAAGAAGGAATCATTGTATATAATCAGTCTATATCACTCTTATTAGGCTTACGTTAAAAAAAGTTGCGCATGCACATCCCTTATTGAAATTTATGCCCGACTGACGAGTAAAACCGCAAACGGAAACTAGTAGGTACTTACCTATATAATTTAGAGATTAATGTATTAAATATCGCTAAGGCTCAACTCACACCAAAAAAGCATCGAAGAGCAGCGAAGCAGAGCGCAGTTTCAGTGTCATACGAATTTCAACTTTATTTTCATTACTATAATAAGTACTTATTATCGCATGAGAAACTCGAACGAGTCGCGAGGATGCCCGCGGCGCCGCGGGAATACCGGCGCATTCGAATACGCGCGCGCCTTCTCTGCGATACTAAGTATTATAGTAATGAAAATAAAGTTGAAATTCGTATGACACTGAAACCTCCGCTTCGCTGCTTCGATGCTCTTTTGATGTGAGTTGAGCCTAACGTGTAAGTGTGAAAGGCCAACGGGTCAGTAAGGTCATTCACGCCTCGGCCTACGTCCTACGATATAAGGTCGTATAATCAGAATGTCCTACCTGCTCTGAACCGGGTCTAATTTGAAAACCAGCGCTACTTCCTTACTTTCGTTCGTTCGTTCGTTCGTTCGTTCGAACGAATTTCCTTACTATTTGTTTGGAAGTAGAACTACGCTGTGATTGGACCTTTTCAGCCACACTGCACTTCTCGGGAGGGGCTAATTTTTGTTCCATGTTTATTGTAGGTACCATTGTAGGTCCATTAAATAAAATGTTTGTTCTCCTCATTGTATAGGTCGCGCCACGTAGCAAGAGCTTGGTCGGGGAAGTAGCGGGGGTATGTTCGCGCCTGTGTTCACTCGCTGACGAACCAATAGCACTCGCTAAATCAATGGTATGAAGTGCGCCGCAACACCTCTCCACCAATCATTGACCACGGAGCTATTTGACATCCAGCGCTCTTTTTACGTGGCGCGACCTTTCTACTTATACCTGTTTTGTGTCCGACACAGCTAGGTAGGTTAAATAGTACAGAATAATCTTAATAAGAGTACTTTTCAGTTGATTAGTGCTGATTTAAATTTGTTACGAGAGTTTAATAGCGTGTGAATGATGATGATAGCAGATAGGTATTTTTATGAATGCTATCGATAATGGCCTTAATTGGAATG
The DNA here is from genome assembly GCA_963582015.1 of Xanthorhoe designata. NCBI lineage: Eukaryota > Metazoa > Arthropoda > Insecta > Lepidoptera > Geometridae > Xanthorhoe > Xanthorhoe designata. The sequence continues at coordinate 4,765,015 of OY757058.1, forward strand.
GCCTTGGCCTCAATAAATTACCATTTAACACGTTCACTGCGTTACGGGGTATTTTCAACCCCGTACATTGCTTTCATTCGGTGCGGAGCAGAAAATATAGTGTCTACCCTCTGGTGCGGAAGCTATATCTCTACCGTTTACTGCCGCATGACAGAGATGATTATATATTTGTGATCGTTGTTTCCAATGCTTTCAGGATATATTTTAAAAACATACGGGGCTTAATGAACCCCGTAACGACCAGAAAGCAAAAATTACCTTTAAGTGCGATACGGGGTCTAAAAACCCCATATATCGTGCATATATCGTACGAGTTTTTGAGCTCATTTACATGAGTGATGTGAATAGCGCACAACGTATCGATAAATAAAGAAAATGAAGCGTTCGCGACGCATGTTGGCAATGTGACTTAAAAAATGTTTGTTTGTGATACTATCATAAGTTTTTTTTTAATAACTCTGTTATAGTTTTATTTTGTATAGTTAGGAAAGAGTAACTAAGTTGCACTTGGTGTCCGCCAAACTCTATTTTCACTCCGTAGCTATAAAAAAAACTCATGATATGCATCACAAACGGTACAATTTTTTTTTTATTATTTTGTGCAATGTTATGATAAAATACGTGGTGGCGCTAGTTTAACGCATACAACCACCTTAATACGATAGCTTGTTATTTGTTGCTATTTTTCTTAAAAAAATACTTATTTTCAATAAAATTATCGTTTCCATTCATTCCCATCACTATTTTCACGCACAATTTCATCGATAAAAAATAATAATGTGCGTCACGGGGCATAATCAACCCCGTATTTTATCATTTTCAGTGCATTACGGGGTCAAAAACACCCCATACATTTCTTTTCTTTATAATTTCATCAGTTTTAGCTGTATCTATATGCGAAAAGACTATAACACAGCACATTTAGTAATCTTTCAATTAAAAAAATAATACTTATAAAAAAGTTGAATTTCAGAATTTTATAGGTATTTTAAGCAACTAAGGTGTACGGGGCACTTTAAACCCCGTAACGCACAATGGAGTTGCTCATTACGGGGCGCAATATATCCCGTAACGCACTTGAATTCAAGACGAGTTTTTAGATCTCGCAGTGAACGTGTTAAGGTGCCTGCATGCGTGAAATTAGCACCTATACCACCGAGTTTACTGTCGCGCTTTGCTTGGATCGATAGCATAAATAGCAGAAAATTAGTGGACATAGTAGACCTATTTAAACAATGCATTCATCTGTGTTAGTGTAGTACTTTACATATTTAGAATTGAATTCCAAGTGAGGTTTAAAAGCATATTCATAATTTATCGTAGTATTGGATACTGTCCTCGATAGATAGATAGAAAGATAGAAAATACTTTATTGCACACCATTAACAATTCGATACCGAGACAAATATCACAAATGTATGAAAATCCAGTGCAGCGTCGCCCCTGGTTCAACTTGCATGAACTAAACATTCCATACATTTAGAATACTTACGTGCGTGAGCGAGGATAGATTACTATACTATAGATTACTACACAAAAACCGCCGGTAACCCATAGGCAAAAAGGCAGGTCCCTATATCCCAATTAATTGCTATTCCTATCAATGTTGATGATAATAAATAAAATAAAATGAGCTTTATTTCCACACTTAAATAACAGTTAAAAGAGAATATAGGTAAAATAATTTAGGTATAGTAAAAAATAAAATATTGTTAGGGTCGCCAACAAGACCTGGATGCGATCGGCTCAACACCGAAACGAGTGGCAGTCATTGGAGGAGGCCTACACCCAGCAGTGGGTTGACACAGGCTGAAAATGATGATGATGAAAAAATAAATTTGAAAGTAAAAGTAAATAAATCTTAATTAAGTATGGGCCACCTTAAGCGGTAAAAAGCCTCCTCCAAGGAACTCCAATTCTGTCTGTCTTTATGTTGATGATAAAACTGTTATAATTGTTTCATTCAGATGCGCTTGCACCGCTGTGAGGGCTGCCTCGCAGCCTGCGCTCGCGAGCGTCGCGCGACCCTGCCGCCGCCGAGACCCACGCACAGGTAATATAACGTGACCGGGCCGAAGTTAGGACCTCCGGGTGGTTGCGCATGTACAGTCGTTACGAATGAGCTCAACAGACGTGTCGACAGCACGTGAAACAGAGATAGTGATAGAAGAGATGAAGGATATTAGGTTAGGGAATCGAATGTTTCTTTTGTTTTATTATGATTGAACGGAAGATTATTTAATTTATCATTATTGAATTTGAATGTTTGTAGTTAGATTTTTATTCATTTAATTAAAATTTAACGTTAATTTGACTACGGAATGATGGATCAAAAATGTTTTTTTGTCTATTTTGTAATGTTTAAGTTAACTACGCTATCTTAGAAGAACCTACCTACTTAGCATCGCTCCAACAACAGCATACTGAGGGCTGTCTCTGACTATATAGGGATAGGCAATCCTATGTATAGGCATTGGCTAGACGTCCATGTTGATGGAAACAAGAAGTGACTTCGGTTATTAATTATTAATTTCTATTTTATTTTATTTTTATTTTTTGTCTGCTCATGTCTTTTTTTGTATGTGTAATATGAGTCCATTTAAATGTATATTTAAATGTAAAGTGCTCGAAATAAACAAATTTTAATTTAACTTACAAAGTTACGATATATCAAGAGCGCAAGCTATTCCAATAGCGCATGAATGCAATGTGTTAATTGAGCAGTACCTAATCAACTGTCCTTTCGCTCGTCGCCAGGAGCAAGCTGTTGAAGCGTGTGCGTCGCGCGCCGTACGTCGCCACAATGAGCCGGCACGCGGCGCCCCCTCCCCCCGCGCGCGCCGCGCACTCCCCCGCGCACCCGCAACCCCCCGCTGATGACGCGCCTCGTGAGTGTTAATAGCCTGTCCATGGACCTAGTATAGTACCTTTTTTTTTCGGACGGATTTTTATGTTAAGTGGTCTTCCGGACCTTTATAACTTCACCGGGCTTTATAACTTCACCGGGCTTTAAAGTATAGTACCCTTAAAGCCCGGTGAAGTTATGAAGGTCCGGAAGACCAATTACCATAAAAATCCGTCCGAAAAAAAGTATAGTACCTGAATGAACAGCGAGAGGGACAAAAAGTGTGCACTAATCCATAGTTTCGTAGTACAAAATTCGGAGCATTAAGTTTCCGGCCATACAAGCGACACGCGATGAGGAGAAAAGATTTGCTTTGTCTCTTTTACTCACAAGAATGTTGTATATATTCTTCTTTGTTTTTGTGTGACTGAGAAAGCAATATACAGCGCTCTATTTCTTACCTTCTCTAAGAGCCTATCACTCCGCCGCGGAGTGGTTACCTATTGCGGTTTGTTCACGGCGCTAAGCCGTGAACAAACCGCAATAGGTGTGAATTCTATTCGAAACAGGCATTAGAATCAAGTAATTTAAGACGAAACTGAAGTGATCCTTGAGGTCCTACCAAAATAAACTATTTTTCTTTCTCCCCTTCGCATATTCTTCACGGCTTCACGGCTTCGGCTTCGCGCTTTTCGAATATCTGTGAGTGTAAGCTTCGCGTGTTTCTCAGGTGAGTGTGGATAGTCTTAGACTTATAGCCCATCCACACTCCGCGTCGCGGTTCGCGTAAAATAGAATTGTTTTTAGTATTATAAAACATATGCTAACGGGTATTTATCACGAATTTTACCTTTAATATTCGCCCGACGTTTCGACCGGCAACAGCCGTGGTCGCGGGAAGACTGAAGTATTGGAGGTACCGCCACAGCAAAGCGAAAGCGTTTATCAACTACCCTCACTTGATCTTCATACATTTCAATTAGGGCCGGTTTTAAGCACGTCACACACGTAGCTATAATATATAGTAATATAAATTATAGCAAGGCATATTACGATATATTTTCTATACAAATATTCAAGTGACCGCACACGTAGCTATAATATATATTATAGCTGCGTGTGTATTTGTATAGATATAGCAAGGCATATTAATATATATTATAGCTAGGTGTGTGACGGGCTTTAGGGTTGTTTTTTTTGTTCTGATCGCGAAAGTTTAAAAAAGACAATTGTTGGTACATACTAATGATGATTTCCATGTGTTCTAGCGATGCCATGGTTCGGCATGGATATAGGCGGAACCCTTACAAAGTTGGTTTACTTCGAGCCGTCGGAACCGGCCCTACGCGAGCGGGACAGAGAAGGGGACGTGCTTCGGGCCATTCGGCGGTACCTCACACGGAACTCTGCATATGGAAACACGGGGAGGAGAGATGTGCATTTGCAGGTTAGTCAGCGGCAAGGGACGAATATGATAATGACTAGCTCGCCGTGGTACTACCTAGTACCAAGGACGATATAGATAAATACGGAACCTTTTTCTTTAAGGTTCCGTAGCCTAGTGGTCAGGCAGCTCGGCTTGTATCTACGCAGGTTCAAATCCTGCCGGAGGTGTTACCTTTTAGTAAGATTTTTCATTTATAATGAAATACCTAAGTGTGGTTTAAAACAGTAAAATGTATACCCCCTTATGCATATTGGTTTAGTAAACCTACTTTAGCTAAAACGGATATTAAATCTCTTTTCATTTACATAAGAATAACAAGAAAAAAAAACATTCTTTAAAACTATTATAATTGACAAAACTTTATGAATAAGACCAAAATATATAAAGATATATAATATAAATATAATAAGATAGATTAGACCTTAGGAATGACATAGGCTACATTTTGTTTGGGTGAAACACGTTCGGTAAGCCGGATGGAGCAGCTAGTAATTAATTCAGTAATTCATTTATTTAACCATATAGTTACATTTCATAACATAGGCATGTCAAATTGTAGTTGTTGTTTTAACTAAGTGTTTTATTACTTGTTTTTTACTTGTTTTATTAACTAAGTGAAAATACATAATTTTCACTTAGTTAATAAAATAAATTAATTAAAAAACCATCATAAATATAAATTTGTATAGTACCTAGCTTATGTTATTGTCCTTTGTTTCTAAAGTAAGATACTTTTGCATATCAGAAAATGAACAGTTCATATACTCGTCAATATGGTAGAAGGGGTTACATTCTAGAAATGTTTTTATACTATTTTTAAATGAAGTAAGGGATAGTCGTGTGATTTCTAAGTAATGAATATGTTTATCTTCCAGATGGACAATGTGACGATCCGTGGCCTGCAAGGCACGCTTCACTTCATCCGCTTCCCAACTTCGGAAGTTGGCGCATTCCTCCAGCTCGCCCGGTCTAAGGGCATGGCGGATCTTGTTAACACGATCCATGCCACCGGCGGTGGCGCTTACAAGTTCGAGGAGGACTTCATCAAGGTGAATTTAAGGCAATTTCATTATAAATGAAAAATCTTACTAAAAAGTTAAAGGCTCCGGCAGGATTCGAACCTGCGTAGATACGCGATCGCTCTTAAGCCGAGCTGCCTGACCACTAGGCTACGGACCCTCTAAGCCGAGGCCTGAAACTATTAGTAAGATGATTTTTGTATCGGTTAAAGCACCGATGAAATATAATATATATAATATAATATAATATATAGATGATTTATAATGAAATTTCCAATACCTAAGTGTGGTTTAACACTGTAAAATAATAAATAAATTATAGAATTTAAGGCATTTTTGAACCGACTTTAAAAAAAAGGAGGTTTCTCAATTCGACGCTATATATATTTTTTTATGTGTGTTCGCCATCGAGGTAGTATTATAGAGCCGCAATCAGACAAATAAAATAAACGCCAAAACTCGGCGCACGCTACGTAGTGCGCAGAGATTTACTTTTTTGCGTACGACATTGAACATTAAAACAAACGACATAACGTCTACATTCAAATGTCAAATGTCATTGTAGAACATTAAATTTGCTCGCACATTTTTTTAGTGTTGTCAGCTATTAGATTGTGACTCTTTAATACTACCTCGATGGTGTTCGCGGATAATTTTGTTGGTTATGAACAGATTTTTATGATTCTTTTTTTGTTGGAAAGAAGATTTTCCAAGGGTGAAAAATCTGACGATGATTGAACTTACTGCGCCCCGCGGTACCCGCTCGAATACCGGGATCAAAAGTAGCCTTTTTTTATCCGGATGTAAGCAATCCAGTACTTTTCATTCAAACAAATCCGTCCAGCCGTTTGAGCGTGAAAGAGTAACACACTAACATCCTTACACACACACACAACTTTCACCTTTCTATACTTAATATTATAAAGAGGTAATGTTGGTTTGTTTGTTTGTATGTTTGGGGTAATCTCCGAAACTACTCATCCGATTTCAAAAATTATTTCACCTATTTGTAGCTTAGACTTTCCGAATGAACATAGGCTATATTTTATCAAGGTAGGTACCACGTGAGCGAAGCCACGGGCAAGTTAGCTAGTATAATAAACTGGGACATCCATATTTCAGGAAGTGAATATGCGGTTATCAAAAATGGACGAGCTGGATTCCCTCATAGCTGGGCTCCTGTTCGTGGACCGCATGAACCCTCACGAGTGCTACTACTGGGCCCCCCCTGGGGACCCCGCCCCTCACGACTCCGACACGGTGAGTGCAAGGCCCCTTCTAGGCCGCGTGTAGGCCGCTCCAGACCGAGCTAGGCATGGGTTAACAATTAGCAACGCGATATAATCTCCGAAATCATAAATGTATAAAAAAAATTTAAATGCAGAACCTTTTTTTTTCAAAATGGTGTAGGTAAGTCCAAACATGTCTTTTAGTAACTTTTTAACTTGACTTTACTCTCGCGGTTTAAGACTAGCCTCGGTAGACGTAAAAAAACTCACCCTGTATATCGTTTATGACTTGGAATAACGCATAGGCTACTTTTTATCCGGGTTAGTACAACGCGAGCGAAGCTGCCGGCAAAAACTTGTCTTTCATAGAAAAGAAAAATCGTATTAAAATTGAATTGTCATTATAATTTTGTTGCAGCCGCCGTACCTGGAAGCAGCCCTAAGCCTGTACGTGCGTAAGCCCTTCGACTTCTCGGAGCCCTACCCCTTCCTACTGGTCAACATCGGCAGCGGAGTGTCACTGCTCAGTGTCACCGGGCCCAGGCAATACCAACGAGTTAGCGGGACAAGGTGAGTTGTTCTTTAACTAATACTAACTAGTTAGCGGGACAAGGTGAGGTGTACTTTAAATAATACTAACTAGTTAGCGGGACAAGGTGAGGTGTACTTTAAATAATACCAACGAGTTAGCGGGACAAGGTGAGGTGTACTTTAAATAATACTAACTAGTTAGCGGGACAAGGTGAGGTGTACTTTAAATAATACTAACTAGTTAGCGGGACAAGGTGAGGTGTACTTTAAATAATACTAACTAGTTAGCGGGACAAGGTGAGGTGTACTTTAAATAATACTAACTAGTTAGCGGGACAAGGTGAGGTGTACTTTAAATAATACTAACTAGTTAGCGGGACAAGGTGAGGTGTACTTTAAATAATACTAACTAGTTAGCGGGACAAGGTGAGGTGTACTTTAAATAATACCAACGAGTTAGCGGGACAAGGTGAGGTGTACTTTAAATAATACCAACGAGTTAGCGGGACAAGGTGAGGTGTACTTTAAATAATACCAACGAGTTAGCGGGACAAGGTGAGTTAAAATGATTTAAAATGATAAAAAAATATCATTATACATTTTATCCGGTACGGCCAATACAAAGTGCTGTAGACATATTCCTTCAGGCCTTTGGCATTTTTAACCCCCGGCTAAAATAAGGGGTGTCTCACGTTTGACAGCTGTGCTTCTGTCTGTATCACCCTGGCTCTTAAACGAGTGGACCGATTGGAATGCAGTTTTTATTATTTAAAAGCTGATTTTCTAGCGGTGATTCTTAAACTTTTTCATCATAATCGGTGAAGTTGTTTACAAGATATGGGGGTGAAAGTGGGGGGGGGGTGAATTATTTAATGTTTTCAAGTATGCACGATTATGGTGTGATAGTATGTTTCTTTTATTATCACACTATGTTGTATCTACAGGTGGTCTAACACTTCTTCTTCTTCTTCTCGTGTCGAAGACTCAACTAATTATCTATATAGTTTTGGGTCTATATAGTTTTGGTTTTTTATCTGCTTAGGGTCGCCACAACTGCACCGACCTCGGGAAGGGTCGAGGTAGCCCCATTTTACCATATTGGCTTTACATCGACCAACTTGGGTCCGCAGTCGATTTGTCAGGTCTAACACTGATTTGTTAGGTCTAACACTGTAAAATATGTATACTAAATAAATATGTTGTCAGTATCGGTGGCGGCACCTTCCTCGGCCTCTGCGGCCTCCTCACGGGCTGCACGTCCTTCGAGGAGGCCCTCGCCCTGGCGGCCGCCGGGGACAACACGCGCGTCGACAAGCTGGTCCGGGACATCTACGGGGGGGACTATCCACGATTCGGACTGCCGGGGGCTTTGGTGGCTAGCAGGTAACACATTATAATATAACTGTTCTATTTGTTTAACTATTGTTAATCCTAAGTTATTTTTATAACCTACTGTATGAAACTTTACGAAGAAAATAAATACCTATTATTATTATTATTATTATTATTTATTTATTACTTAAGCCTTTTCTTCGAACTTTTCGGAGTTTTGTCTAGTATTCTATTATGGTTTTTATATATTTTTATTATAGTGTTAAACCACACTTAGGTATTTCATTAGAAAATGATCTTACGAAAAGTTACGACTTCGACGGGATTCGAACCCGCGTGATTCAAGCGATCATCCTTTAGCCGGATTGCCATCGACCACTCGGCCACGAAGCCATTAACGTCGACGACGAAACTATCAGTAAGATATTATTCTATTATGTTTCTCTTGCTTATTCGTTGAAAGTCCGGTTGCCCTTCGGCAAAGGCCTCCTCTAGCCTTCTCCATTCCCATCTATTTCTCGCTACTCTGTTCCATGTTTTTCCAGCGATCTGACTTATGTAACACTTTCAATAAATAAATATCCTTGGACATTCCACACGGCGTCATCTAGTCCCAAGCTAAGCAACTTAATGCTTGTGTTATGGTAACCAGATGACTGATATACTACATAGATACATTTTTTTGTAAATACATACATATTATAGATAGAAAACAACCAGACACGAAACAAATATAATAATATGCAGATCATGCAAACATTTGTCCCGTAGCGGGGATCGAACCCGCAACCTCTGCGTCTCAGGCGGGCTTTCGCCCACTGTGCCACAGAAGTCGTCACATTATTTATTTATTTTTATGTTCACGTAAAACAAGCAGTCATAAAAACAAATAAAATAACTAAACATAATACTAAAGACCATTTAGACCATCGGCTTGCTAAGACGTTCTTGATCGTCGAAGTTAAGCAACGTTCTGAGCGGTCACAACTTGGATGGGTGACCGCGAGTGGCATTATCAGCTGAGCGCTTCCGTGCTTCGGAGGGCACGTTATATTATCGGTCCCGGCTCCTATAGTCGGTAAGCCGTGATGGGGGCCTTTAGGCGGCCTAAAAACTCCGTCACCAGAGTAAGCCACTTGCTCATACGAACGAACGAAGCGGTTCTCGAGCGCAGATCATCTCAAATATTTACTAATCAATGGTCAAATCACGTGACAAATGTCAAATTAGGGATCGAACCCGCAATCTCTGCGTCTCAAGCGGGCTTGCATTCACTATACCGCAGAGGTCGTGAACTATCATTATCTTGCAGTTTCGGTCAGATGTGCTCAGCGGAGCGTCGCTGCGCGGCCAACCGCGCGGACTTGGCGCGGGCTACCCTCGTGACGGTCACCAACAACATCGGCTCCATCGCGCGCCTCTGCGCCTCCACGGAACGCATCGAGCGGGTCAGTTCATGACATTAGAGCATTAAGCTTAGAGAAAGTAAGAAATAGAGCGCTGTATATTTATTTCTCAGTCACACAAAAACAAAGAAGAATATATACAACATTCTTGTGAGTAAAAGAGACAAAGCATTATATCTTTTGTCCCTCATCGCGTGTCGCTTTTTTGTATGGCCGGAAACTTGATGCTCCGAATTTTGCACTCGGAAACTATGGATTCACTGCATTTTTTGTCCCTCTCGGCGACACGCTCGCTGTTCGTCCAGGTACTATACTAGGTCCATGGGTTTAAGGGATATTCTACCTACTTTTTCATTGCATTTTAAATTAATACTAGCTGCGCCTAGCGGCGTTACCCGCGGTGTATAGTTCCCGTTCCCGTGGGAAATACCGGGACCAAAATTAACTTATTGGCAATTCTGGTACCAAATTTCATTTAAATCCGTCTAGCCGTTTGAGCGTGAAAGAGTAACAAACACACTTATACACACACAAACTTACACCCTGCATTAAAAAATAGGCTACTTTTGATCTCGGTATTCCCACGGGAACGTGAACTATTCACGGTAACACCGAGCGGCTCAGCTAGTATATTTTAATAATTGAATAAGTACTTGTATTCAGTATTCAGTATTCATTTATTCACCATTGAGTTATATTACATAACATAGGTAAGTCACTTTACATATTTTCATAATAATCTTCAAAGCTTAATTAAATAATAAATATAAACATAAATATAAATATCCCCTGGACATTCCACACGGCGTCATCTAGTCCCAAGCTAAGCATTTTAATGCTTGTGTTATGGTAACCAGATAACTGATATACTACATAGATACATTTTTTTTTGTAAATACATACATAATATACATAGAAAACACCCAGACACGAAACAAATATTTACAGATCATACAAACATTTGTCCCGCAGCGGGGATCGAACCCGCAACCTCTGCGTCTCAGGCGGGCTTTCGCCCACTGTGCCACAGAGGTCGTCTAATAAATATAATATAATAGTGGCAATTCTGAGTGTCACAAAAGCTAAACTAAGCTAACTAAAATTGTTGCCGTCCCTTTCATAGCGATGGGAATAAAAAGGATGGCAATAGTTTTAGTTAGGTTAGTTTAGCTTTTGCGACACTCCGAATTGCCCTCAATAACTTAATTAAAATCCATAAAAACATGCAATTGTAATTACAATAAATTTACCAATATCTTTCTACGACCCCACTTGCAAATTGGAAAATGAACAGCTCATAAATTCGTGAATGTCGTAGAAGGGATGAATAATGTAATTAATTTAATTATGTTATCCAGGTGGTGTTCTGCGGCAACTTCCTCCGTGTGAACCCTTTAGCCATGAAGCTGCTATCTTACGCCATGGCTTACTGGTCCCGGGGCGCGCTTAAAGCCCTGTTCTTGGAACACGAGGGGTAAGTGGACCCTTTAACTATACTAATACGAGTATTATAAAGAGGTCAAGTTGGTTTGTTTGTTTGTTTGGGGTAATCTCCGAAACTATCTGATTTCAAAATTGGAATAGGCTTGTAGCAGCTAAACCATCCTCTCAGCTGTCGGACATATCCACAGGAGAGACAATGGTCAATACGTGTGGGGCTGACTAGCCGCGGGTTTCCTCACGATGTTTTCCTTCACCGCTTAAAGCTCGTGATAAAGTGCATATACATTTTTCGAAATGAAAAATCCATTGATGCATGGCCGGATTCGAACTTCGACCGAAGATCGAGAGTCGAAGCACTAACCCACTCGGCCATCACTGCCTAAAATATTTACGGTCGTACTTTATATTTTATTTTTGGGTCAGATACTTCGGCGCTGTGGGATGTCTATTGCACTTGGACCCGAAAACGATGGACGGGGACAAACGGCCCGCGCCCCCCACGGCCCCCACAGCCCCCACAGCCCCCAGGGCCCCCACAGAGCCAGCGGACTCATAACACCAACTCCATCGAAGACTTCAAAGTTTTACTGAAGACTCGGCCAATGTTGATACGTTGACAAATATTATGATGGAAACAGCTTGCTGTAAATTAAGAAATAACTTCATAATACAGTATAATATAAACTAAACAGGCTCGCGACTGTACACAGTAAATTAAGATACGATAATTCCTGAGGTCTACCACTAATTTGGCCACTACTTACACACAACTTTCTAGATTAATTCCATTCGCCATCAAGGATTTTAAGAATTCCCCTTGGCCACTGTTGGGTAACAATCGATCATTCGGATTCTAAATAAACAGTGGTATAGATCGCGCCATGTAAAAAGAGCGCTGGCTGACAGGTGCGCAGTTGGCAATTTATTTTGAACATATCATCGCGCATAAAAGTTTTAGATTGCGAAATGATTTTACATAAAAAAGTAAGAAATAATGATGTAAATAATATTTATGATGTAAGTACCTACCTATATTGTTTTAGGAAGCGACTTATACATGTAGTTGATAATTTAAAACAATTATGAACAACAAAAGCAACAAAATATAAATGATTAAGTATTAATATAATAAACATCAATAAACATCTTTATACTTAATACATTATACAAAGCCGCGAGTGAAAAGCTAAATGCTAGTTCAAAAATAAAATAATAAGCCTGATACTTTCGTGCGCGAGTGTAGCCATGCGCAAACATGCCCCCTCCACTTTCTCCCAGCGCTCTTTTTACGTGGCGTGGACTATAATTATTTTTTTATTTTTATTTAATTGTATCAATAGTTGTCACATTGTCCCCCAGTAGTCGCCATGGGGACTTATTTTAAATCCCTATCGCTCGTCACCAGTAGTGGACATCGGCAATCATAGAGATTACCTAAATGTCTTAGGGTTAGTCAGAGACGATGACAATTTAGCTTACAAGTGGCAAAATTCAAAATGTTTATAAAAACCGACATCGATTTCGTAAGAGAGCAGTTTCCTGCATTCTCGAGGTGCATTTCTGTGAGATCCTCATCAGGTCATCAACATTTTAATGGGAGCACCTCGGGAGTATATTAAAAAAAAAAATTCAAAATCGGTGCTTTGTTGACGGAATAATCGGTAATCATACAAAAAAAAATTACAGTGGAACATAACCACCTCATTTTTTAAAGTCGGTGAAGAAGATCTAAATTTAAGTGCCTTTAAAATGTCTACCGTGCTATGTAATACAGTCGTAAGCATGATTAAGTACATTTATATAATATTGAAACGAAAGTAAACGATGTGAATGTTCCTGAAGATAAACAATAACTTTAAATAAATATTATAATGTTGACGAGATATTGGTGTCAATTCAGATGTTGCAAGAACTAAACTAATCTAACAGCACTAAAATTGATGCCATTATGTTATGAAAGGGACGGCAACATTTTTAGTGCTGTCAAATTAGTTTAGTTTAGTTTTGGCGACATCTAAATTGACAAGTGTTAGTGTGCAGTTTATTCACGATCTTTAAAAAAGTATTGCTGGCAGATTTTGTGATTTTGTAAATGAATGAACAGTGTATGTAGGTGGAGATCTATTCTGTCGTCTTCAAGAAGGCAATTGAGCACCACTAACCTTTCTCAACTTCCGCTGGCTGAGGATGAAGATGCACGGCACAAGCACAGCTCTCAGCAGAGAGGTCCACGTAAAGAACAACAGAGTCAGAGTTTAGAAGTTCCACTCACTAAACGTTAGTGATCACACACACAAGGAAATTGTCAAGAAATAGAGAAATGTAGCACGCTTAAAAAAGGGCGAGAAGGAACGTCCATCCAGCTCAATGCGTCACGACTATCTGTCATCTTGCTGGCATCCGTTGATTGGCAGGATCAGTGGTGACTTACCAAAATACCCTCAATTTGACAACAGAAATCGAACATACCCCCTACCGAAATCAATACGATTGATTTCCCTAATTGCATGTAGAGTATGTGAATAATATATATAATACATAACAATATGGAAGTATGGTTATGAATAAGAATACCTACTTAAGAAATAAAAACATAATGTAAAGTGTGTTGAAATGTGAAGTGAACAATGTTATGTGTACCTAACTTATAAAAATACCTACACAACATTATAATTATTTGTAGATGTGATTAATTTACATAGGGCAAAGGCGAGACTTTATTCGTAGGCCTCTGAATAAGTCCATTTTTACTGCGTAAAGTTAAAACGCGGTTAACTTTATCAATGCCACTGTGTACTTGTTCAACTCTTGCTAAGTTCCATTGAAGAGGTTTGGTCAAATTAGACTTGATAAGAACTAAATCTCCCACTTTTACATTGGGAGGTGAAGAAAACCACTTCGCTCTCTGCTGGAGAGTGTGAAGGTAGTCATCTGACCAACGCCTCCAAAATGACTGTGACGCCTTCTGAATTGATTGCCAACGTGACAATCTGTTCAAAGGAGTATCTAACAAATCATATTCCGGGACAGCTATTAAACTTTGGCCTATAAGGAAATGGCCCGGAGTTAAAATATCAAACTCGTTTGGATTATCCGATAGTGAACACAAGGGGCGCGAATTTAATACTGCTTCAATTCTACAAAATACAGTACTAAGCTCTTCAAACGTTAATGAGCGATCACCCACTACACGTTGGAGGTGATATTTTGTAGATTTGATTCCCGCCTCCCAAAGTCCACCCATATTAGGTGCATTAGGCGGATTATTGCGCCACTCAACCTTTCGTGACGTCATACCGTTGGTAATCTTATCTAGATTATCCTTACTACTAAGAAAGTTAACGACTTCTTTTAAATGTTTAGCTGCCGCTATAAAATTCGTGCCGCAATCAGAATATAAGCAACTGCAGAGTCCGCGACGTGCTGTAAAGCGATCGAATGCAGCTAAAAAACAATCAGAACTTAAATCAGTTAACACCTCTAAGTGCACCGCTTTTGTTGAGAAGCAAACAAACAGACACAAGTACGACTTGTAAACTTTCGCATTACGTCTCAAACTTTCCTTAACAAAAAAAGGTCCACCCAAATCACAACCAACGTGGTTGAAAACCTTATCTGGTTTTAGCCTAGGTGCAGGTAACGGACCCATAGCTGGCTGAATTGAGCTTGGTCGACACCGAAAACAAATTTTGCACTTAGACAACACTGAGCGGATAATGCTACGAGCATTAACAATCCAATAACTTTTACACATTATACCTTGCAACGTACGAGGTCCTACATGTAAATATAATTTGTGAAAGTATTCAACAATTAAATTAATTGTGTGACACTTAGGTAAAAGCAAAGGGTGCTTTGTATTGTATGGAAGGTCGGCTTGCACGAGCCTACCCCCCACCCTGAGGAATTCATGAGAATCTACGAAGGGTGAAAGCTTACGCAATGAAGCTACGTATCTTTTTTGTTGTAATAATTTTATTTCATCATTAAAATGATTTAATTGTATCACTCGTATGATAGAATCATGAGATTTCTTTAGTTCAGAAGACTTGAGAGGTCCAACTGAACGCATTGATTTATTTTTTATATTGTTTATAAACCTGTGGCACCAAGCCATAACGCGTTGTAATTTATTAAAAGACGAAAATCTGTTAAAAATTAATTCTAAGTCGTTTTTTAAAATATTTTTATCGTCACATGAGCTTAAAACAAATGTATCACAATTTGATTTTAATTCAGAAATTTTTGAATGATCCTTTATATAAAATGATTTAATAGGCCATTTTCGTTCGTCATCGTAAAGCCATGCTGGACCTTGAACCCACTCCACAGCACCTTCTACAAAGGACGCCGGCATCGCACCACGCGAGCATATATCGGCAGCGTTATCCTTGCTGTTTACATGGAACCAACAATTGGACGGAACTACAGCGGTTACTTGGCTAACACGGTTAGCCACAAACGTTTTTAATTTATAAGGTGGTGTTTGAAGCCACGCTAGAACATTATTTGAATCACCCAAAGCAGTGACTGAAACTTCAAAATCATTTAAATTTTGTACGACAAAATTAACTAGCTTTGAAAGAAGCAAAGCTGCCTCAAGTTCAAGTCTAGGTATTGACAAAATTGGATTGAGAGGTGCTACTTTCGATTTACTTGTCAACAACCTAACCTTTACGTGATCATTCTTATCTACGCTGCGTAGGTATACACATGCTGCATAGCCACGCGATGACGCATCGCAGAATGCGATTAACTGCACTTTAGTGAAGTCAGAAATTAAAACATGACGCTCAAT
This sequence comes from Xanthorhoe designata, assembly GCA_963582015.1. Lineage (NCBI taxonomy): Eukaryota > Metazoa > Arthropoda > Insecta > Lepidoptera > Geometridae > Xanthorhoe > Xanthorhoe designata. The sequence goes on from OY757058.1 coordinate 4,781,065, forward strand.
TCGTAAATTACCCAATGCTGATAACTCGCAAATAAATCTATTCCAATGAGATGCCAGTTCAAATGGTAACTGGTCATTCCAACCAAGCCCGAGTTTCCAAAGATCTTGCATTATACACTTCGCGACGAAAGTGCATGGTGAGATAAAACCTACAGGGTCGAATATACTCGCGAGTAGTTTTAAAACAGATCGTTTTGTTTGTTTTGCGTCAGTTAGATTATAATTAAAGGAGAATGAGTCACAAGAAGGTAGCCATGTCAAACCTAGTACCTTGAGCGAAGATAGTAAAGTATCATCTTGAAAGTTGATTGCAGAAACTTGATCGGATTGCATTCTATTTAATAAATCAGGACAATTACTCGCCCATTTTCTTAAATCAAACCCACCACTTTTAAGCAGAGAGGTTAAATCATCCTGCAATGTGCATGCTTCGACTTTAGTTTGACAAGACCATAAAAGATCATCAACGTAGAAACCTTTTTTAAGAACTTCTGCCGCCTTAATTCGAGGCTCGTTATTAGTCGACAATTCATCCGACGCCAACTGGTGCAAAGTTCTTACCGCGACGAATGGTGCACTACGGAGACCATACGTATTTCGTGTTAGTTCATAAATACGGACCGGTTCCGATGGATGGTTTCGCCAAAGAATGTGTTGGTACTTCCTTTCTGCTGGATTAATTATCACAGCTCTGTACATTTTTGACACATCGGCCGTAAAGCAAACATCGTAAAGTCGAAAGTTCATAATTATTTTAAGAATGTCCTGATGAAGCTTTTTTCCGGTCAAGAGCGCATCGTTGAGGGAGGTACCAGAACTAGTCTTAGCAGAACCATCATAAACTACACGTAAGGGTGTCGTAGTACTCGACGGGCGTAATACACAGTGGTGCGGAATAAAATAACCTGATGGGTCAGTAGCCTGATACGGCTCCATGTGAGCGAGGGATTCATATTCATACATAAAGTCAACGTAAGCCTTACGAAGGTCTGGAGACTGAGCGAGACGTCGCTCAACCTGAATGAGTCGCTTGAATGCAGTATCATATGAATCTCCAAGTGGTTTATGATCAGGGTTCAATAAGATTGGGGAAACGTATCGGCCTATTTCATCACGATAATGTTTATCGACATAAATTTTTTCTGCTAGTTCTTCTAAAGGATTCATAGGAACTTCGCACGGCAAAGATTCTACTTCCCAAAAACGTTTGAGAGTCTCATTTAAAGAACTTTCTTCAACGGTGTACGACACCAGCGATGTTGTAGACGCTACAACATGGCAATTGCTAGAGGATTGCATCTCTAGTCTTCCCGTAACAACATAACCAAATACGCTACTTAACGCAACTGGTTGGTCAGGATTAAAAGTTATTTTCTGTCCATCGTAAATCTCTGGGAAAATGTCACCGGCTAAAATGATATCAATCGGAGACTTTTGAAAGAAACACGGATCAGCTAATTGTAAGTTTTTAAAATTATTAACTACATTGTTTGGAATCTGCACCGTAGGTAAGTCAGCGGTCAGGCGAGATAAAATTACTGCATCTAAATCAAAGGTAGGCGCGGTACTGTGACGCGGTTTGACTGTAACAGAAACCATTCCATTGTTTTTAACATGTTCACCACTCAAGCCATAAATATTGTATGGGCATTTTTTTGCAGATAATCCTAATCGTTGAAAGCAATCAAGTGTAATAAAGTTCGATTGCGCCCCAGAATCAATTAAAACACGACACGATTGATACTTGTCAAACGAATCCAAAACATGAACAACAGCTGTGCCGAGTATAACTGCATAGTTATGTGTAGATGATACATAGCTGCTACGAGCAGCGTGCGTCTGAGCCTCGCACGGCGAAGGTTCGAATGAAGTGGGCACAGAATAAGAAACCGGTTTTGTAACATTATCATCTCTTATCTCTCGGTGCAACAGTATATGATGCGCTTGTTTACAAACGTAACATTTAAATTCGCTTTTACAAGTACTAGACGTGTGATTCATTTTAAGGCAATTGTGGCATAACTTTAATTCATTTGCACGATCAATGCGTTGAACATTAGTGAGATTACGAAATTTATCACAACGGAATATCATATGATTTTCTCCACAATGTAAACATAATAATTTTGATTTTGTAGAAGTTACATGAGTATAATTTTTACCTTGCTTAGGCACTGCTATTTTTCGTTGAAAACTAGTCTGCTGAGTACTAGAACTAGGCAAAGACGACGCCGAATGATTAAGTATTTTGATTTGATTTTGCACAAAAGTCATTAATTCAGCGAAAGTTGGGATCGACTTCTGATCAAGTTTTTGCTCAAAGCTTTTACGTGTTGAAGGATCTAATGCTTTTAAGGCAATATGACACATGATGTAACTACTTAAATTCTCAATGTTCATTGCTTCTATGGCCTTGTATGAGTGGTCAAAGTTTTCTATGAACGAGTTCAAGTGATCAGCTGATTCCTTTTGTAGCGGTGTGAAACTAAGCATTTTATCTAAATACCTACCGACTAACATTCTGTTATCTTGATATTTTTCAAGAAGACTTTGCCAAACGAGTTCGTAGTTATTTGCAGAAATAGGTACGCTTTTTACAATATTTAGTGCAGCACCTTTTGTGCATGACAGAAGGTAGTGAAATTTATCTATCTTCGGAATACTCGTCTGATTATGAACGAGAGAACAGAATGTCTCGAAAAATGTATTAAAATTTTCAATATTTCCATCAAATGCAAATAGTTCTAACTTTGGAAGTCTTGGTCGAGATTCTACCGGGCGCGAGGAACTTTCAACCTTAGTACAGGCTGGTAAGGGCTCGCATTTTGAAGCACGAAGTTTGACTCGAAAGAACAAGTCATCAAAACTTTTTAATTCATGACTACGAAGAGAGGCTTTAGGGTCATCTTCAAGTTCCTTTTCTAAAATTTCAAATATTAAATTCTCGAATTGACTACGCAGTTCATCAATTTCGTACATGTGCATCAAAAATAAATCTTTCGATTCAGACTCAGAAATATCATTACTCAAGTCATACACAACTTGCAGTTTAGAAAACATTCGTTGCTTACGTTGAATTAACACGGTTAATTCTTGATTGTACACCTCAACGTTGCCTTTTTTTGAAGATGGCGGTTTGCTAGACAGCGCCATTTTGTTTTACTAAACGTTACTACGCAGTTAGCAAGAACAAAGGAATGCTATAAATTATCGCAATATTTCTATGTAAAATAATCACAAATACACCGAAATTATGATACGATATAAATAAACGTTATAATGTGAGATGTGTAGGTATAATATTGTAAGCTATAAGCTGTAAAGAAATGTATTTGTCTGACACGGTCAGACTTCTACTCTAATTACGAATTAGATTGGGAAATTCTAGCACGGCTAGAACAGAATTACGAATTCTAGAATTCACAAAACCTATCCTGGCTAACGAAGGACCATTTAGATTGTGCAGTTTATTCACGATCTTTAAAAAAGTATTGCTGGCAGATTTTGTGATTTTGTAAATGAATGAACAGTGTATGTAGGTGGAGATCTATTCTGTCGTCTTCAAGAAGGCAATTGAGCACCACTAACCTTTCTCAACTTCCGCTGGCTGAGGATGAAGATGCACGGCACAAGCACAGCTCTCAGCAGAGAGGTCCACGTAAAGAACAACAGAGTCAGAGTTTAGAAGTTCCACTCACTAAACGTTAGTGATCACACACACAAGGAAATTGTCAAGAAATAGAGAAATGTAGCACGCTTAAAAAAGGGCGAGAAGGAACGTCCATCCAGCTCAATGCGTCACGACTATCTGTCATCTTGCTGGCATCCGTTGATTGGCAGGATCAGTGGTGACTTACCAAAATACCCTCAATTTGACAACAGAAATCGAACAGTTAGTGTAATAATTGCAATAAAAGATTATTGAAATTGTTGATAAAAAGTATGTACTCATTTATTCCAAGATATTAAAAAAAAGCAATAGTTTACCTTTCGAAGACAAACATTTAAAATATATTTATTGATTTTTCTATGATTGGACTTGAAGCTTTAAGAATATCGCTGTTTTCTTTCAAGATTAACATTTAAAACATATTTAGTGATATTTTTATGAAGTTTTAAAAATATCGCTTTTAACTGCGGGCTTTAGTGATAAGTAGCGAGAGAATTCCATTTTGCACAAATTATGTATATTTAGTTTACAAGTTTTTGATGGCGTTTGCAAAACGCTTTTTTGATACATGAGTCGAGGCTGGACTGGGGACCTTAGGCGGCCTAAGGACTCCGCTAGGTCACATTGTAAATCCTCGTTATGACGAATGAAAGAACTATGTAATTGGTTTTGTTTCCTCTGAACTTGGCAATAAAACCTATAATTATAAATCAAATAATTATAGATTTAGAATCACACAGATATTGGTGTCAATTCAGATGTCGCCAAACCTTAACTTATTTGACAGCACTAAAAATGTTGCCGTCCCTTTCGCGTAACGATCGAAATAAAAAGGATGGCATCAATTTTAGTGCTGTCAAATTAGGTTAGTTTTGCCGACATCTGCATTGATACTATCGAAAATACACCATCACACTTTTATTAAAAAGATGAAAGTTTATGTGTGAATGTTTGTTATTCCTTCACGCTCAAACGGCTGGACGGATTTGATTGAAATTTGGTACCAGGATAGCTTATATCCTGGATGAACACATAGGCTACTTCTGATCCAAGTATTCCTACAGCAACGAGAGCTACACACCGCGAAGTGCGGCTAGTTTTAAATATATTTCAAAGTTCAGAGGAAACGAGTAGGTAGGTGACATTTATTTTGCTATTTCAAGAATTTTTATATTTGTTTAATCTACTGCAATCGGTTTAGGTGTTAGTATTTATTTGTACTCAAATAAGTTAGCATAGAGGGTTATGTGATGTTTATAAAGTTTATTATTTTTGAATAAAACTTAGTTTTAGAATTGTGAGTCATTTTATTTATATCATTCTGCAATGTTGTCTGTGTACCAGGGGGTTGACGCCAGTTGACCGTAGTATTGGATACTGTCCTCGATACCGAGTCAGTATCAGTACTTAGTATTCTTTTATCTGTGGTATCAGCAATGTATGAGAATCCAGTGCAGCGCCTCCCGCGGTAACTTGCATGAACTAAACATTCCATACAGTAAGTTTGTTTGTTACTCTTTCACGCTCAAACGGCTGGACGGATTTGAATGAACTTTGGTACTAGAATTGCTTATACCCTGGAATAAAAATATACGATATCTATATCGTCCTTGCTATTACAAAATTGTGAATGGGTTTTTGTTATTTTATTCTATTTTTGTTGGTTCCGATGTGACATTTATCTGTTATCTAGTTGCCTACTTGTCTTGGTTTCTAAGTTGTGGTATTGATCGTGCCTGCTTAGTTTCTGAAAATTCACCCTGAATAGTCGAAAGGTATTTTATTTTCAACAATATTTCAAAATGAATGAATGAGGCGAAAGAGTGTCAGGATCGTAGAAAGTGGAGATCCGTACATTTGCTTTGACGAAAATAAAATGCAATCAAAGAACTAAATCATCAAAACTGAACACAAAACGCTTGGGATATCTGAACCGTCCCTTCATGCCATGTTCATTTCTGCCCACTGCATCATTCTTCGGTGAGAGTTTCCCGCTCCGTGTGAGGAAGACAATGAGAGGAGATTGTTCGTGTTTGCTGGATTTGCGTAGAATGGAGTTTTCAAAGCGCGGAGTCTTCTGAGGTTTTCTATCATGTACGATAAGGGGCGCTCGCACGAAGAACTCTGAAGGTGTCTTGTGGCGCAGCGCTGAACGTGGCATGATGCTGCTGCTCACTGGAAATGTAGATAGAAAATTATGAGACTATGCTCAAACATTTGAACAAATTGTTTAACATCTAAGTATTATAAGTACCTTCTTTATTCTTTTGTTTTGAAAGTCAAATAGAAAATAATGAGGCACCTAGGTAGGTGGTACCAAAGACGATTAATATCTAGGTGGTATGTACTTACCTACTTTTGTTTAACTTACCTTCTAAAATTATAAAAACACACAGCGCACAAATTCTGACCACAATTCCCATTTCAAATGCAGAATTATCAGATAATTGAATGTTTAACGACTGAAACTAATTATTTATTGAAACCTCAGAACTACCTACTGCAAAATACCTAATAAATTGGACTTTTGTTGGTAGTTAACTGTACTTGCTTTGCCTATTTTGACACGAGTTCGGCCATGAGGAATTGTTATTCCTCGTAGCCAAATCAGTAGGCGAAATAGTTTGGCCACGAGGAACAGCCCGGTTCGACTGCTGGTTTGCTCGAGTACCTAGGCTTACTAGCCGCGGGTTTCCTTACGATGTTTTCCTTCACCGTATAAAGCTCGTGACATGCGACGCGAAAAGTTCATTGATGCACGGCCGGATTCGAACCCACGAACTCAGATCGAAAGTCACTTAACGACCACTTATAAAAAACGATATAACATTTTCGATGCTAAGGATAGCGTAGTAGTAGGTACCTATTGCCAAATATTAACGATTATTCGACTTGCATTTGACCGGCAGAACCTTCTTGGAACCTTTCAGTGGCAGACTCACATTTGGACAGTTTTTATTTTATAGTTTTTAGGTTAATTAAAACACAGATTTAAGGTTTTTGTCAAAATCGAACTTTAATAAAATCCAACATAAATAAGGAAAAATAATAAATGTAAACTCTTATAAATAGTGCTATCTTAAGTTATATAACAATACAATTGTGTCGTTTAAGTAGGTAATTATATTATAGTACCTACACTACATACACCTATGAAATAAAATAGTAAAGAAAAAATTAAAGTATTGTGTAAAAAAGACTACCGAACAGGAAAGGCAGTTTTGACTCGATGCCGATGTCTGATAGAATAATAGTTACTTACAGTTTTATTTTGATAATTCCCTTAAGATATCTGGCGGGGTAATCAGAGGCATATCCAAATAATCGGCACAATTTAGGAATGACATAAAAATTCTGTTTATAATGTGCGTTTTTAACAACATTTAAATAATAATAAATACAATTTAAATAACTAAAAATATAATGTAGGTAACATAAAATTTGAAAACAAAAATCAATAGGAATCTAAAACATTTTAACAAAATCATTTGTTTACAATAAATTATCTGCTAATACGTGTGTTTTACAAACTGGCTACGATCTTAATATTTGAGGAATGATACTAAATAATATAATAATAAAATATAATATAATAATAATGATAATTTAATCTTGGGGTATGTGTTTTAAAAACACGATTGTTAAAAGTTTTCTCGTATATTTTTTCAAAAAGTACATACACTCATAGATTTAATTATTCCAACCAATTTTATTAATTGGTCTATATTTCGTCACACACAACCACTAAAATAGCTACCATCGCTCAAGGCGATTATTGTCAAGACAAGAAAAAACTATACTTAGATGAATGATTATCATCATCACAGTCTGCAGGCCTCACATGTCGGGAGGCAATCTTTGTCTACACTTAAGGGGCACTGTGTGCCTGGGACATCGATAGGCTTACCGCTGGGTAAGGCCGTTTGTCCACCGCCGCCGTCACCGGGACGTCAACGAGAACGAGATGACGGCGCCGAAGTATTGATACATAGACTAACTATCTAACTATAGCCGCGTGTCCACCGCAAGGCCGTCACGTCATCTTAAACTCGACGAGAGGCCCTAGCCATGTTACATTTCGACAATCGCTTTCGATTAGAAACTAAAAAAAATGTATAGGAATTGACATTCGATGACGAAAACTCGAGCGATCAGAAATGTCAAATCAAAGGTGTAGCGATGATAGAAATCGAATCGCTTCATAGCGAATGCCGGTTGGCTAGGCCCTCAGAAATAATCTCGTTCTCGTTGACGTCCCGGTGACGGCGGCGGTGGACAAACGGCCTAAGCCTAAGCCTATCAATGTCCCAGGCACACAGTACCTAAACCATCCTCTCGACTTCACCACAAAAACACAGGAAAGACAATGGTCAAAACGTGTGGGGCTGGCTAAGCCGCGGGAGGGTTTCCTCACGATGTTTTCCTTCACCGTAAATCGCATTAAAATTTTTCGAAACGAAAAATCCATGGCCGGATTTAAACCAACGACATTCAGATTGAAAGTCAAGCTACTAAATCCACTTGGCCAACAGGGCTATGTTCCTATTAAAAGTTTTATTGCTCATTTTTGTGTTACTATTATAATTAGTTATGGAAATACATTATTTTCTATAATTGGAAATAATATGTTGCAATACACTGGTATTTTTTAATCTTAGGCTCAACTCACACCAAAAGAGCATCGAAGAGCAGCGAAGCGGAGCGCAGTTTTAGTGTCATACGAATTTCAACTTTATTTTCATTACTATAATAAATAAAAATAATTTGCGTATTGGAGCGTATTGGAATTCGCCGGAATTCCCGCGAAGCTGCTGGCATCCTCGCGACTTGTTCGAGTTTCTCATGCGATAATAAGTATTATAGTAATTAAAATAAAGTTGAAATTCGTATTGACACTGAAACTGCGCTTCGCTGCTCTTCGATGCTCTTTTGGTGTGAGTTGAGCCTTACACAATTTAGCTAAACTTGTGATGTTATCAACATCAGCTCCTTGCATCGTTGATAGTCTCTGGAACCTGGACTTCTAACCCGTCCAGGTCCTTGGTGAGGATGATCTGGCAGCCGAGCCGGGAGGTGTCCGTCAGGCCGTAAGCCAGGTCCAGCATGTCACGCTCCTCGTCACACGCCTCCTCGGGTAGTCTGAAAATACAATTAAAGAAATTATAATAATGACTAAAGGGGTCTGAAAATACCTAATGGCAATTCGGAGCATCGCAAAAGCTAAACTTAACTAACCAAAAATTTTGCCGTCCCTTTCATAGCGATGGGAATAAAAAGGATGGCATTAATTTTAGTTTGTTTAGTTTAGCTTTCGACACTCCGAATTGCCACTAATACTTAAATTAAATATGATCACAACTTTATTCACATATTCTTCCAATCTTTTTTAGGCATTTTTAGATCTTTTTTGAAGATGTCTAAGGGGGTAGTCAGAGGTATGTCCAAATACATATTTACATGTATCTATAGAATATAAATGTCTACCACTCCCTGGGATAGTCATGGTCATATTTCATTTTATTTTATTTCATCTTCAAAAAAATTGCATTTATAAATTAGCGAGATTTTAGCCACCTATCATAGTCTTCCTGCTTGAGAATAACATGGCATGTAGAGCAGGTGAGCGTCCCCTCGCAGGCTCCGTAACCCTCAATGTTCAGGTCATTGTTTACTACCACATCCAGTAAGCTGTCTCCGACTTTAGCCTCCGTCTGCAGCGTCTTGCCATCTGCCAGGTGGAACGTCACTTTTACTCTGCAATCACACTATTTTTATAAACATAAATTTCTATGAGCTAAAAGGTGTATGTCAGAAAATAAATTTGGGCCAAAATTTTATAATTTCAATGGTAGTATTCTTTATGGCTAAGACCAAAGTTACAAAAAAAAAGACCATTTTTTTCTTGTTCACCTACCGACAGAATCATAGATCTTATTTGCTAGTTCTTCCTAACTATCATCAGCCAAAATGTTGCCACTAAGCATGGGCCTGCCTTGGCAAAAAAGTTTAGAGATAATATTTTTAGCTGATCAGCTACATATACCACTTTTCGAGGAAAAAGACAGTTAAATTTCAAGCATTTCTGTACATGTATAAATAAAAATACAACTTTTCAAGTTGTAACCCTCTTTTATCGGAGGTATGATATGCAGAGACCCATTATATTACATATTTATGTATCACAATTATTCCACTATTGATATATTGGAGTCCTGCCAAAGCAAAGATTTTATTGCCAACTTTGATGCAACTTTGCCTGTACTTACCTTGGTAAGTAACCATAGGTAACATGTACCTACATACAAAACATACAGTAAAACATACTGCCAGCAACTTACTTTTCTTCTTTAGGCACCACTCTGGTCGTGGATATCGGCACTATAACTTTGTAATTACTAAAACTTGTACCTAAACCGTTATTTCTTACAAAATAGCGCAGCACAGATGAATTAGTGAAAGTTTTTGCTAAACTTCGCAACATTTTGGAGCCACTACCTACACTAGGAGGAGTATATCTATAGTTTCTAGTGACAAAATTAATGTAATACTATGACGCGACATACATTTATTTCCTAGAATCAGATAAATATATGGTAATCTACAAAAATGTAATCTTGACCTTACAGATTTGATTTGATTTTTTAGGTTATTTGAGTGTTACCAACAAAAAGTATATAACACTACGTACGTTAGGTCCATGCTCTTTGGTTAGGTCAGGCGTTTATAGTCTTTCCAATCGTTTATTTAACTTTTGACAGATCATGCACATAAAGTTTTATAATAATTTTTGATACAATGTACTACAGGGAATACTGTACTGTCATGGACGGGATCCGCCCACTTAGAGATGTTTCATTCGTAATTAATGACAACTGGTTTTGAAATAAATCGATTATCGATTATATTAAAACATACAATAAAATTATTGTGATTATTTTTATATCAAATCACGTAAAAACCTTTATTATTTTGCATTAAAATGCCCTAAATGTCTCTGTTGTAATGCATAAATAATTTGCGTACCTAATGAAAACAGTTCCATGGGATCGAATTTATTCGCTGAAAATTAATGAATCTAAAATAATCGTTTAGACTTACTGTAGTTGGTTCAAATAAAAAACATGTGAATGAACTGCGGTACCTACTTGTAATGAAAAGGTGCAAAATGTTGATATTCATAGTAAATAATGAGTGTGTTAAATCGATTAAAACTTCTTCATGAATAAAATCGATCGATAAAATAAATCGAATCGGTAACGGGTAACGGTATCACTATTTGAGTCAGTATTACAGCTGTCAAAAGTTAAATAAACGGTTGGAACGAGTATAGTTTCAGTTACCAACTCAGTTGGTCCACCGTCCAACTGAAACTGTATGGCATAAGCCGTGAGAAGCCAAATTATAGAAGAAGAAAAAGACCCCCTCCCATGGACCTAGTATAGTACCTATACCTAGTAGTAGTACCTATACCTAGTAATATAGTAGTATAGTTTCTATTTTTTCTAAGCCCCCTCCCCTCAGACCAACCAAAGTCTTTGTACTCTAGAACTACAAAGTCTTTGCCTCAGACTGACAGACTTAGTCTGAGCCCCTCCCAAAGAGTAAAATAATACTACCCCCTCCCTAACGAACGTCACATTTTATTACGTCACGTAACGTCAATGTCAAATTGTCAATCAATGGTAGGAAGGAAAGGAAAAAAACATTTTGGAAAAGTTGTAAATTCACTGAGAAATCTTTTAGTGAGCTATAATATGGTATATCCTAAATTTTTAGTCGTTTGAAGTACTGTATATTAATTGCCATCAACCATGTCGGAGCGGTTAAAAAACACAAATCAGGTGTCAAATGAGCAAGTTATTGACGACCTAACCAAAGATTTGCAGTCTTCACTAAATACTTCCGAAAATCCTGCAGAATTTGTTATAAGTCCCGGCACCAGCGATGAGGAGAAGCCTAAGGAATCAGGAGACGCAGCCCAATTCACAGGTAAGGCATAACACTTGTTTTGTAAAAAAATACCATGAAACGTAGCGACTCTTTCTAGGCGTTTCGTTTTGGTAGTAGTTTTCCTATGGTGACTTTCCTTTGTGTTTTGACTCATTCTATTGTTTTGAATAAAGCGGAAACACCAATACATTATCGTACGCCTCTTTTTCATATTTGGGCAGAAGCTGTATAATTTCCACTTACTATTGTGAGACACATTTTTGCTCCATTTACTTTACTATTTTCAAAGTAACTTGCTTATAATTAATAAATATCCTTTGAACATTCCACACAGCATCATCTAGTCCCAAGCTAAGCAACTTAATGCTTGTGTTATGGCTACCAGATGACTGATATAATGATGTACTTATAAATATACAGATAAGATGTTCGAAGAATCTCGAACTGCTACATAGACAGACATACAAATCTGATTAAAGCTTCAAGGGCTGATTGCAGATCATTAAAAGAAAAAAAAAAGAAAAAATCTTCACACATCCTAACATATACCTTTTACATTTCAGACATTCCACTTACAGATCCAGAATTGGACAAGGATGTTGAAGATGACAAAAGTGATACAGACTCCATCAACGAAGAATCATTGAAGGATGCAGAGGTGGACCTCACGGACGATCAGAAAGAAGAACGGAGGATCATAGCCGAGGAGTTGAAGGAGGCTGGCAATTTTGCATTCAAAATCGGAGACTACGAGCTTAGTATAGAGAAATACACGTCAGGTAATATTACCACAGTTGGCCACTTGCTCATGCAAACTTGCTTAAATTTTTACTTTCTTAAAAATATATTTTAACTAGCTGCGACTTGCGGTGCTATCCACGGTGAATAGTTCCCATTCCCGTGGGAATACCGGGATCAAAAGTAAGCTATGTGTTAATCCAGGTTATAAGCTATCCTGGTACCAAATTTCATTCAAATCTGTCCAGCTGTTTAAGCGTGAAGGAGTCACAAATATTCACACTTACACACAAACTTTACCTTTATAATAGTGGCAATTTTGAGTGTCGCAAAAGCTAAACTAAGCTAACTGAAATTGTTGCTGTCCCTTTCATAGCGATGGGAATAAAAAGGATGGCAATAATTTTAGCTAGTTTAGCTTTTGCGACACTCCGAATTGCCCCCAATATTAGTGTGATGTTTTGTTGATGTATTTCAGGCCTGCAAACAAGTCCCCTCCAGTTCTCACAGCTACGAGCCATCCTGTATTGCAACCGGAGTGCAGCGAGGATGAAGCTTCAGAAATATGTGCGAGCTATCAAAGACTGCACTAAAGCTATTGAACTGGACGACAAATATGTGAAGGCTTATATAAGGTAAAAAAAATTATTTATTTTTCATGAGATATGAATGTTAATTTACGATGGTGATGATTTTAAACAGTTTCCGAGCCTCTGTCATGGCATAACTCAAACCTAAGCACACCACGTTTTCGAACGCGCAGTCGCAAACGCGAACAAAAGGCAGTCAGCAAGCAGTAACCCATGCACACTACCTTTGCGTTTAAAAAACGCGCTGCGAACTAGCAGGTGACGCGCTACACAAAAACAGTGACTGCTCGCTCGAAACACGTGGTATGCGTCATAAACAGTGCGTCATTAAAAAAACAAGACGCAGAATTCAAAATTTTATTAAACTGACTTTTCTTACAATTTATTAAAATAGCAATTTCCTCCACTCTTGAGGTGCATTTCTGTTCATAACTCCCGCCTTTTTTTAATGGTACCACTTTGGGATTAGGTATAATAAATACTCTTTCTAACAAGTGTTCTCACAAAAATCGCGGTCCATTATTGATGAAATAATTAATAAACTAACAAAATAGAATACAAACAATGAAACATAGAACCTCCACCTTTTTTGAAGTTAAAGCCTTAACATTCTATTATAATATTTAGATGAGGGATACAGTTTTTGTCTTTTGCTTTTTTAAGGTTCTATGTTTCACTGTAGGTATGTATTTTTTTACTTCAGGAGAGCACAGTCCTACGAAGCCACGGAGAAGTTTGACGAGAGTCTCGCAGACTACAAAAAGATTCTCGAATTGGATCCCGCGCACAAGGACGCACGTAACGCCAGCATCAGACTGCCACCTCTCATTGAAGAGAAAAACGAAAAACTCAAGCAAGAAATGATGGGGAAGCTCAAAGATTTAGGAAACATGATACTAAAGCCATTTGGTTTGTCCACAAATAACTTCCAAATGGAACAAGACCCTGATACTAAGGGATACAAAATTAATTTTAAGCAGTAATAAAATATTTAGGTGTATTATTTATTTATTTATTTCTAGCCCATATCGTCCCACTATCGACGCCTTGGAGGAGGCCTTTGCCTCCCTCCCTTCTTTCCAGATTTAGGTGTATAGTCGTCGCTTTTTTTATTATAGTTTGTTAAACCACACTTGGATATTTCATTAGAAAATGAAAAATGACTTCGACGGGATTCGAACCCGCGTGATTCAAGCGATCATCCGTTAGCCGGATTGCCATCGACCACTAAAAAACAAAAAAATATAATCTTACTTTGGTACTCCCACGGAAACGGGAACTATTCACTGCGGGCGGGGCAGCTAGTAAATTGAATAAAACACAAAAAAATAACAATTGTGCGTTTAATTTAAATTTAATACTAGAAAAATCACAAGTATGCACCTAACAAACTAGTAATACTCGATTAACAGCTACGCTTTACAGTCAACTTAATGGCAATTGGAGCTGACCGTACTTTTGGATCAAGCTAAACACATGCATTGTAATTCAAATCGATTTTCATTAAAAAATAACAATTGATACAATACTACTTTTCAATTATACCTATTACCTACTCCTAATGATAGTAAACTTTGATATTTTTCTTCTATCCGCTAATTTACTTAAAAATATTTAATAAATACACATTTTAAAAATAAAACAGTTATTCTAGCATAAGCCGGAAGATCCACTGCTCGATAGAACGATGATAATAAAGCTGACAGACATACCGATAGGTAGGTATATCAGTACAAGTAGGTAAGTAAACATGAAAAAAATCAGATTTTTATAAACTTACAACAAATTCATATAATTTCTTAGTTAGTCACTATGAGTATAGGTCACGCCACGTAAAAAGAGCTTGGTCGGGGAAGTAGCGGGGGTATGTTTGCGCCTGTGTTCACTCGCTGACGAACCAATAGCACTCGCTAAATCAATGGTATGAAGTGCGCCGCAACACCTCTCCACCAATCATCGACCACGGAGCAGTTTGACAGCCAGCGCTCTTTTTACGTGTCACGACCTGACCAAAACCTGACTGCCGCTCATCAAACATCTTAACATATTTTAAAGTTATGAGTGTGCCACTGCTTAGACAGTCGCCTACAGTCGTCCAGCAATGGTCTTCCGGCTGATGATGATTACTTCTAGTCTGTCGCCAAGGATGAAGACGTTCTAACCGCGTATAAAACAATGCAGTTTGATGAATAATTGGTCTATGAATTTCTATAGTAGACTCTTCATTAAAACTGTTTTGATTATTTTTACCGATACTTCTAGAATCGATCATCGAACATTTTTATACAATTTACGATCCACACCAAAAAATAAGCCTTGATAGTTTGAAAGATTCCGCGCGAATGTATCTTTACGTAGGTATATTATCGTATCTGCGAAGTGTGTGATACTTTCATGCGGGCACCACACATTGGCTTCAACTTGGTACCAACATTGGCTACGAATAGAATGACCAATGGCAATGCTCCGTTTGTGTCCAATAACCGTCCGAGATCAATCACCACATTGGAGTGTTGGAATGAACACGTTCCAACCATCCAATGTGTGGTGCCCGCATCAGATCAGATAAGTTTTTATACGCAGATAAAATATCTTCGCATCTGCTTAGAGTATGATTCGCTTAACGACTGTTTATGCGCGACCGCCCGGAGGGCTTAAGTTCGGCCCGATTACGCACGTTTTATTGACCTACTGTAGCAAGGAAGTTGTTTTTTCTTGTCACTCATAAAGAGACGTAACAGATTTAGCAGCCATCTGATAATTACCTTTTCAAATCTATTGAGAATAACAGAGTTAATTTTGTGTTTTAACTCATCATTTGAATCATTTTTTTCTGTAATCTTTCTAGAAACAATTTATACACTATCCACGTCTACTACAGACAGTCAAAGACCAATGATATTTCATGACATTGGGGATGTCAGAGGGCTAGAGGAGAATATAACCTGAATAAATAACTTGAAACCACTGACCTCTAACACAAGTAGGTACGCTGGCTACGACCAAGTTTGTAATATTTTAATATCGCCATTGTGGCGCTGATAGCAGAAGTGAGCGTCCACGGAACTAATGATAGCCTTTTTATAGCGAGATTTGCAAAATAAACTCTCATGTTTGAAATGTATTGTACGTATTTATATTTAAACACACTAAAGTTCATAAACAGTTTTATAGAAAGTTGTTTTCCTATCAATACGCTATAGTATAGACAAGACAACACGACGGCCATAAGCAAATTGTGTAGTTTTAGGGACGCTCGATGAGGGCGCTTTGAATCGGCTCAAAAACAAACCTTTTTTATATCAAAGCCTGTCCAGTACCTTGTACTAATAGAGGTCAGTGCTTGAAACCCACAAAACACTAGCAACATTCAAGAGAAAGGAGACGATGGAATAAATTGAAAATAAAATATAGTTGACTGATTTGACGCCCGAATTAAAATTGAAATAACTTAAAGATCGAAGTTTCCAAGTTCTTACCACTGCTAATTTAAGTGCATGTGCAATAGTCGAGAAAATCTAATTTTATACTACTTAATTTTGTTATAAATTTCGTGCAGTCTACAATAATAGGTATGCCAATAGAACGCTTGTTGAAATCAGTTTCAATTGAGATTTAAATCCAAGGAAGCAAGTCGTGCCTTACAGAGCTTCATATGACTAGAATATTCAAGATTTTTTGGATAATTCTAGCTTTCTAAGTAACACAGTGCTTCGTATACGAGTACCGTCATCTTTTCCGACAACTTTTAAATTATGTTTTATATCTAAGCTATCCACGTTCGAAGTGAAATTCTCTTTGTTTATATCACCGACTGTTATGTCTTTTGAAGTAGACGTGTCGGTGTCGACGAATTCTCTAGCGTCATTTCCATCATTGGATTTAAAGTTATCTTGTCCGTAAAATGATTTGGTATGATATGTTTCACAATTTTGAGAGCTATAACATTTTCTATCACCCTTGGAATTATGTTCATTTTGTGTACGTTTTAAACATTTCTCAGCTGTTGAATTAGGAAGATTTATACCTTCATCTATATTGTCTGTTTCATAAACTTGAGTATTTGAATTAGCACTACTTTCTTTGGTATTCGTTTGATATGTGATAGGTGAATAAGATGTATCTTCTGCATACTTAGTTTTTCTAGCTATTATTCTATTTAGCTTAGAATTCATAGATGTTTGCGAATTGACTTCTTTAGTTTGTTTTTCTATTGCATTAGTATCAGTGCTAGAATGTATGTAGCACGTGTCTTGAGATTTATTATCGTGTAATAAGTTGCAGCCTTTAAGATTGTGAACTAGATCGTTTATGTTCGGAACTTCGGTAACTTCATCTATTTCGGTGATAGTAATGTTGCTATCGGATTTCATACTCAGTGCTTCTATATTGGACGTATTATTTTGATATTTAGAGCAGTTCCAAAAGTTCTCAGCTTCCTGGAAGTATAGATACTTCAATTGTTCCAAATTTCTATCAAGACTGCGATGTATATTTTTATGCACTTTCTTCTCAACTACTGTCGGTTTATCGTTAACACTAATAACTTTGGTATCTTTAGTATTGTCTGTGTTATTTATTTGATTGGTAAGACTGAAATCGTTATTTACTTCATTATGCTTGACACTTCTGCGTTTAATTAATTCCAAATATTTACTCTTAGTTTTAACGTGACTTTCATTTAAAACTCTCACTTTAACCTCATTTACATCTGATATATCTCCGACACTCTTCATATTGTTCGTTCCTAAATCTTCAATACTTGCATTATCTTGTAAATCCATCTGTAACCCTACATTATCATCTAAATTTTGACTTCTATCGATCCTACTAGCTACAATAACGTTATGATATCCATTGCTTTCCTTGTCCGTATAACCTACATCTAAATCTATCGAACCTTCACTAAATACATTAAAATCTACGGTTTTAATCTGATCAATTCCTTCAACACTTACAGTAGCCTTACTTTCAATTCCTTTCCTATTCTCATTGCCTATGACGCTTTTGATATCGACTGTTTCACCTACACCTTTATCAAGAGCTACACTATCTACGTGTTCAGTGACCTGTCCCTCAATGTGCCCCCCTACATTCTCCGCTAGCCCCCCGGGCCCCGCCAGCCCCCCGGGCCCCGCCAGCCGCCCGGGCCCCGCCAGCCCCCCGGGCCCCGCCAGCCCCCCGGGCCCCGCCAGCCCCCCGGGCCCCGCCAGCCCCCCGGGCCCCGCCAGCCCCCCGGGCCCCGGGGTCTGCATGCTATAGGCGCGAGCGTCCCCCGCCTAGGCGAACAGGAAGCGAGGCTCAGCCTGCATCAGCTCACACGAAAACTGGTCCTGCTCCTGTGGCTTCTTGATCCAACGACCCAGCTTCGCGCGTTCAAACGCATCGAACAGACGACTCTTCGCTTCCTGCAAAGTGATTTACGCTTTATTCCACTGCATTAGGATGCGTTTCTACTAGCAGGGCTTTTTGCCTAAGCTGTCGCGAAACTAAATTCGTTATCACGAAAAAATGACAGAAAATAGTGGAAGCAACTGTCAGATTTGACAGTAAAACAATTTTTAGCGTCAAATCTGTCAGTTTTACTTTCATAATGACACTTAAGTCGTGATGGCGACAAATTTCGATTTCGCGACAAGTTAGCAATGGCCCTGCAGGTATGAGCGAGGGATGTGTTTGTCAAGAGCCTTTGGAATCGCTTCATTTAATTAGCATCGAATAATGAAGCGATTCTATTGGATCTTGACAACACATTTCTCGCAACGTATTCTCAATCATCTCTGGTCGGTGCTTTAACCTCAAATTCATTACTGATAATTACAATGCTGGCATTAGAGGTTCCGTGGCCGAGTAAAGGCAGTCCAGCTAAGGACGATCACTTGTATCATCGCGGGTTCGAACCCCACCGGAATCTAAATTTTTAGTAAGACATTTGTGGCAATTCTGAGTGTCGCAAAAGCTAAACTAAGCTAACTAAAATTGTTGCCGTCCCTTTCATAGCGATGGAAATAAAAAGGATGGCAATAATTTTAGTTAGTTTAGTTTAGCTTTTGCGACACTCCGAATTGCCCCCATTATACACAAACAGTTTTGACATTTATAAACAAACAGTTTTGAATGTAATTTTTTTTGAGATTTTGGGGGGCGCGTTGGAGTCAAGATTTTCGAGAATATCTCTGTACCTGGTAAGTGGGGCAGAGTTGCTTAGCCTCGTTGTATAGCAGGTTCTCATCTATCCTCAGCTGCTTCTGCTGCGGAGACAGCTCCTCCTGGAACGAGACACGTCGCACAGAGTACAGTACAGTTGAAGCGCTCGTGGCGAAGCTTGCTACGTTGCTACGTTCTTGATAGATCGTCGAAGTTAAGCAACGTTCTGAGCGGTCACTACTTGGATGGGTGACCGCAAGTGGCATTTTCATCTGAGCGCTTCCGTGCTTCGGAGGGCACGTTAAATTGTCGGTCCCGGCTTTTAAAGTCGTTAAGCCATGACGGAGGCCTTTAGGCGGCCTAAAAACTCCGTCACCAGAGTTGGCCACTTGCTCATACGACGAACGAACGATCAAACTCAATCGCTTTCAGATGTCATGTGCTAAATTGAATCGTAAAACTGAAGTCATAAGAAGAACAATTCAGTTTAGGTCCTAAACTGGATCGCGCTAAGAGCTCGTGGTAGGCCCCCTGTTGTGTGTTGAGCCTTACAAGATATCACATTTTGTGTATAGTTTTTTGACGACCTCTGTGGCGCAGTGGGCGAAGGTCCGCCTGAGACGCGGAGGTTGCGGGTTCGATCCTCGCCACGGGACAAACGTTTGTATCTTCTGCAGATATTTGTTCCGGGTCTGGATGTTTTTCTATCTATAGTATGTATGTACATATTTACAAAAAAAAATGTATCTAAGTAGTAATCAGTCATCTGGTTACCATAACACAAGCATTAGGTAAGTTGCTTAGCTTGGGACTAGATGACGCTGTGTGGAATGTCCAAGGATATTTTTTTATTTATTTGTTTATAGTTGCGAACATAATGTGAATTACAATACTATTTCTTTCATCATCACCTCTTCTTCTTCCTGCCCTTATCCCACTATGTGGGGTCGGCACAACATGTGTTCTTCCATCTCCCTCTATCATACGTCAGCTCAGCACTCACTCCCTTCTCACTCATGTCATCTCTCACACAGTCCATCTTTTCTTTGGCCTACCTCTACACCTATATCCATCCACATCATCACCATTGGTTAAAATTATGATGGTGAAAAGTAGCGTGTAACCTTCCTCAGTATATAAGCTAAGATCGTTACCGATTACAAAAAGTATTTCTGTGTCCTCTAGTTACAGCGTGGGAAATAGGGCGTTCAGTGCCCATGATGCACGCGCAGATCTTTTGCTACTCGGGTGCTTACACGGAGAACCGCGGTGGCTATTAAGTTCCAGATTTTGACTATAATTTTTTTTTTTTGACTATAACTATATAAGTATAATTGTGGTATATAATTGTGTTAGAGTTGAAAGTTACGGAATGTTTGGAAAGGAAAATAAGTTTTCGGAGAAACTACGACGACCTCTGTGGAGCAGTGGGCGAAGGCGTCTAAGACGCGGAGGTTGCGGGTTCTATCCCCGCAACGGGACGAGTGTTTTTATGATCTGCAAATCTATGTAGTTTACCAGTACGTAAAATTATCGGTCCCGGCTTTTAAAGTCGTTAAGCCACGACGGAGGCCTTTAGGCGGCCTAAAACCTCCGTCAACAGAGTTGGCCACTTGAATAGAATAGAATAGAAAAAAGTTTATTTTGTGACTCAATAAAATAAAACAAAACATAAAATAACTAAATATAAACACAAAATAGGTCGCCACTCAGCGTGTGCTGCAGCAGCAGAGAGCTGCTGCGCGAACGAACGAACCAGTGATCGGTCACCATAACACAAGCATTAAGTTGCTTAGCTTGGGACTAGATGGCGCTGTATGAAATGTCCAAGATTCTTTATTTTCCTTGAAACTTTCTTGGTAACTTTGAACTCTACATTGTATAGCCGTGTGGGACACACCTTGAGGGGCGGCAGGCGTCGCATTAAGTGGTGCCAGCGCGCGAACATGCTTTGCTTGCACAGGAGTGAGGGCTGGCCACTTTCCAGCTTGCCCGTCATCGCGTTCAGCACTTCTGGAATCTGCAAGAGAAACATTTATAATTTTTTTTTATAAAATAGAAAGAAAGATCAAATCAAATCAAATCAAAAATTTATTTGCGAAAAACACAGGTAACAATGAAAGGTGGTAGAAATGTCGGTCAGGAAAGTACAACTATGTTTGCTTCTTAGAGCGTGCAAAATAATGAAATTAATAAAAAATAATGAAGAAAAACGTTTATTTAAATACTCTTACACGCCCGCGGCTTCGCTTCCGTGATACCAACCTAGATAAAATATAGCCTATGTTCATTCAGAAAGTCCATGCTACACATCGGTAAAAGAATTTTTGAAATCGGATGAGTAGTTTCGGAGATTACCCCAAACATACAAACAAACAAACCAACTTTACCTCTTTATAATATTATTAGTATAGAAAATAGGCGGCGGCGCTAGTTTGACCCAGAAACAGGGAAAGAATCAGGCAGGAACCTGGTGGTGTGGGCCTAGCTTTTTTTTTAAAAGCGATCCCTTAACAATCTAAAATAATCTAAATAGTCAAGCTTCAGTGGGAATCCAGTCGAACAAAACAAATATCTGCAGAACATGCAAAAATTTGTCCCACGGCGGGGATCGAACCCGCGTCTGAGACGCGCGGAACTCAAACCCGCGGCTAGTCAACCCCACACGTATTGACCATTGTCTTTCCTATGGATATGTCCGACAGCTGAGAGGATGGTTTAGCTGCTACAAGCCTATTCCATCTCAACAATGTCCCAGGCACTACAGTGTCCCGTTAAGTGTAGGCAAAGCTTGCCTCCTGATTCTGGGGGTGTATCATCAGTTTTCGACTGGTATAGTTAACTATCCTCGCTCACATGTCAACTATTCTAAATGTATGGAATTTTTAGTTCATGCAAGTTACCGGGGGAGGCGCTGCACTGGATTCTCATACATTTGTGATACTTGACTCGTTAACGACGACAGTATCCAATACCATGGTTAACTCGTGATAGATCCCCTGTAATCATCTTGTAAAGATGTAAAGGCCTGAGTACTCACAGACCATTAGGGAGCAAACGGAAAAATGGAGCAAAATTTTGACAGAATGGACTCCGAGATACAAGACCAAAAGAAAAAGGGGGAGACAACTCATGAGATGGGCTGACGATATTTATAGAACTGCAGGACCACTATGGGTACATAGCGCAAGAAACAGAGAGGAATGGAAACGGTTGGAGGAGGCCTACGTGTCTACAGCACACGCTGATTAAAAACGGAACTGGTGTGTGAATCTTTAGATTAAGTATTGTAATATTTTTTAAGGAACAGCAAATAAAGGCTTTGAAATTGAAATAGAGTACTCACGGGCGCAGTGACGCTCCAACAAACGCTGAAGGAGGGCGCTCGCGCCGGAGTCCGGGCCTCCGTGCTGGCCGCGCGCGCCAGCACGGGCTTGTGGAGGCGGAAGGGCGGCGGCAGCAGAGATATGAACCCCTCGATACGGCCGCATAACGCTCTGGGAAGGCAATCACACTAATCAATGATAATAATAAATCAATATTTTTATTTATTTTATTTATAAGCCTGATGTTTCCCACTGCAGGGCAAAGGCCTCCCTTCCCTCTTTCCACTGATCTCGGTTTTGTGCATCTTGGCGCCATTCTTTGTTGTAGGAGTCAAGCTCGTCACGCCATCGTCGCCTGGGTCTTCCACGTAAATCAATAATAATATAATAATATAATCAATTGGAAAGAGTGGGGGGAGGCCTTTGCCCAGCAGTGGGACACGAACGGCTGATATAAATAAATATAATAATAAATATTTTTGGACATTTCACACGGCGTCATCTAGTCCCAAAGCTAAGCAATTTAATGCTTGTGTTATGGTAACCAGATGACTGATAATTATACTATGTACTTGTATACATTTTTTTTGTGATACATACATCTATACTATCTATACTAATATTGTAAAAAGGTAAAGTTGGTTTGTTTGTTTGTATGTTTGGGGTAATCTCCGAAACTACTCATCCGATTTCAAAAATTATTTCACCAATTTGTAGCTTAGACTTTCCGAATGAACATAGGCTATATTTTATCAAGGTAGGTACCACGTGAGCGAAGCCACGGGCAAGTAAGCTAGTACATAATATACATAGAAAATACGCATTTAGCGATTTAGTGCGTAACCATAAAACAGTAAGACTACTTTGAACCGTATTTTCACAATTTTCAATAGCATCATCTGGTGGAACGCACGTAACCAAAACAAAGTAACCATCTTTTTCAATCAATCAACAAAAACAACCATGTACGTACAGTATTAGTTGCGTTGGATTGCGTAGCAGACCATGTCGAAGTGCGCTTATGATAGGCCTAAAGTAAACCAACACGATACGATATTAAATGTACAATTTGGACTACTTCAAAGTTCTGTGACAACTGGTTATAGTTGGCGCAACATGATATCAAAGTTCACCAAACGTAAAACACTGTTTAAATATTTGCAAGGGTACGCGCGGATTCATATCACTGTATGCAGGATATGAATCCGCATACAGTGATATGAATACATATTTTTGTCTTATTTACAAGTGGCAAAATTAAATAATGTATTAAGGTATATTTAAAAATATTAACGGGACTTAATCGCGTATTGAAATCAATATTATTTATTTACGCGATTAAGTCCCGTTAATATTTTTAAATATGTTTTCAAGTCGCGATACTTTATAAAGTTTTATAATGTATTAAGGTGCCTGTATGGGTGAAAGTAGCGCCACCGCCTTTTTTATTTTATTATTACCTTCAATCAAGGTAATAATAAAAGGAATTTAAAAAAACTGAATGTACAGTTTGTGAAAGCTTTTTTTTAATACCTCTGTAATAGTTTCATTTTGTATAGTTAAGGAGGAGTAGCGAAGTTATTTATTATTTAGGAAAATCTGTTTGTGTAAAAACTCAGTTTAGCTCTGTACTAGCATAGAATAAAAACGCAGATATAACATAAAATAAAAAGTACACTGGGCGACCTTATCGCTAAAAGCGATCTCTTCAAGGCAACCTTTGGATGAACTGGATAAGTGAAAGAAGAGAAAAGCTATCAGATTAATCGTGTCTTCATTCAAAACTTAACCGTTTCTTCACTGTTGGTGAAGTTTAGTCCGGTTAAGTTAGTGGTAAATTTATTAGTTATTATGCCCCTCTCAGCCCAACAGCAAAGTGGGATACACCCCGTAACTGCCAATGCGTTTAGAATCGTCGCACGCGCATGATCAAATTCGATTATTTGAATAAAAAGATTGCCAGTATTTCTGTAATACAAATTAAGATAAAAATGTAAATAGGTTTTAATTGATTTAGATTAGTGATATCGTTTTATTATTTTTTTACTTTGAAAAGTGTAAACATGCAAACTGCGGTGCCGCTAGCCTGTTTCCTGTCCGTGATACGTAAGTTTAAAACAAATAGGTACATGGTTTAATTACAAAACGCCATCTAGTCTCAAAATGAGCAAAGATATATTAGATTCAGATTCAGGATGGCTAAAATAGTTAAATGGTCTTATTCACAAAGAATTGTCAATTTAATATAGATTTAAAGAATGTTTGTTACTCTTTTCTTGTCAATGAAAAGAGATAGCAACAGATTTAATATCCGTTTTAGCTAAAGTAGGTTTACTAAACCAATATTGGTAGTTTACCACTATGCATAAGGGGTTAAATCTATTGGACAGTGCCTGAACTTTCGGTCGTCGGTTTGAATTCCACTCATGCATCAGCTGATTGAGCTTAATAATGGTTTTGGTGCTGAAGCGCTCGTGGTGAAGTCATCATTGTAAGCCTTTCGGATCAGGAGATTTAGGAAGCTAAATAAAAATGAAATATGATCACGACTGTATCCCGGGAGCGGTAGACATTTCTTTCAGATCATTAGGCAATTTTTAGATCTTTTTTTTTGAAGATGTCTATAAGGGGGTAGTCAGAGGTATGTCCAAATACATACAAATTTGGTACATGCCCACTTTTTGCAGAAGTTAACTTTCCATACGTGACAGGTTGCAAGCCCATGGACGCTATTAGAGAGCTAACTGTTCCTATAAAAAGTAAGTTCGTATGAGCAAGTGGCCAACTCTGGTGACGAAGTGTTTAGGCCGCTCAAAGGCCTCCGTCATAGCTTAACGACTTTAAAAGCTGAGACCGACAAATCGTGCTCTTCGAAGCACGGAAGCAGCGCTCAGCTGTTAATGCCATAGTCACCCATCCAAGTTGTGATCGCTCGTAACGTTGCTTAACTTCAATGTTATGTAGATATTAGAAATTGATAGGTAATTAAGAAATGGTAATTTATGAGGTTTAACTGTATTTTAAATTTAAATTAAATAGCATGTAAATTTTTGCACGTGGTCTTTGCACCGCGAAGTATGTGATATTTAATTTTATATTTTAAGAACTTATACAACCATACTTCATGCAAATAAATGATTTCTATTTCTATTTCAAAGATTTATCAAGAACGTCTTAGCAAGCTTCGCCACGCTTCATCATCTACAACTTGAGGGGTCGTTGGGGACATAAATAGACTTTTAAATTGAATTATTTTTAACCCCCGACGAAAAAAAGTGGTAATAAATTTGTACTGTGACACATACATAATTAGTAACAGTTTTCAACATTTAATAAAGAAATAGAGCATAAAGTACATGTCTAATTGGCTACACGAAGATTATTAATGAATTCGTTTAGCAAGGTGTCACGTCCCGGTCTGATGCCCAGCTATTCAGTACATTTCATAAGTGTTGCCCGATATTTATGTAATAAATCGAACATTGTGGTAACACTGTAATTTATAATTATATACAATTGAGGACCACTGACTATGACCATTCATTTATAGATTTAGATCGTTCGTTCGTATGAGCAAGGTGGCCAACTCTGGGACGGAGTTAGTTTTAGTGTTAGTTTTTTTAGGCCGCCTAAAGACCTCCGTCATGGCTTAACGACTTTAAAAGCCGGGACCGACAATTTAACGGAAACACGGAAGCGCTCAGCTAATAATGCGGTCACCCATCCAAGTACTGACTGCTCAGAACGTTGCTTAACTTCAACGATCTCTCAAGAAAGTCTTAACAATCTTCGCCACGAGCGCTTCATATAGATAGACAGAGCATTTATTTGTTATTAAATCATCATAGCAAATCATTTGCTTCAAAAGCACACATGTTTAATTGTTTATGATAAACTGCATTAAAATATGTACTTTGTACGTAAGTTGCGCAAATAGATTCCAACAACGAGTTATCTGAACTGGAAAAACAAGGAAAAGGCTGCTTGCCTAGATTATGGAAAGTCTAGTTGAACCCAGGATATTAAGTAAGATATATAAATTACATCAGATCTTACCTGATCGCAGAAAACTATTAACGGTGTAAGACGACGACCTCTGTGGCGCAGTGGACGAAGGTTGCGGGTTCGATTCCCGCCACGGACAAATGTTTGTATGTTCTACAGATATTTGTTCCAGGTCTGGATGCTTTTCTATCTATAATACTTATGTATGTATTTACAAAAAAATATGAATGGATATATCACCATTTTTTATGGGACCACTTCAGGAGTGTACTCTTACAAAACAAAAATGGATTTCCAAAGCAGTTCACAAATAGATGAGCATACAAAAAAAATGAAAACACATTTGTGGAACACATGAACCTCTCCATAAAGTTGGTTTTGGCGCCACTGAAAACCAGCGCTCCAACAGTAATGATGCTGCTTGGAGCATAATAATATGCTGAGGGGTAGACTTATTTTCTTGTCACTCGATTGTCAAAAGTGTTTTCATTTGTATATTACCCATGTTCCCTGGTGTAGGGAGTCGCGTTGGAACAGGCATTAGAATCACCTAGCATGTAAAACGATACTTAAGTGATCCTTGAGGTCCTACAAGAATAAATGATTTTTCTTTCTTTCTTTCTTTCTTTCTTTATGTTGATGGAAAATAAAAACTTATTCTATTCTATTCTATACTTGATGGTTTGTACCGGGCCGTATATCGCGCAGCCGTTCAATTATATAGTCCGACCTTTATACCATAAAATAACTTTGTAACTTGTGGTTACGACTTGCAATACAGCTTATTGCTAATAGGAAATATTGTGCATGTTTGCGTAAGATGTTGCATGAGATGACTCTATTGTATTCCATTGACGACCTCTGTGGCGCAGTGGGCGAAAGCCCGCCTGAGACGCAGAGGTTGCGGGTTCGATCCCCGCTGCGGGACAAATGTTTGCATGATCTGCAAATATTTGTTTCGTGTCTGGGTGTTTTCTATGTATAATATGTATGTATTTACAAAAAAAAATGTATCTATGTAGTTTATCAGTCATCTGGTTACCATAACACAAGCATTAAACTGCTTAGCT
This sequence comes from Xanthorhoe designata, assembly GCA_963582015.1. NCBI lineage: Eukaryota > Metazoa > Arthropoda > Insecta > Lepidoptera > Geometridae > Xanthorhoe > Xanthorhoe designata. Next base: position 4,808,561 of record OY757058.1, read on the forward strand.
TGGGACTAGATGACGCCGTGTGGAATGTCCAAGGATATTTATTATTATTATTATCTTCATACGTGGGAATTTGATGAAGTTAACTTAGAAATTATCTAGAAGAGAAGTAGGGCCAGCCCGCCATTTTGCATGCTTTTTAGACTTGACTTGAAAGGTGGTGTAACTAGCATTGATTTGTACCCTATCATTACGTTGAACAAAGGATTTAAAAAAATTATTGTATGTACAGTTTGTGATACATACCACAAGCTTCTTTTGATACCTTTGTAATAGTTTTTTTTTTTTTTTTTTTTTTTTATTAACCTATCATGTCCCACTGCTGGGCAAAGGTCTCCCCTTTCTCCCTCCACACATCCCAGTCCATTCCTGTTTCCGGCCATGTAGAGTCAAACGCATCTAGGTCATCTCGCCATCTTTTTCTGGGTCTGCCGCGTCTTCGTTGCCCGCTTGGCACCCAATGTGTAACGAGATTGGCCCAACGTCCTGAATGCATTCGAGTCACATGGCCAGCCCAATCCCACTTCAAGCGAGCTGTTTTGATGCCCACGTCTTATTCATAATAATTTATTACTGATTTTAAAATTAGTTATTAAAATGCATGATAGGTGTCGCTAGGAGTTTCCTTTCCTAAAATTTAATAAATAGGACATTTTCAACCCTTACGCAACGTAGGCATTAATCGTAAAGATTATTAATTATCACTTATTATAATGACATCACAAATACTCGTATAACCAGCGGAACAAATCGGAAATTATGAATAGAGCGCCATCTGGAGCGGGAGCGCGATTATAACAATATTTGAATCACTGTTCCTAGTATGAACATAATAATAATAATAATTATTATTCAGCCACAATCGTCCCACTGCAGGGCAAAGGCCTCCCTTCCCTTCTTCCACTCTTCGCGACTTATATGAACATCATAATAGTGTTATTATTTCGCAGGGCCACCAGGTGTCCAGTATGAGAATTCGTTACTTCAGATAGCTCCCGTGGACAAGTCTAAATGCCCTTACATGAAGGATGGCAACGATGTGGCTTTCCAACTGTTTACAAGGTCAGTCTTCATTTTAAACCTGTTCGACTACCTTCTACTAATCAGTTTATATTTTTGGCAATCAGAAGCACATTTAATTTAAAAAAAAAACAATTTATTAACCTAAAAATAAATTACTCAAACAATAGAAAAGATTTGATCACAAATTAATCATAACAACAAAATAACAAGGTAGGTACTCCCCAGATAACAATAAATCACAATGATACAAATTACGCAAAAGGTTACGTCCGAGCAGGGTGATGGTTCGCAGCAGAATGAAAGCCCGTCCCTGGTTTCGTCCGCTTTTATAGTCATCGCTTCAACGCTGGTGGTGGGGGGAATGCTAACAATATATATATTTTTGATTGTAGTGTTTAACCACACTTACTGATAGTTTCGTCTTCGGCGTCAAGGGCTTCGTGGTCGAGTGGTAAGGCAGCCCGGCTTAAGGGTGATCGCTTGTATCTCGCGGGTTCGAATCCCGTCGAAGCCGTAAAACTTTTAGAAAGATTTTTCATTTAAAAATAATCAGTTTCTTAAGTTGTGAACGACAGAACACTATTATTCTGGTGTCTGACATCCGTATGATTTTTTCAGTTAGTATATACTGTAAGTATATAGAATAGCTATATACTGTAAGTATATACTGTATAGTAAGACTAGCGCAGGATAGAGGCGAATGGCATTCACGAAGGGAGGCCTATGCCCAGCAGTGGGTTAAAAGTGGCTGATGATGATGATGATGATGATGAGTATATACTGGCATATCTTTCAGGCACAACCCAACAGTATTCCAAGATCTGAAGGTAGGGGATGATGAGAAACTGTTCGCGTCCAACATGGACTTCCACGATAAGACGGTGCTCTACTTCCACGCGTGGATGGAGACGCCTGAAGACGGCAGCGCGGTTATGGTCAGAGAAGGTAAGGAACATCCTTAACACGTTCAATGCCTATGACGCACATGTGCATGTTGCCTCGAAGTGCCAGATCAAATTAAAACTTTGCACACCTATCAAGGATCGACGAAAATACTAATAGTTTAACAAGAAAAATTGATTTAACACGTTCAGTGCCAATGACGCACCATGCACATATGCGTCATGGGCACTGAACGCATTAATGTGAACGCACTCTGACGCCCGCACACCTCCGCCGCGGAACCGCAGTTTTAGTAGAACCGAGTTTTGCAAACTCTGGTGACGGAGTTTAATTTAGGCGGCCTTATCAAGAAAGACATTCTGACGTAGAATGTCCATAGCTGAAAAAGCACTTCGGTTTGATGATCGTTATAATTATCAATAAAAGATGGGCCGACGACATAAGCCAGATCGCTGGAAAAACATGGAACAGAGTAGCGAGAAATAGATGGGAATGGAGAAGGCTAGAGGAGGCCTTTGCCGAAGGGCAACCGGACTTTCAACGAATAAGCAAGAGAAACATAATAGAATACTAGACAAAACTCCGAAAAGTTCGAAGAAAAGGCTAAATAATAATAAATAATTATCAATGTGGAATCTCGTCAGAATAGAAAACATTGAACTGAATAAACCGTTCCCAGTAGTCTTACCAGCAGGACTACTGAGATTTCCTTCCCTATAGACTTACTAGTAAGGCCACTGGGAACTCTGTATGAAAGAAAGAAAGAAAGAAAGAAAAATCATTTATTCTTGTAGTACCTCAAGGACCACTTAAGTTTCGTTTTACATGCTAGGTGATTCTAATGCCTGTTCCAACGCGACTCCCTACACCAGGGAATGATCCGTTCCCAGTAGTCTTACCAGTAGGACTACTGGGAATTTCCTTCGCAATAATCTTCCTAGCAAGACCACTAAGAACTCTAGACACACTGGACAACTAAGACTACTTTTTTGAACATTTTTATGTCAAATATTTATGAAATAACAATTTTGTATGTAACTAGCTAACTCGCCCGTGGCTTCGCTCACGTGGTACCTACCTTGATAAAATATAGCCTATGTTCATTCGCGAAGTCTAAGCTACAAATTAGTGAAAGAATTTTTGAAATCGGATGAGTAGTTTCGGAGATTACCCCAAACATACAAACGAACAAACAAACAAACAAACAAACCAACTTTACCTCTTTATAATATTATATAGTATAGAATAGATGAATGTTATGATGAATTTCAGCGTACATGCAGCGAGGCGACACAAATGTTATAATGGTGGACGCTCGGAGCCTCCAAGCGGGGCCTTGGTATTTCACAGCGGCACAGAACACGTGGTACATCGGCAGATTCGCTGGACAGTTCATCGAGTATCTGGTCACCAGGTCAGTCTTAGACCACTTGTAAGCCCTTAGGCCACGTGGCCCGACCGGAAGAAAGAAAAATGGTTTATTTTGGTAGGAGCTTACATGCTAGGTGGTCCTAATGCCTGTACCAATGCGACTCCCTACACCAGGGAGAGAGACAGACAGACACCTAGCTTTTATTCGTTTAAAACGTACATAAAGAATATTCTTGTAGAGAAAGCGTATTATTCCATTGAGGCTTTTATTAATGATAAAATTACGTGGCCTGATGTCGCTCTGCCCCTCGACGGTTGATGGTATACAATATCTTTACTACCTTGATAAGTAGTACCTACCACTTAAGTCGGCCAAGTGTAGCGTGTGATGCCAGACAACATTTTGTTGAGGTGTTATCTTGTTAACTTTACAATTACTTTTACTTTTTTTGACATGCCTTACTTTGTTCGACTGGCTTCCCACTGAAGCTTGACTATTTAGATTATTTTAGATTGTTAAGGGATCGCTTTTAAAAAAAAGCTAGGCCCACACCACCAGGTTCTTGCCTGATTCTTTCCCTGGTGTAGGGAGTCGCGTTGGAACAGGCATTAGAATCACCTAGCATGTAAAACGATACTTAAGTGATCCTTGAGGTCCTACAAGAATAAATGATTTTTCTTTCTTTCTTTCTTTCTTTCTTTCGGTTCGGGAGCGTATTCTTTCAAACAAAAAACAATTTTCAAAATCGGACTAGGTACTATTAATCGGTGAACGAACATAAAAAATTGTTTTTTTACACTTTCGCGATCAGAACACATTATAAAACATTATGCAAACGGGTATTTATCACGAATTTTACCTTTAATATTCACCCGACGTTTCGACCGGATTGCACCAGCCGTGGTCGCGGGAAGAACATAAAAAACATAAAAAAAATACATACAGTAAAACATAGTATCTCCTCTTTTTTTGAAGTTTCTACGTTTCACTGTATGTATTTTTTTTTATGCGTAATGGGTAATTTTTTTTAATTTTTTTATTTCGCAGAGGTCTAAATTTGAACAACACGCACTTGGTAGGACATAGTCTGGGAGCTCACGTCGCCGGTGTGGCTGGCAGTGCCCTTAAATCTGGTAAGTATTTTATTTCACTTTGACCTTTTTTTTTTTGACGACCTCTGTGGCGCGGTGGGCGAAGGCTCGCCTGAGACGCGGAGGTTGCGGGTTCGATCCCCGCCACGGGACAAATGTTTGTATGTTCTACATATATTTGTTCCGGGTCTGGATGTTTTTCTATCTATAAATATGTATGTATTTACAAAAAAAAATATCTATGTAGTATATCAGTCATCTGGTTACCATAACACAAGCATTAAATTGCTTAGCTTGGGACTAGATGACGCTGTGTGGAATGTCCAAGGATATTTATTTATTTATTTACTTTTATAATGTTTTTCTATCTATAAATATGTATGTATTTACAAAAAAAATATCTATGTAGTATATCAGTCATCTGGTAACCATAACACAAGCATTAAATTGCTTAGCTTGGGACTAGATGACGCTGTGTGGAATGTCCAAGGATATTTATTTATTTATTTACTTTTATAACAACATAATTAATAATGAGGCGAAATAAGTGTGTCAGGATCGTAGCAAGTCGAGATCCGCGGTCTCTGCTTAGAGAAAGTAAGGAATAAAGCGCTGTATATTCCTTTCTCTGTCACACAAAAACACAGAAGAATATACAACATTCTTGTGAGTATTCGTATTAACCGAGTGGCTAATATTGGGGACACACATCACTTACAAGATGACTTAATTTTATTTGCCAATTATTGCATTATTAATAAACTGGATTTAAATGTTTCGAAATGTTATGTCTGCTCTTTTACACGCAAACCTAATCCTATTATATTTGATTACACACTATGTAACTCACCGCTCTCACGAGTAGATTCTATCAAAGATCTGGGAGTGACATTTGATAGTAAATTGCTATTCGATGATCATATTAACAACATCGTCAAAAAGGCATCTCGAGCTTTAGGCTTTGTTCTAAGAATGTCATCTGAATTTTCATGTATGAAAACTTTCAAAATTTTGTATTGTGCCTATGTGCGGAGCCATTTGGAATACGCTTCGCAAGTATGGAACCCCTGCTACGATATCTACTCTACTAGGCTTGAACGTATTCAGAAAAGGTTTCTCAATTATATTCAGTTTCGAGCGAAGATATTTTTGCCAGACTATTTTGCGAGGTGTCGCAAATTTCATTTTTTACCGCTTTTTGAAAGAAGAGCAATGGCCGATTTAGTGTATCTTCTGAGAATAGCGAATGGCACGGTGGACTGTCCGGAACTGTTAGCTTTGATAGGATTACGCTGTAATACAGCCTCCCTTAGAAAGCCAAACACACTTCACATTCCTACAGTGCGGACAAATTACAGGCAAAACGCATTTGTTATAAGGTCAAGTAGCTCTCTCAATGCTTTGGTGAAGTCAGGTGTGGACATAGATATATTTAACACTTCTATACATACGCTCAAGCGATTATTAAGTGTGTGCCATAACGCCGAGGAATGAGCGGGAGAGCGAATAATGTTTTTACTCGTGAGTGAGAAGCGCAGAACGATAGACACGCAACATAATTTATAGCGAAAAAACAGTTTTTATTAAATTACAAGTTAATTAAACAAGCAATCGAAAAATTAAAAAACCAGAACTAAATGAATACTTCTAGGCTATTTGTCAAAACATAAAACCAACAAAAATAGCGTTCTGTTCCTGAGATAAATAGCAAACTGTGTGAAAAACATGTATTTTTCAAAAAAATATATGATCGAGAAAACTTTTACCAATCGTGTTTCTAAAAAACCACAACGCAAGATAAAAGTTCAAAGTTTAATTTCTCCAAACATTATAAGGTGGTATCTTTCACGGATTTTGAGATCTAATACGATTCAAACCACATATTTGCTACCTACGGCCTCTTAAGTGATCGTTTCTTTGATAATGATTAGTATACTTACGTTTTGTGATTGGTGTAAGTCAATTTTTTACCATTATTTTTATGTACCTACTGCGTTTAATTGTTTGGTTTGGTTTTTTATTTTTTATGTATTATGTCGTCTACCGTTTTTTTTTTTTTTTTTGTATCTATTTTCTGCTTAGAGCATAGTTAAGTGCTCTAAGCTGTCTACAAGTGGAAACTTTTAATTGGCCTTCAGCAAACCTGTACCTACAAAATAGGTGCATGTTAAGTTATTTCTTTTTCCTATTTTCTTTGTCTAGCTGTAAGTTTTCCTAATAATTTAAAAATAAAATAAAATAAATAAATAAAATAAAAGAGACAAAGCATTTTATCTTTTGTCCCTCATCGCGTGCCGCTTTTTTGTATGCCCGGAAACTTGATGCTCCGAATTTTGTACGACGAAACTATGAATTTACTGCATTTTTTGTCCCTCTCGGCGGCACGCTACTAGGTCTATGGCCTTCCCCCATGTGAAAGAGGCGTGATTTTATGTATGTAAGTATGTTAGTGAAATTAACAGCTGGGGGGGGGGGGTTGACGCCAGTTTATGGTAGTATTGGATACTGTCCTTGATACCGAGTCAAGTATCACAAATGAATGTCCAGTGCAGCGCCTCCCGCGGTAACTTGCACGAACTAAACATTTAGAATACTTGACACGCGAGCGAGGATAGATTACTATACTACCATTGATTTACTTTACTAAAGAGACACAATCTAATAGCTGACAACACTCAAAAAATGTCCGACAAACGTTCTAAATACCTGTACAATTAAATTTGCTCGAATGTAGACGTTATGTAATGTTCAAAGTCGCTTGTACGCATAAACTAAAACTCTGCGCACTACGTAGCGAGCGCCGAGTTTTGGCTCGGACATTTTATTTGTCCTCAATGTATACTACACAAAAACCGCCAGTAACCCTACTGAGCTGCTTATTTTGTTTATTTAAGGTAAGGTAGCAAGGATCACCGGGCTAGACGCAGCGTTGCCGTTATTCGATAACCTGCCGCTTCACCAGAGACTGGACCCTAGCGACGCGGTGTTTGTGGACACCATACATACAGACGCGGGGATATTCGGTAAATCCCTACTAATATTATAAGTGGGAAAGTCTCTGTCTGTCTGTTACGACCAAGGACGATAGGTAAGGACTGCTAAATGTTCATACTAGGAACCGTGATTCAAAATATTCTGATAACGCACTCCCGCTCCAGATGGCGCTTTATTTTGAGCTTGTTATAAAGTTACCAATAATTACCGTTTTGTTCCGTTGCACTGGTTGTATGTGTGATGTGATGTCAACTAGTATAATAAGAAATATAAATCTTTACTGTTATTACATTAAATTTTATGAAAATTGTTACTCCTATCCTAGCGATACATACCATGCATTTTTATAACTTATTTTAGAATCACGTTTTGATTTATTGGATGAGCAGTCCTTTTATCTATATCGTCTTGGTTACCACATTCTGGTCAAAATATATTCTTTAAATGTTTAATGTCTATTATCACAGGATACAAAGCGCCATTAGGCCACGTGGACTTCTATCCCAATGCTGGGATCAGCCCACAGCCCGGCTGCGAGCTGGAAGTGGTCATACCGAAGCAGATGCTGCTCAACAAATGTACGTAAAATTCATTGCCGATTCCATTACGTTTACGTCCCACACTAACAATAATCCGTTCAGTTTTATACAGTCTGTAATCCGATATCATCTAATGATCAACAAGATTTTATCCTTTTTTTAACTTTTGCGAACAAAACACATGCTCAAACATATATTTACAGGTATTTATAAGTATTTACCTTTATTTAATTGAGTTTGCCCGCGACCACGGCTGGTGCAATCCAGTCGAAACGTCGGTATACAATTAAATGAAGGTAAACAGCGATAAAAACCCGCAAATATAATGTTTTATCATGATTTTATCCAAAAACACTAACATAGCTTAAGCCATGACGATACTAACTCCTCTACTCCAGTTTTCTGCAGCCACTGGCGATCATACCAATACTACACAGAGTCTGTAATCCGACCAATCGGATTCAAAGCGACGGAGTGTCGCTCGTGGCGGGACTATACGAGCGGGGCGTGCGCGTTTGGACGCACAATACATATGGGATACGGCGCTGATACGAAGTGAGACTTTATGTGAAGGGAATAGGGTTGAAAATGCTTTTTATTGCACAGTGGGCTTGTGTGTATATCATATCGGATACGCTAGGTATTTGAATGTAAACTTTCATAAGCCCTTACAGGTAAAGATGTTCAAAATGTGAAACGTTAGTTAGAACACAAGTAAAATGCACTGTATTTACTAGCACATACACTTTCTGCTTTCACAGGTGTTGCACGCACACAGACAAACGGCTTCTACACTTACTACTTAAGGGACAAACGAGAAGCGACAATAGACCGCAATAGTTTAGAATATAAACTCGGAAAATTGTTCGCGTTCATACAAGCTGTTAGAGTTAAGAATAGTAAAGACGATGGTCAAGTTACTTTAGATAAAGTTAAGGATAATATAGTCAGTCTGAACAAATTTAAAGATGGTGTTGTTGATTATTTAAATTATGATGATGATGACGATGAATCTGAACCAATAGACGCTAGTAAAACAAATAAAGAAATCAATGAGGAAAATAATAACGAAACAAAGAATGAAAACAAGAATATTGATGAGAATACAGAAATAATTACACAAAATAATGAAGTAAATATAACTCTTGATGATAACTATGAAGTAGCAGATCAAGTAGCAGAAGAATCAGATACCTACGCTAAAGTGAAGATTGATAAAATGATTGAAAATAAAGAAAAGAAGAATGAAGATGTCCGAAGAAGAAAACGGGAAGTCATAGCCAAAGAGAGTTCTGAACAGACTGTTACAAGCGGAAATCTTACACTCACAAAAGCTCATGGAATAAACATTGAGGATAATAAAAAAATGCAAAATAATGTAACTGAGGTAGCAAATGAGAAAACGTATGTTGATATAGATGACATAGTCACCAGAAAACCAGATACTACTAATGATGAAGTTACTGAACCTATACCGAAAATGATTAAGAAAAAAACAATGCCGTTCAAATTTAACCTATTCAGAAGAAGGCCTATACTCAGACAAATAATTCGAATCATTCCAAGAATCAATAATAAAGAAAGATCGAAAAACAAAAACTCGAAGTTTGGATTACTAAAGAACAGAAAAAACAATGTTAAAGCAAAAATAGGATCTAAATGGGAACCTCTAAATTCCAAATTAAAACGACACATTCTGAAACGTCAAAAACGCTTCCTACCGTTCTTCCAGAGATCAGAAGACAGTAACAGTATACTATTCAAGATGCTAGATTTCTTAGTTAAGAACAGAAAAAATGTGTTGCCGGTGTTCACGGTAATGAGAGAGATAAATACTTTAGTAAAAAGTGCTAATGGGGAGTTAAATCACATTAGTAAGGAGAGTAATAACTATATTGGGGCAACACCGCCCGTTTTTACCCCAATCTCGTACACACTTGAGTTGGGAAATGAAAATCGAGTGATGGCGTTTGTAAAAAGACTTTTTGGTGTTATACCTAAGGGAGATAGGTTGACTATAGGCAGCGGGAAATAATACCTACTCTAAGGCGCGGGACAGACAGAAAAGACGTAAGGCGAAGACGGGGCGCGGACATTTTGTCTCTTCCGCGTCCCTTTCATACAAAATGTATAGAAGCGTCACGACGCAAAACATACAGAAGAGACGGGGCGCGGGCGCGACGCTTTTACGTCTGCGCCTTTTGTTCAAAACACACAGAAGAGACGTGGCGCGGACGTGGCGGGGGCGAGGACGGGGCGCGGGATGGCATGCCTGCCGGGCGGGCCTCGCACGCTCGCACGCTTGCACTGCGTCGCGTCCGCGCCCCGTCTCTTCTATATAATTTCAAAAGTCGCGTCCGTGTCACGTCTCCGCCCTGTCCGCGCCCCGTCTTCGCCTTACGTCTTTTCTGTCTGTCCCGCGCCTAAGGACGTTAAATCATCAGCATGTACATTTCGGATCAGGTTTTGGAAGATGAATGTTCTTGTGTGCACATCGACTAATATAAAATGCTCTTAGATCAAACCGTCCTCAATATAAATGATTGCTAGTTTTCAGAGCAAAAAGTCCTCATTACTAAATATTCGCAATATAAAACGTTATATTAGTTATAAACTCAATTTGAAATGTGCCTATGATAGTAGAATACCACTCGCCTCACGAATTATAAGTTTTGAACGAACGAACTCACAGTTGAAGAAGAAACAATTAAAGAGATTATGTGAAAATGTTATAGTAAACAATTTTTTTTGCAAAGAATGAGACCCTGATGAAATTTACATGTCACAATTTCAATTTGCTTCAAAATCTGTGCTTTCCATTTTCATCATCATCATCATCCAACATCAATGTTTTCATTACAACATAATAAATCAGAGAACATGCATTTAGGCACACGTATTTAAATGTCATAACAGTCAACATGGTGATTCAGACTTCTGGAATGCATTGGTTTCGAAGATTTTTGGCGTTTCTTTGCTAATAATAACATCAGCTCTCCGAAGGAAATCATCGAGTCGAATGCGTTTCGAAAAGTGTGAACGGTATATAAGGTAGCTAAACATTTCTATAATCAAAGCACTTTTTAGCACTGCTTGAAAGTTATGCTGTGTTACGATTCTGTGAGTTTCTATGGAACTTTTTATATAAGTTTAGCTAATTACTATTTTATTTTATAGGGCCAGAGGAACGTTTTATTTAATGACAAGAAGAATATCCCCCTACTCTTTAGAATAGATTAATATAATTAAATTTATTTTGTAAACAAATTGTTGTTTTATTCATTTATGACATAAAGATTCGGGCACCATAGTACGAAATCCATACCCACGTTATACAGACATAAAATAGGCTGAGATAAATAGGATTGTCAACCCGGCTTTCTTTTCATACAAGCGCTCGTACGTGATTATGCCGTTGTAACAGATCTATCTTTGAAATTTTTGAATTAATAGGTATCTAGTGCACTATATCTAGGTTTCTATCAAAACTAAAAATGAAAATTTTGAGAAACAAATTCAGTATAAGCCTTTAAAAACCTGCTTTTTGCATAAATTTTCCTGAACTTTGGCCGTTCATAATGTACTCATAAATTATAAAAGTAAAGAAAATATTGTAATAGAAACCTTGCAAATCTTATGGAGATTCTAAACGACAAACATTTATTTTACAAACTTGTAAGACTTACTGAAAAACACGTATTTCCTGAAAATTTCCGCACACAATTTTTCGAGTGAGCGAGTGAGCGGCGAAAGTACCTACTGAATGCCGAGCGCTGAGGCGCTATCTCTCTCTTTTCGCTTTGCTTCTTTTTCTAGCATTGCGCTGGATGAAACAACAAGCATTTCAGCCATGCTCGCGTCGATGATAGACGCGCCGGGAAGGGTCACCTTAATAGGCTCGCATTATTGTGGGTTCATAGTAATTACATGCCGCTGCTAAGCCGTGTTGGCCAAGTGGATAAGTACTTCGACTTTCGATCCGATGGTCGTGAGTTCGAATTCGGCCGTGCATCAATGGACTTTTCGTATATGCACTTTTATACGGTGAAGAAAACATCGTGAGGAAACCCGCGGCTAGTCAGCCCCACACGTATTGACCATTGTCTATCCTGTGAAAATGGCTGGCTGAGCTGAGAGAATGGTTTAGGTGCTGGGCAAGCCTATTCCATCTCAACAGTGTCCCGTTAAGTGTATGCAAAAATTGCCTCCTGACTCTGTTTAAATCATCTAGTAAAGATGTAAAGGCCTAAGTAGTAAGTGTGAGGATCTCTTGAACAAAAACAAATTTTCCATTCAAGAATATTGTATACCAGCGGTTAAAAAAACGAATGTATAGATAATTATTAAAAGTGGGTTACAGCTTGAGAAGCTAGTTTGGTTATTGTACACTTGACCGGGTCAGATTGCGCCCTTGATCTTTCCAAGCGATTTTCTAAAACTATCAATAAATAAATTTAAAAACCTTATTAAACGTCATCTTTTAAAAAAAGCATATTATAAAATATCAGATTTCTTTGATGACAAAAACGCTTGGGACTGAACATGCTCCGACTCAGTTTATATTTACTTAGTATTAAGATTGGACCGCTGAAAAAAAAGCTAGGCCCACACCACCAGGTTCTTGCCTGATTCTTTCCCTGGTGTAGGGAGTCGCGTTGGAACAGGCAGTAGAATCCCCTAGTTTTAAGAACGTGACATGTCAAAGTGGTCTATAAACTATAAATATATGATATAGATATATATATAAACGATCGTACTGAATAAATATATTTTGAATTTTGTACTGTTGTCTCTTAGTTAAGGATGACTAAAACTATTTTTATTTTTTTTGTATGAGACTTCAATCGTTATGAAAGGGACATTTTTAGTGCTGTCAAATCTTTTAATATTGGCGTCATCTGAATTAAGTAGGTTCGTATGTATGAGCAAGTGGCCAACTCTTTTAACTCTGGTAACTTTTAAGCCGCCTTAAGGCCTCTGTCATGGCTTAACGACTAAAAGCCGGGATCGACATTTAACATCTATGACACCAGTATTATCCTAGGTAGGTAGTATATTATATAGTTATTTTAGTGCTTATCACTTGACAATATATACATAGTAAAATGTAATTTTGATATGTCTGTACTGAGCTGTACCTACATTACTTTACTACTTATTACCTTATTCGTGTACCTACTATGGACCATTGTGTCTGCAATAAATGCCATTTATTTATTTTATTTATTTATTATGTTATATGTTTTTCTGAGGAGTGTACTTACCTGTACATATGATGGTGGTGTAGCAAAGAGCCCAAGACCAATGAGTGCAGATACACAGGTCGTATGAGACGCGACAGCAGCGCCCCCTGTAGACCGACCACGCACCAACGAGCCACCTTGTCCGAGCACGACATTGTCAGCAGACGCTCACCCTGTAGATAGTAAGGTAGTCAAGCTTTTACATCTTTACTAATATTATAAAGAGGTACTTAAAGTTAGTATAAATAAAAAAAAAAAAAAATATCCTTGGACATTCTACACGGTGTCATCTAGTCCCAAGCTAAGCAACTTCATGCTTGTGTTATGGTAACTAGATGACAGATATACTACATAGTATTATAGATACATTTTTTTTTGTAAATATTAGGTATATTATACTTAGATAGAAAAACATCCAAACCCGGCGAGTATAACAGTCAGATATAAAAAGATAGAAACCTCACAGGTTTCCAATGTTTTCACCACTTTGAGTGTTTTAAAATTTAGTATTACCTGCATAACGCCATCCCACGTTTGGACAATATTGGTACAGTTTTTGACAGGTATAGTACCTTCACCGGACTCTATCTTCGTTCTGAGCTGACCTCTGGCTTGTCTGCAACAAATGATCACTGTTAAATTTCTTCTTCTTCCTGCCCTTATATGTGGGGTCGGCACAACATGTGTTCTTCAGGCTGTTCATAATATTAAAACTAAGTAAGTAAGTAAGTTCGTATGAGCAAGTGGCCAACTCTGTTGACGGAGTTTTTAGGCCGCCTGAAGGCCTCCGTCATGGCTTAACGACTTTAAAAGCCGGGACCGACAATTTAACGTGCCCTCTGAAGCACGGAAGCGCTCAGCTGATAATGCCACTTGGTCACCCATCCAAGTAGTGACCGCTCAGAATGTTGCTTAACTTCAACAATCTATCAAGAACGTCTTAGCAAGCTTCGCCACGAGCGCTTCTATTACAACTTTAAAAAAGGTTTAACCGATATCATATAGAATAATTTCATTTTGGTGATCAGGGGTTTCGTGGTCGGGTGGTAAGGCTAAGGACGATCGCTTGTATCATAGGGTGCGAATCCCGCCGAAAGCTTAAGTTTCAGTAAGTTTCAGTTTCAGGTTACGATTTTGTGAATGGCCTTTGTCTGTCTTCTAGATATTAATCGTCTTTGGTTTCAGTAAAAAACCCACATCTTTCCTGGCGCTGACTATGACTTTGACTTGACTTGACTAACTTGAATTATAATCACATGGTAGTGGCTAAATGCATGGCAAAAGCCGGCGAAGCCAAAATAAGGAAGAAGAAGCAAGCTACACTCTACGTTAGTTACCTGTTAGGATGTCTGTCCGGCGCGGGTTCATTGGGCTCATGCGGGCTGAAGATACGTCCATCGCCGCAGGGCGCAGTGCTGACGTATAGATGTAGGTGTCGGTTGGACTTCATCTGGTAGCCGCCGCCCGGTACCGGTTCAAGGTCCGACTCAGGGATCGCCACGCACGGATCTGAATATTTATTTATTTTATTTTATTTTTTTATTAGAAACAATTACAACACCATAACAGTATGAAACCAAAGCAGTGCTATAAGTAAATAAGGACTAACTTAACATCATAAGCTAGCCTAACAATAAATAGATATGATTAAATTAACAATAATCAAGGTACATACTTTTCTAAAATAAACTGTGTTACCTCCAACAACTTTCAAACAAAAACTCGCGGTGTTCCGTTCCCGTGGGTAACCGGGATCAAAAGTATATGTTAATCCAGGATATAAGCTATCCTGGTACCAAATTGCATTCCAATCCGTCCAACCGTTTGAGCGTGAAGGAGTAACAAACATACACAAACTTTCACCTTTATATAGGTCGCGCCACGTAAAAAGAGCTTGGTCGGGGAAGTAGCGGGGGTATGTTCGCGCCTGTGTTCACTCGCTGACGAACCAATAGCACTCGCTAAATCAATGGTATGAAGTGCGCCGCAACACCTCTCCACCAATCATCGACCACGGAGCAATTTGACGGCCAGCGCTCTTTTTAATTGGCGTGACCTATAATATTCGTGTGATTACTGATATTACTTACTGGGTTGTGAAGCGTACTTCAATAGTTGGGCGTAGAGATACCGCTGTAGGCATCTTCTTGCTGCTACCTGTAAACAGTATTAAAGTCGTAAATGAAAAATCTTACGAATATTTACGACTTCGACGGGATTCGAACCCGCGATGATGCAAGCGATCCCCCTTTAGCCGGGATCTGTGGCGCAGTGGGAGAAGGCCTGCCTGAGACGCGGGTTCAAACCCGGCGGGGGTCAAATGTTTGCATATTCTGCAGATATTTTTTCCGGGTCAGGATGTTTTTCTATCTATAATATGTATGTATTTACAAAAAAAATGTATCTAAGTAGTATATCAGTCATCTGGTTACCATAACACAAGCATTAAGTTGCTTAGCTTGGGACTAGATGGCGCTGTGTAAAATGTCCAAGAATATTTATTTATTTTATTTAATCAGTGCCTGTCTGTGGCACCGTAGCTTTTTAAGGCGCCTGTATGCGTCTAGCGCCGCCGCCTATTTTATTTTATCATACTTTAAGGCCGTATACAGAAAGAAAGCTTGAAACTTATAAGCGCTTACCGGCGCTTGTCAACGCTGATCCGTTCTACACAAAGGAAGCATGTTGAAGCAGACCAAGCAAAATGTCGGACTCATCGGACGATGATTTGGCATTTGTTAAATGGCAGCGCCCAGCGTTGACCAGCGCGTGTTGAAGCTTGTCGGAACTTGTCGGCATCGTTCAGTGCTTATCGGCGCGCGTTCATAAGCTGGTAAGCGCTTATAAGCTTCCAGCTTTCTTTCTGAATACGCACTTAGTGTGGAGTGGATCGATTTGGATGGTGTCATTTAAATCCAGGTTTTTGTGTTAATTTAAAAGCAGTGGTGGTTCGTAGTGTAATATGAACCCAACGCTTTACAATTCTGACCTCAGCGTGACTATCGTTGACTGCGCGGCCTCTGACGGACATGTGTTCGCCGGAAACACACTTGGTACCCGTCGTCACCGCTATCACCTGCAATATGTTTACAATTTAGAATAATATTATATTGATGGACGTGATTTTTAAATAATGGCAAGCGATGACTATAAAAGGACAGAACCAAGGACGGGCTTTCATTCTGCTGCGAACCGTCATTTCCTCACGTGCGCGGGTGTTATTGCGCATATACATTTTGCGACACGAAAAGTACATGACCGCCTGACGCTTATAAATCATCTAGTAAAGATGTAAAGGCCTGAGTTTTTATAGCTATCTCAAGACAGTACCTTAGCTCCTTCCGTTTTGTTGTCTATGGTCAGCACGATGCCGGCCAGTACTTTCCTCTTTGAGTGCGTCAGATCGTCTTTCATCAACTCATTGAACTTCTCATTCACTAATCTGAAACAAATAATTCGTAAGTCATTGGTCAAATAAACAAAATTACAAGCTACAACTAGAACAGTGATTTTGCACCGCATTTATTTAAAACTATCCGCCCGCGGTTTCGCTCGAGTGGTACCTACCTACCTTGATAAAATATAGCCTATGTTCATTCGGAAAGTCCATGCTACACATCGGTGAAAGAATTTTTGAAATTGGATGAGTAGTTTCGGAATTTACCCCAAACAAACAAACATACAACGCAATAATAAATAATGCAAACATTTGCCCCGCAGCTCCTACTAATATTATAAAGGTTGACGACCTCTGTGGCGCAGTGGGCGAAAGCCCGCCTGAGACCCAGAGGTTGCGGGTTCGATCCCCGCTGCGGGACAAATGTTTGCATGATCTGCAAATATTTGTTTCGTGTCTGGGTGTTTTCTATGTATAATATGTATGTATTTACAAAAAAAAAAATGTATCTATGTAGTTTATCAGTCATCTGGTTACCATAACACAAGCATTAAATTGCTTAGCTTGGGACTAGATGACGCCGTGTGAAATGTCCAAGGATATTTATTTTATTTATTTATTTTAAAGGTGAAAGTTTCTGTGTGTGTAAGTATGTAAGTGTGTTTGTTACTCTTTCACGCTCGAACGGCTGAACGGATTTGAATGAAATTTGGTACCAGGATTGCTTATACCCTGGTTTAAAAAATAGGCTACTTTTGATCCCGGTTTTCTCACAGGAACGGGAACTATCACGGCTGGCGGGCGGTGTTACCGCGGGGCGCAGCTAGTAATAAATAATGCTAACATTTGTCCCGCAGCGGGGATCGAACCCGGAACCTCCGCGTCTCAGGCGGGCCTTCACCGACTGCGCCACAGAGGTCGTCAAATCCTGTATAATTGGAACTTGTGTTTTGTCCCGTTTTGGGGCATTTTCAGGGTTACGATTTTGTGTATGGCCTTTGTCTGTCTTCTTGATATGAATCGTCTTCGCTTAGAGCTAGAACTTACTTGTATTTAAGTAGAGTAACTTACTTAGAGACGTGATCGGCCAGAGTCTGAGGTAGGGCTCCATCGCTGACGTCAGAGGGGCACTCGACGCGGCCATCGCACAGCACCGCGAGCGCCGCGCGCGCCGCCGCCAGCTTGGCCAGCTTCTTGCTGGATCCTGGAGGGGAATAAATTCATATAATTATAAACCTTACTTTGTTTGACTGGCTTCCCACTGAAGCTTGACTATTTAAATTGTTATACCGTCTCCGTTCCCTCGTGGGTATAAATTGAAATATGATCACGACTGTATCCCAGGGAGCGGTAGACATTTCTTTCAGATCTTTATGCAATTTTTAGATCCTTAAGATGTTGAAAGGGTAGTCAGAGGTTTGTCCAAATACATATTACATATGCCCACATTTTGCAGATGTAGGCCCATAACCTAATGCATATCACATATTACTAACATTTATGATTGAACCAAACTTACCATAGCCTTCGAAGATTTGTTCCTTGATCTGACAGACGACTTTGAACCTCATGCTGTGACTCAGCTGAAGGGGTGCTGATAAACAAAAACAAATGTTAATCACATTAATATTAGGTGAAAATACCTACATACTTAATTATAATAATTTATACAGAATTATAATTTGTAAGTACCTATTACGATAAATATAAAACTATACTACGCAAGTACACACAATAAAGCAGGCTAGTTTAAATTCACAGTCATACACTTAAATTATTAACATTAATTGTAGCGTAATAACTTTAACCGTCTGATAAGCATGGTGCAACCTGACCCGCTGTTTGTTAACTACCCTGAAGTTATTAATTCTGCCAACAAGTATTTTACTCAAGTGTGTGAAATATAAATGCACTCCATCAGTCTTTTTTTAGGTATACCCACAACTTTCGGATTATTATTGTGAACATAAGGTAGATTATTATTACGTGTTTGTTATTCTTGAAATTGATTAGCTATGCTAGAATATGCTCTCTGCTTAATTTAATGCATGCATTTTTTATGTCTCTGTGACGCTCACCACATAATTGATTATCTAGAATGGGTTACCACTGTTTCTCAGTAAGTGATTGTAATAATCTTTTTGAGAATAAAGAAATCTTAAACCGTAAAATTTGTGTGTGTGTAAGTATCTAATGTTTTTTACTCCTACACACTCAAACGGCTTTGAATGAAATTTGGTACCAGGATAGCTTAAATCCTGGATCAACAATAGGCTACTTTTGATCCCGGTATTCCCTCGGGAACGGGAACTATTCACAGCGGGTAACACCGCGGGTCACTGCTAGTAAATAATGATTCTTAGACTATAAGCTGATCTGACTATGCCAGGAAAGGTGAAGAGGCCAGTGCCTCAAAATCTAAATTGGTGGAATTTTATAGAACTAAATGAAATCGACTGTTCTCGAAACTATCAACTTTTTTGGCGCTCTTGACGCGATTTTGACGTTTCGTATCGAGAACGGAATCGAGTTTGCGATATAAATTTTGCCATATCGATTCGATTCTAGTTTCAATCTCGATTTTGTTCCAGAGTGCCAATTTTACTATTGGTGAGATTGGAACTGATTCGGATTAGAATTGGATTGAGATAGGATTGGATTCAAGGGTTAGCTTCCAGATAGCCATTCTGCATATTTCCTTTAAACCTCTCATTCTCGGTGAGGACTGTTGCTACACTTAGGTGTTCATGGGTGTTTTATAACTAACAGTTCGTTTACAAACATGGCGAGTCGAGTTTGGCTGAGGTACCTTGAGGTCCATTTAATGGTGAGCCGTCTCCAAAGGTGCAAAGGAAAGACAATCCGGGATAGTTCTCATAGAGCAGGTTGATGGGGCTCTTTGTGAATGTGGGCGCGGCCGGCACTCCGCCGAACAGGGCCGTCGACGGAGAGATGCTGGTCGGAGAATCTGCAGCAAACAATAAATAAAAGAAAGAAAGAAAGAAAGAAAAAATCATTTATTCTTGTAGGAGCTCAAGGATCACTTAAGTTTCGTTTTACATGCTAGGTGATTCTAATGCCTGTTCCAACGCGACTCCCTACACAAAATAATAAATATAACAAATAATATCCTTAAACATTCCACACGGCGTCATCTAGTCCCAAGCTGAGCAACTTAATGCTTGTGTTATGGTGAACAGGTGACTGATACACTACTTGGATATATTTTTCTTTTGTAAATAAATACATAATATACATAATTATACATATTATAATACATACATATGATAGTAAAACATCCAGACCCGGAACAAATATCGGCAGAACATGCAAACGTTTGTCCCGCGGCGGAGATCTTGTTTTTTTTTTTACAAAAAAAAACAGTCACAAGTCATGCTCAGTTTGCCAAGCCAAGTAACTGCCTCGGGCAAAATCGGAAGATTGTCAAGGTCGCTCCAAGGTCCTGGGTATGAATGGATGTAGTATAAAACTTTAGCCTGAATGATTCTTGGAAGAAAGACTGGCTGGAGAACAAAAACAGCTCGCGTGCTCAACATATTGACCCATCTTCCAAACCAAGAGGCTTCGATCTGCCACGCAGGGAATGGTGCCGCCTGAATAGGCTAAAACGGGACACGGCCGCTGCAACTACTTCCGGCATAAGGGAAGGTTCATATCTGACGTAAAATACGCCGAGCGTATCATCATAACTATATCATCGCACTAACGTATCATCGGTTGAGTGTGAACGGTCAAGTGTTTTTCTATACATTTGTCAGTTCTGGCGTTACGCGACCGATAATACGCGACGCATGTTCCGTCAGATATGAACCTGGGGACGGATTCAGCGCTCTGCGACTGCGGTGAAGATGAGCAGACCATGGACCACATATTTCAGCGCTGACCCATCCATTCATACCCAGGACTTTGGTGTTACCTGGTAGTGAGACAGTTTCTTCTGGCGTTACATTAGCGGTGTTCAAATCAGAAGTAGGTGTTGAGTTGAGGTTCGTAGGCGTTGTGTTCAGGTTCGCTTCTAGGCATTGGAATTCTGAAACTAAAAACAATTTAATTCAATAGGTATTTTATGCAAAACAATGTCATTAGTTAGTTACATCATTCAGGTAATCTATTGTTAAATAAACTATAGTAAAAATAATATCCTTTCATCATTCAAGGTCTAAGTATAAATAAATAAAAAAAAAAAGTAAAATAAAAAACATTTTTAATTTCATATTAATTAGTTTTATTACTTCTGCCGCACCCCTTACAAAATGCTGGGTACGCCCATGCCGCTAATCGTTCATAGAATAGAATAAACTTTATTTTGTCACTGACAAAAAAAACACGTTACTTATTGAGAAAAGAAAAGAAAATTTGTCAAAAATTGACACTAGGTTAGGTACTCAGCGTTATGCTTCGGCAGCTAGGAAGATGTTATCTTTTCTCTATGTTCGGCAGTAACCAACGCATTCAGGCCGTATACAGAAAGAAAGCTGGAAACTTATAAGCGCTTACCGGCGCCTGACAACGCTGGTCCGTTCTACACAAAGGAAGCAGGTTGAAGCACAGTTGTATATTAATTTTAAATGGCAGCGCCCAGCGCTGACCAGCGCGTGTTGAAGCTTGTGGGAACTTGTCGGCACCGTTCAGCGCTTATCGGCTCGCGTTCATATATTTTCCTGGGCGCTTACCAGCGCTGTCAAAAGCTGGTAAGCGCTTATAAGTTTCCAGCTTTCTTTCTGTATACGGCGATAGGCAAGACAGGGATATCTATTGGTAGAAACGATCTTTTCGCTACCCTAGCAGTGGGATGAGAGGAGCAGGTCGTAAACACATACCTGTGAACTTATCGCTAAGGTCGCTCGTGAAGTCTACCGGTTGCGTGTGAGCGGGCAGAACCCGCCCAGCGCGCGCCAGCAGCGCGGACAAACATGAGCGGGCGGCGGTGGCGCGAGCGTCGCGCTTACTGTGACCCCAACCCTCGAATGTCATGTCTGCCACCTAGGGAACACGTCTCTTTTTTAAAACATAATCCAAAGGAGATATTTGCCCAGCAGTGAGGTAGGTTGTTGTTGTTTTTAGCGTGTAGTGTCCCACAGCTGGGCAAAGGCCTTCCCTCGAGTTTTCCAGTCCTTTCGCTCTAACGTCATTGCCTGCCACAGATCGCTAAAGATGTCTAGCTCGTCGCGCCATTGCTTAGATCGGGGAAGGTTAATAAAAGACAATAAGAAAAAAAAAATCGGTAGGACCTCAAGGATCACTTTAGTTTCGTCTTACATGCTAGGTGATTCTAATGCCTGTTCCAACGCGACTCCCTACACCAGGGAGAGACAGGCAAGAACCTGGTGGTGTGGGCCTAGCTTTGTCTAATGATCTCTCCAGTCAAACAAAGTAAGGCATGTAGGTAGTAAAAAGAAAAATACTGGTAAATTATTGTTCATAACACTATAAGATAGGTAAAAATGTAAACTGCCCTATACATTAAACTTAAAACAACCAGATGATCTGCAAATGGCTGATCCATAGTCTGTACATGGTGGAGATACCACTCTTAATAGATATGTTACTACAAGTACAAACCTGTACTGCTAAACCGAAGATAGGCTTGTGATCTGTCCCGAGCTTATAAATATCCTTATAGGCAAACCCAAGGCCCAGCTCATTCAAAATCATTACAGGATGCTTGCTTTTCAAGCCAAGCTCTATTTTGGATTTTATATCAACCATTTTTCTGTATAATGGGTATCTTAATTCTATGACCTATAACAACACTGTAAGAGTAAAGAGTATGTAAAATAACAAAACAAATTATATACTTTCAAAAACATAACAAAGCACCAAAGTGAGTGAAAAGTATCTAATACGTATTCTTTTATCTGTGCTAATACTGAGCTAAGTTATTGTATCTATGTACCTATTTAAATGTTAGCACTGACAGTTTTTAAATACCTAGTGTAAGTTTACGCTATTATAACAGACCTCACACTAGGCCTAGCCTAAATAAAAAAATTTGACAAAAGGAACACCGGGGAGCTCACCAAAACCCAAATTGAAGGTTTTTTAAATATTCAAGCAGGCTTTAAATTAATCGTGTGACTAAGTTAGATCTAAGTATATTAGTGGCAATTCGGAGTATCGCAAAAGCTAAACTTAACTAACTAAAAATGTTGCCGTCCCTTTCATAGCGATGGGATTTTAGAGGATAGCATTAATTTTAGTTAGTTTAGCTTTTACGACACTCCGAATTGCCACTATTATGTGCGTAGTAAAATTTTATCATAGATTCATACAAGTTTTGTCATCAACGAATGGGTAGGACTATTCTTTCTGTTTACGACAGGTGTAGTGTAGGTAACACCGGCAGCGCGCTCCGAAAGATTGAGCGAAAGATACAAAAGGGATGAATTATAAATAGATATATAGGTAAGTATTTGAGATTATTAGAAATTTCACAGTGAAGTGAAGTAGAATAGTAGATAGGTACGATAGGTACCTACCTACTGTACTGTGGTACAGAATCGTATCTCGCAATTTCACAATCAATGATATCTCACTGTCTAGTTCACTCTACAACACAACAGTAGGTATTTTACTTGTTCTAAAATTAAAAATATAAGAAACTCTAATTTCGGCTATTTCTATTCAAAAACAGTAATTTTCACACACACTACAGTGGATGGAAAATTTTACGTTTCGTTTTCGTTTATTTTATATTTTAGCGCGAAAACAAACTTAAACTTTAGAAAACGTTTCGTTCGCAATTTTGTATCACTATATTTTCAGGCAATGAGTAACAAGAAAAAAGTAAATCTATAGTGGCAAATCTGAATAAGGCCTTAGTTAGGTAGGTAGGTAAGTACCTTAGTTTTCAAAATAAATACCTAAACCTACCTACTCTTTGAGCGCCACAGTGAAAATAGGGCAGTGCGCGGGCCCGCCCATAGGTATATCCGTTCACGAGATAATTATGTTGTATTGTATCGTACGGACATTCTATACACAATTATTTTGCTTTGCTTATTCTGGAATGACCACTTAGTAGTACTCGCTGCTCTCGCTATATATCGCGTGTCCAAAGTGTTGCCCTGCAACTAAAAAAAAATTTTTGATGCCTGCAACACAACCAAATCACATCATTCGTTCTTTCGCGTTCACTCGCGGTGTCGTCGATTTTTTATCGAAAATTTTAAAAAGCAAAGAAATTATAGTTTCTTTCCGAAATCTTGTGTTGTAGTGGTTTAATAAGTTATAGTGGTCATTTGCAAAGTGTGGATAACATCCAGAGCTGGTGAAAATGTCAAGATGTTGGAAAAATTGGAAAGGCGCAAGGATGAAAGTAATGGAAGCTAGGGGCTATTTTATCCCTTTTTACGTTATTATACAATCCACACAGGAGTGGTAAGACATCTACTTATTTATCAAAAAGTCTCAATAATAACGATTGTCTCATTGTTCCCAAGAAATTTTCAAATTCACCAAGTTCACCAACCGTGGCTGGCTGTGAAATCGGCAAGGCCGATCGCCATCTTGATGGCCTAACCTTCAAGTTCAACGTTTTTGGGCGATTCGTTTTTTGTTTTCCAGGTACATCGTGAGCTTTTTTCGGGGAAATCCTTAGTAGCTACCTTACACGTAAAATAATACTTTTTGTGTTACATTAAGTATCCAGTCCGTTGGATTGGTTGTACATAAAGTGGAACAAGTAAATATAAGGAACATAACAATATTATATCCCCTCCGTTGAAAGGGTTGTACAGTAAAACAATAAGGTTCTCAACATGTTATAAAATATGTATTGTGGTACAATATGTATCCCCTCCGGTGGAGGGGTGGTGCACCTAGTAAGAGAAACAAGCAAACAATAAGGTTCTCAACATGTTATAAAATATGTATTGTGGTACAATATGTATCCCCTCCGGTGGAGGGGTGGTGCACGTAGCTACTAAGAGAAACAAGCAATCAATAAGGTTCTCAACATGTTATAATGTTATAAAATACGTATTGTGGTACAATATGTATCCCCTCCGGTGGAGGGGTGGTGCACCTACTAAGAGAAACAAGCAAACAATAAGGTTCTCAACATGTTATAATGTTATAAAATATGTATTGTGGTACAATATGTATCCCCTCCGGTGGAGGGGTGGTGCACCTACTAAGAGAATCATGCAAACAGTTCCTAACATGACATGTAATAAAATATGTATATATATAATAATCCTCTCCGTTGAGGAGGTTGAACTCAAGAAATCTAAAAAATGAACCAACATTAAAGTACTAACTACCTATTGTGACTACAAATTGTGTGTTTTACAATTGTACGTGGCAGAGAGTGACTTAAACAGCTCATACATGGTATGCTTGTTCTGAAGAACTTAGATTTTTTAATCTTACTTATGACGGTCAATTTTGAAATTTGAATTAGAAATGCTTGAGATTAAAACCTCAGAGTAAAGAGGTACCTAACAACAGCTGAAGCCTCGGGAAAGCCTTTAAGACAAGGACTTTCAAATGGAATCCTTACTAATAAAAAGTCGGACTAAAGTTGACAAACAATGAAATAAAAACCCCTTGAAATGGCAAACTGTGGGAGGCTCCAAAGTTAAATGTGGAATTATCAGGTATTCTGAACCTAACAGCAAAAGCATGACATAGACTTCTTCAAGAACATAAAACAAAAATTAGACAGTCAACATGAAACAAAACTGGGCCAAAAATATCTTTCAAAGGCAAGATGGCACTCTCTCCGTTGGAAAGAGATTACCAATGAACACATTGGGTATTTATTACATTTTTTAGAGGAAGAAGCTGTATAAGAATTGGCCCTAATTATACTAATGACCTATAAAAGCTAGGAAGCTTTTCTATAAAAATGGTTGGTTATAAAATAAAGAACTACCAACAGCCCTAACATAAGTATCAGAACAGCCAAACGACGGGCTTATGCCACCACCCAGACCTATCCAACAAAAGCTGGGCCAAATATCCGTGGAGGTTTGTTTTGTTGGTGTGCTTTAAGGTATGTATTTATTTATTATGGATGCTGGATGGGACAGAATTGCACAAGATTCCACTATCTTAGTTGGTTAAAAGGATAACTTTTCATGCTTTGCCTGAACAATCACTTATGCCACATAATAATAATTATGTAACCAAATCTAAAAAATTTTTATTCCCTATGGGATAATAAAACTTTTAAATCAAATAATGATTGTGTCATATCAGAATGCAAAGCTGAATAGGATTAATTTTGGTCCAGTACATAGGTAATATGTATGATTTAGTATCCCCAAAAAAGGATGGACACTAGGTACCTGTAGCTTTATTTTAATATGAGTTTAAACTTATATAACTAAGGTTGTTGAAACTTCTTACTTTAAACACAAGGCTAATTAAAATTGGTTTTACTTTGTGTAAAATAGAATTGGAAAATCATACTAATTAAATTCAATTAATTCAAACTATAAAAATATTTAATCAAATAAATGGATATTATACTTTTTTAGTAATGGGTTTACATTTACAAGAGGGTCATAGAACATAATGAGAGAACAAGGTACTTACTAGAATAGTTATTTATTTAAAGAAATTGATTTCCTTGGATATCATTAAATAATATCAATAATAAAGTTGTTAATTAAGTAGGTACCTACTTTTATTATACAAATAAAAATATTATGGTGAATATTTTCTTATGGTTTTGTAAAAATAAAATTTCATAGCTTTGGTACGTTGTGGGGGGGGGGGGTACTATGATAGTAGATTTATGAAAATAACCGAACCGGTGAAGCAAAGTTTTATTTTTATTTATTTGGCAGAATAAGATCAGAACATAGTTGGTAGTTGTTTTTGCTAGCCTAGGAAAAAAGGACCTACGTTAGGTTGGTTTAGATGTATTTCTGTAATGAAATATTATGAAAGCGAAAGGTAGCTTAGGTCCCTTTAAGCAATATTAGGTATTATTGTTATTATTATTATTATTTTTTTTGCATGGAAGTGTTATGCATTTTAGAGGTTGAGACATACTTAAAAATATGGTTAAAATTAAGTAAGTTCATCCAAATAGTCAAATTCCTCAATTTAATGACCCTACCTGGCAATTTTCAGTATTAACATAGATATCTAGACAATACAAAAACTAAATTTGAATCTTGTCACTCAAATCAAGATACAGAATGAGAAGTAAGAAAGCCAGTACATTTTTGTAAGGATTGTGGACACTTGGTCCTCCAGACATTTATTTGTTTGCTTAAGGCTAAATAAAAAATGTGAGAAATATACCGATTGTACCTATAGCTTGACATGGTAATCCTTTTACTTGGATGGTAGTGCTTCTACTTTGAATTAAAGAAACTTTTCTTTAATGCATTTCTACATGTTTTAAAAAAGTGAATGTCACTTTAAAAATGATTATGTATGTTACTTAAAAGGTATAAAAGGCTTAAGGTACTTATTAGGTAGTTAAAGATAAGTATTTTATTGTTTCTAATTTGGCCTTTTCAGGTAGGTATGGGTATTCAAGAGTAATCAAGCGTGTTTAGATACATTTTTGCACCATGTGAAAATCTATAAAATCTTTATTCAAAGTCAACTCAACTCTTCTTACCTAGGGGGCTTGTTATTAGGCAATAATAATTATGAAGGGAATAATGGTAGGACAAAGCGCAATAGAAGTAAAAATAAAAACTAGGATTCGAAAAATAGTGGCAGTAGGTATGGTAAGTTAGGAAATCAGAAAATAGTGTTTATGTTTTATTTTTAATTTTGTTATTTAATGACCGTCTTTGTTAAAGGTGCTTCTTAAACTGCAAATTGTTTAGCTTTGTCTGTCACTTTTAATACATAATCTATTAATCATTTTGAAACAGATGGTCGCCTTAAACGTGGTTCTAAAGGAATTTTAAGAATAAAACCTATGTGCCAAAATATAAAGCCACTTGGGATTGGGAGCATAGGAGCCACATTATGGTTCTGTTTTTCATAAGACAGTGGCATTCTCTTATTAAGAAAATTTTGATTAAAAAGACTGCTTTGTTTTTGACTCCTACATAGCAGAGTCCAAACACTAAATGTTAACAGTTATAACAGAGTTCTTTTTGTTTTGTTATATACCTACCTAGTTAAGAAATCAACTGCTTGGAGCAGATGTATCTTGCCAAGCCAGTTATTGTCTTTTAAAATACCTTTCATATGATTGGTAAATAGGTACTAAACAACTAAGATGTGATGATGAACTATTAAAATATTAATTACAAATTGCTTTTTAAGAGACCTCTTAAGAGAGCCACATCCTAGTTTATCAGTAGAAAGGTCTCGGTGGGACAAGTCCTTACAGTGTTTTTAAGTCAGTAGGGTGAACCTCTTGATAATGGATGTTTGCAAAGCAATTTAATTGTAGGTATTAGTTTAGAACTCTTCAAATAGTAAAGATTTTCAAGTTTCTTTTGTTAAGGCATATGGGGTGCCTCTAGTTAACAGTATAATGTAGAAATCATAGTAAATGTTCTACCTACTTACCTTGGTGATTTAATATGGAAGTATCATTTGTAATAAATTAAGTACTTAGGTATAATGTTACTACATTGAATGGGTTTTTAAGGTTTAACTCTAAACATCTACTAAGTGGTCATTCCAGAATAAGCAAAGCAAAATAATAATAGGATTAAACGAACTAAAGTGAAGTTCTATCCTTATTATTTAATTTGCTTATTCTGGAATGAGAATTTCCCTACCCATCCCAAAGCTATTATGCGCATAGCTTCTTCCCATGGGTCTACTCATTTATTTATCTCTGAACGTAATGATGTGATTTGGTTGTGTTGCAGGCATCAAAAATTTTTTTTTAGTTGCAGGGCAACACTTTGGACACGCGATATATAGCGAGAGCAGCGAGTACTACTAAGTGGTCATTCCAGAATAAGCAAATTAAATAATAAGGATAGAACTTCACTTTAGTTCGTTTAATCCTATTATAACACACTATAAACTTAGGTAGGTACCGTATTTTTCAAAATACTCACTTTGAGCGCCACAGTGAAGATAGGGCAGTGCGCGGGCCCGCCCTGCCTCAGCAGGGAGTAGCTGATCCTCACTCCGAGCTCGTTGAGGGCGGATACGGGCGATTTGCCGCCCGACTCCACCGCGTCCGCCGCGGTCGCCAACGCCTGCCGAACGATACTCATTTCAACTATACCTATAGGTAGGTAGGTACTTATCTACCCAGTGTTTTGTCAATACCTACTTTGAGCTAACATTAAAACTGCATATTATTGCGCTTATCATCAAATGCTTGTAAAGGTACCTAATACCAAAGACGATTAATATCTAGAAGACAGACAAAGGCCATACACAAAATCGTAACCCTAAAAAATAGCCTGAAAACTCTAA
The DNA here is from genome assembly GCA_963582015.1 of Xanthorhoe designata. Taxonomy (NCBI): domain Eukaryota; kingdom Metazoa; phylum Arthropoda; class Insecta; order Lepidoptera; family Geometridae; genus Xanthorhoe; species Xanthorhoe designata. The sequence goes on from OY757058.1 coordinate 4,837,507, forward strand.
AACATCAATTTTATCCAAGAAATTTCAATTACTTTCTAGTTAAAAATGTTTAAATATTGAATATTGTTGCTACCTACTACTAAGTATTGAAATTTCTTGGATAAAATTGATGTTTTAAAGTTTTCAGGCTATCTGGTACTGCGGGATCGGGTTACGATTTTGTGTATGGCCTTTGTCTGTCTTCTAGATATTAATCGTCTTTGCTAATACTATCTTTCGTCTAACCACAGAATAAATAGGTATTAGAACAAGTAGGTACAGGCAATGCAATTTATAAAAAATACATTTAGATAGCAAATCTTACGACAACAAAACGTTCAATTCGGCTCGCAAAAGCGCCTTGTGCCGATCGTAAATCGTGCCATTTCATTCTTACAAAATTATTCATTTTGTCATTAACTGTTACTATTTTACAGCCAGTTACTGTTACTGTTTTTCTGAAAACACCCAGACACGAAACAAATATTTGCAGATCATACAAACATTTGTCCCGTAGCGGGGATCGAACCCGCAACCTCTGCGTCTCAGGCGGGCTTTCGCCCGCTGTGCCACAGAGGTCATCCAATTTATAGACAGTAGCAAAAGTATTAAATACTGTATTTATAGCAACGATAGCAACAGATAGGAATCTACAATAATAAAATATCAAGCATTATGTTGTACGTCTGCGTAGAACCCGCAAAGCAAAATGATATTATATTATTATTAAATAAATCTGACTTTGTAGGTATGTTTGTACGTGTTTTAATCACTCTTTAACCAGTGGACCAATTTTTTTTTTAATTACAAGTGGCTAAATTAAAATTTTATTAAATCGACTTCAATTTTGTAAGGTACATTTCTGTTTATGTACCAAATATGTAAGTATGTATTTGGATTTGGACATACCTCTGACTACCCCCTTAGACATCTTCGAAAAGATCTAAAAAATTCCCTAATGATCTGAAAGAAATGTCTACCGCTCCCGTGATACAGTCGTGATCATATTTCATTTTTTTTTCATTTTACATTTCTGTTCCCTCAATTTTTTTATGGGACCACCTCGGGGTATACTCTTTCAACAGAAAAGTTTTAGTTTTAAAAGTTTTTACGACCTCTGGGACCGCAGTGGGCTAAGGCTCGCCTGAGACGCGGAGGTTGCGGGTTCGATTCCCGCCACGGGACAAACGTTTGTATTTTCTACAGATATTTGTTCCGTGTCTGAAACCACGACTCTCGAATCTAAAGTGAAGGCACTAACCCACTCAGCCAACAGGGCTAGTAGGTACGTAGTACCTACTTACGTACTTTTTCTATTACATAGATAAATGTGGATTTAGCGAGAATAATAATTAGCAATTGATTTGAATGAGACAGATTTAAGACGTCTACAAACCATGGCTTAGACTCTAAGGCATGTTTTGTAGACGTCAGTTACTCTAAGCCTTAGTGCTCGTCCACAGTGCGAGCCTAGCGCGGTTGCGACGACGGGCGCGAAATATTAAACATATGAAACCGCCGTTTGCGTCCAAGTGTAGTGGCTAAGGCGGGCGCCTAGCGCGACGCGCATAAGCGAGTTAGCGCGCGTACTTTTCAAACGTTCCTATCCGCGCGTTATGGACACACTACGGGCCTAGTATGCAAGCGTCTCAATGCGCGGGTGGCGAGGATATCAAACCAGTTTGGTCTTGTCGCTCGGCGTTTGAGCGTCTTATTTGTTTTTTTTGTATTAAAATGACGACAACAGCTCGCGCGTCACTGTGGCCACCCGCACGCTCCCGCCGCCGCGCCCGCAAAGGCCTAAGTCCCCGCGCACGCAGTGTGGACGAGCACTTAGAGTAACTGACCTGTAGGTTCCATTTGAATGAACCCCCAACTCGTATTGAAGCCGCTGGTTTTTTCGCTGGTGGTTCTCCATCTGGGCAGAATAAAAAGCAGTTATTATATTATGCGAGCACCACACATTGGAGTGTTGGAACGTGTTGGTTCCAAAACTCCAATGTGAGGATCGATCTTTGACGGTTATTGGACACAAACAGAGCATTGCCATTGGTCTATTCGTAACCAATGTTGGAACCAAGTTGAAGCCAATGTGTGGTGCCGCATTATGCAAGGGCATTTTGCAAAACAAAAACATTGTCGCTAAATACGTTTATCGGACTGTCAAAGCTTTGGAACTGTCAAATATACCTAACTGTATTTATTATCATCGTGATTGCATGCCGCCCTAAGTGCCTTCCTGCCGTACTCAGAGATATTTAAACACTATCGTGTTCACTGCCTAAAGCCCGTCACGTCACACACGTAGCTATAATATATCTAATCTAATCTAAATAGCCCACTGGATCCCACAGCTGGGCAAAGGCCTCCCCTCCCTTTTTCCATTCGCCTCGGTGTAGGGCTTCTGTCAGCCAGCTGGTGGAGTATTCAAGTGACCGCACACGCAGCTATAATATATATTATAGCTGCGTGTGCGGGCACTCGAATATTTGTATAGAAAATATATCGTAATATGCCTTGCTATAAATTAAAGTAATATATATTATAGCTACGTGTGTGACAGGCTTTACTACCAAATGTCAGTTTATAATAAAAATATTACAGAACTAGGATAAGTACCTTCATCGACGTTGCAAACGGTGGTTTCTACCTCGCACATATCTCTCAATTCGATAAGAAACAAAATATTCTAACAAAAATATTTGAGAACGAAAACTTTAGCATATGAATATTAAATCCCTTTTTCAAAGCGACGAAATATGCAAGAAAAAACACGACTTTCACGCACGAAAATCGAGGAACTACAACGGAGAAAGCTGTCGTACGTTGATAATCTACCCTCATTTTCAAACATATTTATTGCGTTCGATTTTTAAACGTTTGGCTGCCGATATAAAAAATAATGCAACCGTTGTTTACGTTGGTCGGAATATGGGGATCCTTAGAAACGATTTGAAAACGTAATTATATTTTTTGGTTATTTTTATAATTTTTAGACTAAAGGGGAATTAAAGTAAGTACTTACGTTTACTTATTTTTTTTAATTTGCCCTTTGCCTAACTGTACATTATCGTAATACCTACAATTAAAGCACGATTTTTGCGTGCCTCTTTTTTTATTTTATGCATAAGCTTGTGTTTGGACAATTAACCTAATTAGAACAACTGTACGGAATTGTTATCAATTTGTCGACTCGCTCTTGGCCGATTTATGCGATACATTTTTTATCTACCCGCTAGTTCAAATAAAACACAATTTTTATTTCTATTTCATTTCAAGCTAAATTGTAAAGTTATGTTTAAAAATATGTGTAGGTACAGGTAGTTAAAATTAAATAAAGCGGCCTTGCTTTAAGCTGCAAAGCATTGCGTGCGTGCTTTGAAACAATATAAATTAGCTAATTCCCCTTTTCTATAATATGTTTTACATTTTAACTTGACAATTGACAGGTCACGAATGTTAATCCATGTTAGAGGAATATAAAGTACATTTACCTACCTAGCTATATTATGTAGGTAGGTACATACCTACGTATAAAAACTATTCATTCAGCCGTAGGCCTGCCTGTATTTACTGGAGAGGTTTCTTTAAAGCGTGTGATGGGTTCGGTGCTGTCAAATTAGTTTAGTTTTTGCGAAATCTGAATCGACACCATGTTATAGCACGCTGGTAATATAATAATTTGTCTGTACCATGGATGTATAATCCTTGTTCCTAGGTCTGTACCTAGGTATGTACCTGTCTGTGTTCCTCGCTCACATGTCAAGTATTCTAAAGCATGGAATGTTTAGTTCATGCAAGTTACCGCGGGAGGCGCTGCACTGGATTCTCATACATTTGTGATACTTGAATCGATATCGAGGACAGTATCTAATACTACGGTAAACTGGCGTTAACCCCCAGAGCACTAAATAAGTAGGTACCTAGATATACCTAAGGTGGGTAGGTACCACAGAGTACTTTTGTATAACAGTAGGTACTTACAATTTCGGCCGTTGTATGGGCGCTTCTGAACCATGGGCTCATCCGGCATGATAAAGTCCGAGGTGGAACTGATGACTCTGCTTGACGTCTGTAATAACACCAACTTATAAATAAAATAAGTTAAGCAACGTTCTGAGCGGTCACTACTTGGATGGGGCAAGTGGCATTAATATCTGAGCGCTTCCGTGCTTCGGAGGGACGTTAAATAGTCGGTCCCGGCTTTTAAAGTCGTTAAGCCATGACGGAGGCCTTACTAACTTACTTTTAAAGCTACGCTGGGAGGAGCTATGCTGGCTTCACAACTAGTGAGCCAGGTCATCCCCACGCATAAAGGACTACCTTTGAGTCTAAATGCGGAAAAGGGAGTCCCTAAACAATACAATAACTTACTTTAAAAGGTACTTTTAATAAAATAAATATCCTTGGGTATAGACATCTAGTACCAAGCTAAGCAACTGAATGCTTGTGTTGCGTTGTGGTAACCAGATGACTGATATAGCTCCTACCATGAAGAAAAATAAACAGGTAGACGGTCGGCCTAGCATTTGTTTTACGGTGATTCCCTAACTCGTCAAAGTATTTATTTAATTAGACGTTTATGTCCCACTGCTGGGCAAAGATAAATAAGTAAGTTATTGTAAAATTTGCATGATATTAGCACCTCAACAAAAAGTTTGTCTGGCATCACACGCTACACTTGGCTATCGTATGTGGTAGGTAATTAAGTTAGGTATACTTATTATTACTATAATAAGCGTAGTAAGTAGGTACCTACTCTAAAAAGCAGTTTTTGCCACTAGTTAACAAATGAGTGACCGTCCAATGTCGTCAATTTTGACGATCTGTCAAACGACTGCAAGCTACACAAATGTGTTTACTATTTTATCTTGAATTATAATGACATGGTAGTGGCTAAATGCGTGGCAAAAACCGGCGAAGCTAAAATGAAGAAAAAGAAGAAGAAATGTGTTTACATATTTAATTAGTGTAATTGTCTGTCTGTACCAATTAAAACTAATAGTTACAAGGGAAACAGGACAATATTGATGATGATGATAAATAGGGATGAGATGTGCTTTTTGACAAATACTTGCAGATCATACACAAGCATTTGTCCCTTAGCGGTGATTGAACCGGCAACCTCCTCGTCTCAGGCAGGCTTTCACCGACTGCGCCACAGAGGTTGTCAAAAAAAGTAACAGGCATGGAAGATAAAAAAGCAATCCTTTATGAATACTTAAATACATGAATACTTCAGCTTAATGTGGCCATTTATGAGAGAATGTCTACCGTGCCTTGGAAGTCAGTATGGCTGTGATGATAACCCTTTTCAAATTAAATGATAAGTGATAACCACTTTCAAGTATTTTATCCTACTATATTTATGAGTAACTTAAGTGATGTTTAATTTAGTGAAAGGATACTTACCAAAGTCTCAGTTGCTGTGGCAAATATGTAAAAAATAATAAAATTTATAAGTTTTGCATTTTTACTTAGACCTCCACTATGTTGTAAATAAGACATGCATTTTTATTCTTGGGTCTCTACTAAAAAAAGTAACTGCTGGGTCCACAAACTACCAATCTGGCTATTATTGTAAATACCTAATCTATTCATAATCATTCAAGAATACACTAGTATCTGCCTGCAACTTCACTTGTGTGGTACTTACCCAGACGATTAAAAGCTTGTCTTTTTCCAGGCCAACTATTTTTATTCAAAGATTCAGCTAAATTATTTCAATAGTTTTAGCGTGAAAGAATAACAAACACACATTCTTCCTCATAAACTTTAATATTTAGAAGCATACTTACCTACCTATATCAAATAAATAGAATTTTAATAAGCAAATATTAGTGGACCCTTTTACAATGTAAATAAATGTGTAAGTATTATTTATAGAATTTCGCGCCATCACTACATATTTCGCTACCAACCCATGCTGTGCATTCTATTTTGATAGCGTCTTATAACTTGCTAATTACTTTGATTATGAATAAAACTTACCATTTATAGCGAATTTTGAATTTTTAGCCTGAAAATCCTGGTAAATATGCATGAGTAGAAGGTAATAAGTTAGGGTGGGTTATTGATTTTTCTTACTTGCTAATATTAAACGCTTGAAATAGAAGCCTAAGAATAAATCATGTAAAAGTACTTAGTTGTCTTACCATTTAGCTAATTTAAGCCCAAACAAATTAGTTTTAGCGAACCACAACAAAACAAATCGATCAATGTATTATTTCTTTCGTTCGAATAATTTAATACTGAGTGCTGCCAACTTGATAGACTGTATTTGTGTCGACCAATACAGCTAATTGGTGGTAGATTGACAAGTTCTGCTTTATTAGTATTTTGCAATTTATTACCTACATCATTTACCATCTTTGTTTACCTACTATAAACAAATAGAAGTGTTTGATCAATCAATTATTTTGTATTTTAAAGTAGAGCATATAATATTATTTATATCTATTTCAAAATATCAAATTCAGAGAGTTAGGATTTAACAACAATGCTGCATCCAGCATAAACATTAATTAGTTGGCAATACTAATTCAAGCATTGACGTTAATTATTTCGTTCAAAACAAACCAAAGTAGTAAAGTAGATAGAAATGAAATTGGGTTTTAGAACGAATTTTTTAACGTTTCATTTTACGCGATTCTTTTGAAGTATCACTCACATAATTTCTACTAATACAAATCCAACTTTACTTGTTTAATTTCATTACTATCAGTCGTCTTTGCTATCAGCAACCCGATTTCTCCTACTGCTGGCTCTAGACCTCCCTAAAAGTAGTGGTTATATTCTCTTATGCCTTAAAATTTTTCATTTTCTCTGGTCACTTTAATATACCTATTGGATAAAATGTAATATTATGATAGTCTGATCAGACAATCGGGTCGGACTGTTGGATGAAAAAATCTGACGTCGAATCCCAGCCTTATATTTGTAGGTTGACTCATCAAAAGCGAAGCCACGGACAAATGCTAGTTCTTTTAAGACGTTAATTAACAAATTATTACTTAAGTTGAACAAATGAAACCTACATTTAGTTCTTTGGTATATTTATTATGGCACGTTACTAAAATTTTAATCCTAAAATTAATAAAGCATTTAAATAAGGGTCCATTTTGATGGCTTTTCACAGTTTCCTCTATCTGGGCACAATCTGTTGAAGGTTGTTTTGCCATCAAAACCAAGTATCTCTCTCTCTTCCTGAATTCTGAAAGAGAAGGTGCTTTCATGGGTTCCGATGAAATAAGCACCACGGGAACATATAATTTGCTCAATAACAGCTAATTCACCATCAGAGTAATCTAACACATCTTCTTCATTTTGTATATAAAAGTATGAGGTCAGTTTGAACTTTTTCAACTCTTTTTCTAACTCTTGCAATTCAGAATCTGTTGCATCAGATGCTATGAAAACCTTCTTAGTGGTTAGAAGGTTTTTTCTAACAGCTTGTTCAATTTGTTTAGCAGTTCCAGGAATTGATGGGACATCTTTTATGCGGTAGCGTGCAAAGTCCTGTCGTCTCCAATGAACCGATACATAATTCGGACATTTTCTTGTGTTACATTTTAAGTGTTCAGATATGTATTTCTCAGCTGATTTTATTAGTTTGCTGTTGAATTTCATGCTTTTCCGACAGTTCCAATAAGGCTTAGTACCATAAGTGTCATGGAGTGGTATCTCTCCATGCGCAAACATTACTTTTCTATCAGATGAGTGAGATGCTATTAACTCCCATAACTTAGAGATTTTTCCTTGGAATCTCACACAGAGTACTTCCTTTGCTGTGACATTGTTGTATCCCCAATACCCCCCATTATACTCACAAGTCCCAGCAATCTCCCATTTCTCTTCGAAAACACCATTTTCAAAAGCATCTTCAAAGTTTTGTAGTACATACAAAGTATCAATTTCAAGCATTTTTGTAGATGTATCAGCAAATGCTTCATACATTTCGAGTACTGGGGCATAGGATTTAAGCGAGTTCAGATCAAAGAACATATTCCAAGGCTTAGGTTTGGACAAATGAGATTCGGACTTCCAATGGTATAAGTTGTACCAAGGCGGTAAAACTAGATGCCACTTTTGCTCAGTTTTGCTCTTTTTAGCTTCAGCAAGCATAATGGCAAACCTCATGTACACGTCGCGTCTTAAGTTGAAGCCTTCGGGCAGATTGACGTCGTAAAATATAAGTTTTTTCTGGTTGTTGTCTTCAGAACATATTTTTTCTTCTTTATCACAAAACCCATCAGGGCTGACTACTTCCGCTGTAATCAGCAGAAGATTCACAATAAGCACACATGAAAGTATCATTATTGGTCAAATAGGTAGTTATTTCGCGTACAGAATTACTTTTGCAACTAAACAACCAACAGAAACAATAATTTGTTTTGTTGGCTATCATCAAAGGAGAGAGAGGATAACCAAAAGGATAACAAAACAAAGAGCATTTTACATTGTATGTATGGAGGATGCTCTTTTGTTTGGAGTTTGGAACTTCACTAACCAGCTGAGCTGAGCTGAGAGAATGACACAATTTTAATTACTAACAGTGACAGATCTGTCTGACAGTAACACTGCGTGAAATGGAACTCCGTTTTGATTTTTTTTCGACATTGACATTTGACGCTAGGGTGACACATTCAGTCATTTCATTTTGCACTCGTTTTCCTTTTTCGTAGCATTGAAGTGAGACAGTGAATACTAATATTACCTAGAGTGAAAGTGAAGCATGCCAGGTTCTAATCAATCCAAATGGTAGTTTCATTTCCTGAAACAAATTTACAATTTAGGAAAATAAACCGAATGTGGAAATTTATAAAATTTTTACTTATAAATATTGCATTTTTATAGATATTAGAATCAAATAGATAGTGTAACATGGAGTTAAATGATGTGATAGTCAACCAGCCCGTCGTTATCGACAATGTAATAATGCAAAAGCTCAAATATTTCTTAGACCCTACTGGCGCACCTAATTTGCAAAATGCTGTTCAATTAAACCACGAAGCCATACAATATACAGTTTATAACTCATTGTTATGTTTTCCCACATGTTTATATTGGTTATTGTGTATATTTACAGTAATTTATGCGTGTGACTCACGAATGACGTCGACACGAACAAATCGCACATCCTCTGAAAAACTGTTGTAACACATAAAATGTGATGTTTGAGTTAAATATGCCATTCGATTTCAATTTTTATTTACTACTACTCAAGAAAAGCGTCTTAACTATAGTGTGAATAAAATTAACTAGGTGGCGCAAATGTCAGTTTTTTACGGAGCGACAATACGCTGACTCCAATCCACAACAGTGTTGTATTCAGTGCTTGTGACATGTGTTCGAGTCTTGGTGCTGCTAAAAAACGTCGTAAATTATGTTATGATGTTCTTTTCGGTAAGTATTTTTGCAATACTTGTGATTGAGTGAGTAAAAAACTGTTTTAAGATGTTATACTACTGTGTTCTACTTTTGTTATATTTAGATATTACTTTTAATAATCTGAAAAGCTGTTATATCACAGATCATGACACTATGTTACTCATTATCATAGTAATGTTTGTGTTTTATTAAAAGATAAATAGTTGTAAGCTATGTTAAGCCACTTTTCTGCACTTCTGAGCTTGTTTTTTTTTTCAAGTCTATGGTATTTATGCAGCTATCTATGACTTATGACTATTTTTTTACACGTTATGTTTTCATAAACTGAGGATAATCATGACTAATATACTGACAAAAGCTACAAAATTTGGACTTAAAACCGTATAATAAAAAAATAGTAAATCTTCGGTTGTCTTATTAGGATGATCCAGTTTAAATAATTTCGTAGTTATAAAAAATCAACTAATTTTTAATTTATTTTTAATTATAGAATCCAAATGGCAGACAGATTTAGAGAAAGTCGCGCTAAGAAGTTAATACAACTGGTAGAAAATAAAATAAATCAACAGCATGAAAATGATAAAACAGGTTTGTAAGAAAATGTTTGACTACCCTCATTTTACAAAGACCTTGTAGGAGAGAAGACCTGTTTTATTTACTAAAATTACTTTTTCAGATCACAGAGCTATTAAATTATTTTGTGTTTTTTTTTAGTTTTTATGGAGAATTGAATTTTATTTTGTTTTTATTACAGAAAGTTCTGCTATCAGTGCCACTGAAAAAGTCCGGAAAGACACTGAACCTATAGCACATTGCAGTAACTCTTCCCCTGAAAATCTATTGACAGGAACACTTGACGCTAATGCATCTTTTTCGGAAGATGACGATGATTCTGTGAAGGACCATAACTTCAAGTCATCTTCTTCCAGCAGATCTTCTAGCCGCTCATCGAGTTCTTCCAGTAGCTCATTGAGATCTTCCAGTAGGATCGTCGTCAAGCTTATGTATCAAGATCTAAATCAATGAAATTTATTCCAGCTCGTGCCATGAAACCTCCGTGTGATAATTGCAAACTGAATTGTTCTTCCAAAATAGCCGAAACTGACCGCGAAAAAAGATATTTACGAAATATTGGGAGTTGGGTGATTTAGGAAATGTTATCTGCTGAAAGTCTGATTATTTTTAATTCTCTAGTGATCTCGCAATTTATTAGTGATATTGATAGTTCCTACGCCAAATAGTGAAAGAGTTTTGTAAAAAAATATAATAAAAGAGTTGATTATTGTTAAATTTTTGTTTTACTACATAGCAATTAAGTTCCGATTAAATGTGAAAAAGGGTCATAACTTAGGACTTTTTTCAGTTTTCATTGAAAATAATATAAAAAAATTGCTGACTTCCAAAAAATGCTATATTCCTCGAATATATTGATAAATTTCACATACAATAATAACAATATACACTTAAAATTCATTATCATTCGAACATAGTAGCTCATGTAAGGTAAAAAATTAATTAAAAGGCGTTTTTCTCAAAACTGCTTTTTTTGTTTTGTGACAGTTTTTCAGAGGATGTGCGAAATGTGTTTTTTGCTTTCTAGGGCTCCGGCGTCATCAAAGCAGGCTTCGCCGGTGATCAAATACCGAAATGCAGATTTCCAAACTAGTAAGAACTGATTATGTTGCTATTGAACGTTTATAATTCTTCAGCTTTTTTGTCATGATCACAATTTTTTATGTAAAAATCAAAACCTAAGACAATTTATAACACTGAAATCTACAGTGAATGCTCTTACGAGTATTGCTCAAATGTTATGTTACACAATCTATTTTAGCATTGGTCGTCCGAAGCATGTCCGTGTGATGGCGGGGGCTCTAGAGGGCGAGTTGTTTGTGGGCCCGCGCGCTGAGGAGCACCGCGGCCTGCTGACCATCAAGTACCCCATGGAGCATGGCATTGTCACCGACTGGAATGATATGGAGCGAGTGTGGAATTATATCTACAGTAAGGTTAGTGTTACTGTGGCGCATTGGTTGAAGGCTCGCCTGAGACGCAGAGGTTGTGGGTTTGATCCCTGCCAAAGGACAAATGTTTGCATTTTCTGCAGATTTTTGTTTCAGGTGTGGCTGTTTTCTATATATCGTCCCTGTAGTTGGAAAACTAAATAACTAACAAAACCAAAATCGGGAGAAAAACGCAATTTACTATTTTTTTGCGTGTAAAATGGCTATAAAATTTTGTTTGGTAACATTTTTACTATGCATCTTTTGCTATGTTATAGATTATTATTGAACCTATTTTTCAATCTAACAGTCTTATACGTTAGCTCATTTGTTTGTAAGAAAAAAAATAAAAAGCGATTATGTAATTTTCCCTCAACAAAGTTTCAAAGTTTTTAAGCACTTATTTATTTTTTCATGTCAGTTGTTTAGTTCTTCTTCGTCAATGTTCTCCATACAACATAAAAAAGCTAACATTAAGTGCCTTTATTTAATTTTCCTACACTATCTAATTAATAATAAGACCTATTATTTATTTATTTGACTCCTATTTCCCTATTATTCTACCCATGGGTAAGGATTTTAATAAAACTAGTTCTTTGTTTTAAAATATCATCATCATCATCATCATCCGCAGCCCAATCTCTCCCACTGCTGGGTGTAGGCCTTCCTTCGTTCTTGCCATTTCTCCCGGTCCTGCGCTTGCCTGATCCACTGCAGGCACACGACGCTGATAATATCGTCGACTCATCGCGCTGCTGGACGTCCGACGCTTCTCTTGCCAGTCCTCGGCAACCATTCTGTCAACGTTTTACACCACCTTGCGTCACCACGTCTTGCCAGGTGCCCAGCCCAACTCCATTTGAGTTCCATTGCCCGGATACCGACATACTTGACCTTGGTTCTTCTTCGGATCTCGGTATTGGGAACTCGGTCTACAAGCTTAATGCCGAGTATGGCACGCTCCATGGCCCTCTGAGCAACCCTCATTTTGTACACAGCCTCCTGGGTGAGGGTCCATGTCTCGGCACCGTAAGTCATGGTGGGCAGTACACACTGGTTAAATAGACGGGTCTTCAGACACTGTGGGACGTTGACAGATTTCAGAATGTCGTCGAATTTTCCGAATGCAGCCCACCCAAGCTGTACTTGCCTTTCAATCTCCTTTTTCTTATAGTCCTTGCGAAAAGATAGAGTATGTCCAAGATAAATGTAGGTATTTTTCCACCATCTCCAACCTTAAATTTCCAACTGTAACAGCAGAAACTGCGGTGACGGAGAGGTTTCCCATCACTTTCGTCTTGGACATATTCATCTTTAGCCCTACCTCCAAAGACGCATCATACAGACTGATGTTGTAGCATGAGCTGGAGATTTTCGAAGCTCTCTGCAAAAAGAACAAGATCCGCGAATCTTAAGTGTGACAGAGAGAGACCATTGATGTTGATTCCAAATTTTTCCCATTCAAGCATTTTTACTACATCTTAAAAAACTGCTCACTGCTGTAAAAAGCTTGGGTGAAATAGTATCTCCATGTCTCACTCTCCGCTTAATCGGTACAGGATTCGTTAGACTATGCACTCGAGCTTGCAGAGTAGCTGACGTGTACAGCTCCCGGAGCACATCCACGTGAATCGATATGGCAGCTATGGAGAGCGTGGAACACGGCCCAATGTTCGACACTGTCGAAGGCCTTCTCGTAATCGACAAAGGCCATAACAAGGGGCCTGTTATACTCGTGACACTTCTCCATCAGCTGCTTTACCGTGTGGATATGGTCGATGGTACCGCTCCGGAAGCCGGCCTGCTCTACGGGTTGAGCTTCATCGAGTTGGCGTGTAAGGCGAATGGTGAGAATTTTGGCAAACAGCTTGTACACCTGTGATAGTAAGCTAATTGGACGGTAATTGTCCAATTTTGCAATGTCACCTTTTTTGTGCATTATGTGTACTATTGCATTTTTCCACTGTTCCGGTGTGCGAGCTTCGTACAAAACCATGTTAAAGAGCTCCACGAGAACCTTAAAAACGGGAGTTCCACCTGCTCTAAGCATTTCGATAGTAACTCCATCCTCCCCAGGAGATTTATCTGTCTTCATGGCGTAGAGAGCTCTTGTAACTTCACACGGCAAGATAGGTGGTAAGATTTCCGTGTCATGGTGTTCAATTGGAGGAGCTCTTACGCCATCAGGTGAGTTTGGTTCTGCTGCATTCGATGCGTAAAGTTTCCCATAGAACTCTTCCACAATGGTTACGATTCGGCTTCGATCAGTTACAGTAGTTCCGTGATCATCTTTAAGTTTTAATAACTGTTTAGATCCAGTACAAGTTTTTCTACGAAAGACTTTTGGGCCTCTATTATGCCTTAATGGTGTTATTAATTATATTTGTGTTAAGTCTCTTCATCGATCGATGAAGCAATTTCTATACTGCCTCTTTTTCCGTTAATTTCTACCATTAGTGTTTCTGCTTGTGTTCATTTTGTGTTTCTGCTGGTCCAATAATATTGAACAAAGTCTTATATTAAATTTTACCTAATCTAAAATTCAAAACAGTTAGAGAGATTTATATTAGTAGGAAATTGAAATTGAATAGTATCTATTTAAATTAAATAAGTACCTTTATTTAACACAATCATGTTACACGAAAATTATATAAATGCTCTTGTTTAATTATTCCTAACTGCATTGTTCCTGTACAGCGTAGAAATGTGTCGAAGGAAAACTGAATAAGTAACTTTATGCATTTTATTCGCCGCAAAGTAACGCAGAATTACACTTAGCTATTTTATTGCCGAGTTAACTACTTCTCCTTCGCTATTTTTTTATCATTACTTCAAAATTCATTTTTCCATCTTTGACGTCTTGACAGGTTCATTTTTGTTTATTTTTTTATTGAAATATGATATCAAAACTTTAGTAACACAGAAAGATGCAGCTTGAATTGGACTTTATGAAGGTGCAATAAAGTCGATTTGGCAAAATGTGTTAGTTATTTAGTTTTCCAACTACAGGGACGATATAATAGTATGTATTTACAAAAAAAATTATTTACATAGTATATTAGTCATCTGGTTACCATAACCTATTCTTTTATCTATCTATGCCATAACACAAGCTTAGCTTGGGACTAGATGACGCTGAGTGAAATTTCTAAAGATATTTATTACTAGCTCCCCTCGCGGTGAAAAGTACCCTTTCCTGTAGGAATACCAGTATTAAAAGTAGCCTAATTTTTAATCCAGGGTATAAGCAGGCCTGGTACCAAATTTCATTCAAATCTCTCAAGCTGTTTGAGCGTAAAAGAGTTACTAACACACTTACATTCTTACACACACACACACTTTTACTTTAATAATATTACAATTTTTTTTATGTCATCAGGACCAATTATCCACATTTTCCGAGGAGCACCCTGTTCTGCTGACGGAGGCTCCGTTGAATCCTCGTCGTAACAGAGAGAAAGCTGCCGAGGTGTTCTTTGAGACATTCAACGTGCCTGCTCTCTTCCTGTCCATGCAAGCAGTTCTTAGTTTGTGAGTAAAGATGTATTTGGCTAAACACACAGAGATGGCAGGAAAGCGTCGAGCAGTTTTAGTGTCGTATAATTTTACCCCCTATCTTCATAAAGGTGTAGTAAACCTACTTTAGCTAAAACAGATATTAAATCTGTTGCTATCTCTTTTCATTCTCATAGTAACAAGAAAAAACATTCTTTAAATCCATATTAAATTGGAAAATTTACTATTTATCTTCATAACTGTAATACATAGCTTGAAAAACTTGAATTGCAAGCGGTCACAAGCAAGCAAGAGGCACTCAAAAAAAAGCTTATTATAAGTATCACAAACTGTACAATCAATTTTTTTAATTCCTTTGTTCAACGTAATAATAAGATACAAATGTGATGGCACTAGTTTTAGCAACCACCTTAAACCACCTTATTAAAAATGTTCATTTTGCTACTTGTTTGTTAGATACGCGACTGGGCGCACAACAGGCGTTGTGCTAGACAGTGGCGACGGCGTCACGCACGCGGTGCCAATATATGAGGGCTTTGCGATGCCACACAGCATCATGAGAGTGGACGTCGCGGGAAGAGACGTCACGCGGTATCTCAGGTATAACCTTCTTCATCAGCCCGAGTTCTACTCTGTAGGGTATAGGCCAATCTCTACTATCCGGCGTCGCTTGCCTTATCCAAGTACGGGTTTGTCTCATATTATGACAGATATTTGTACTCAAGCTTTTTAATATCCTGCAAATTGCAAACATGAACACTTTTAATTCGCGGTCTACCACTACCGATCCACCTTAAATGACATTTTTAAAGTTAAGATGGTGGATTACTGAAAAGAAAGCTAGGCCCACACCTTGTGTTCTTGGACGAAACGCGTCAACATTCAAAATGTATTACCATGGTCCTTTGAATAAAAGCTTCTTGGGCCTGACTTTGAGTTGTCATGTTCCAGACTGCTGCTTCGCAAAGAAGGCGTGAATCTGAGAACTTCAGCCGAGCTGGAGATTGTGAAGGCAATCAAGGAGCGCGCCTGCTACCTCTCCCCCAACCCCCTGAAGGAGGAGACCCTGGACACGGAGCGCGCGCAGTACCAGCTGCCTGATGGCACGCAGCTCGAGGTAACCCCGACGCCCCCTAGCACCCCCCGACACCCCCCGACCCTGGACACGGAGCGCGCGCAGTACTAGCTGCCTGATGGCACGCAGCTCGAGGTAACCCCGACACCCCCTAGCACCCCCCGACACCCCCCGACCCTGGACACGGAGCGCGCGCAGTACCAGCTGCCTGATGGCACGCAGCTCGAGGTAACCCCGACGCCCCCTAGCACCCCCCGACACCCCCCGACCCTGGACACGGAGCGCGCGCAGTACTAGCTGCCTGATGGCACGCAGCTCGAGGTAACCCCGACACCCCCTAGCACCCCCCGACACCCCCCGACCCTGGACACGGAGCGCGCGCAGTACCAGCTGCCTGATGGCACGCAGCTCGAGGTAACCCCGACACCCCCTAGCACCCCCCGACACCCCCCGACCCTGGACACGGAGCCTAAGGAATACAGTCTGACCAATAATTTTATTCCAAAATAGACAGTGCTGCCACCTTCGAAGATGTTTTAATTAAAATGATAATATTGATATGATTCAGATCGGGCAGGCGCGGTTCAGAGCTCCAGAAGTGCTGTTCAGACCAGACCTCATCGGGGAAGAGTGTGAAGGTACATTTCATGAAAATAGGCTCATGGTTAAGCCATGATGGAAGCCTTTGGCTTAAAAACTCCATCAGCAGAGTTAGCCACATTGTTCAAACAGTAAACATAAGTCATCGATGATATGTTTTTCTTCGTCCTATTTAGCTGCCTGTATTATTAGTGTAATTGTTATCGTTTTTGAGATTTCCTGGCTTTCTGTTATTTCTTGTCTTCGCCCTTCTTTTCACTCCACTTCAGGCATAGCTACCGAATAAATGTTGTTCTGTACAAAAAAGTTTCTATTAGGTTATGGGCCCAGCACGCTTCATTAGTATTTCTATTAGGTTATGGGCCCAGCTCGCTTCCTGCGCTCATACGAACTCACTTGCAGGTCTACACGAGGTGCTCATGTTCTGCATTCAGAAGTCAGACATGGACCTCCGCAAGGTGCTGCATCAGAACATAGTGCTGAGCGGGGGCTCCACGCTGTTCCGGGGCTTCGGGGACCGTCTGCTGCAGGAGATCCGCCGCCTCGCGCCCAAGGACATGAAGATTCGGGTATGATAATCTTACTAATTTTATTTGACGACCTCTGTGGCGCAGTGGAGGTTGCGGGTTCGATCCCCGCCGCGGGACAAATGTTTGCATGTTCTGCAGATATTTGGTCCGGGTCTAAGGGTTTTTCTATCTATAGTATTAAATATTTCCTCCTCCTCCTCGCGTCGTTTTCCTCAATGCTGAGGGTCGTGACCCCCTCCACGCCATTAAATATTTAACTAGTAGGTAAATATCATAGGTATTTAAGTAGTATATCAGTCATCTGGTTACCTTATCAAGACTTGGGACTAGATGACGCTGTGTGGAATGTTTGTTCAATTATTAAAAAAAATCTAAATTGCCGAGTTGAAGAAGACACGCTTCGCTCGGCCAACCAGCTCTGAGTTCGTACTTGGGATTGACGAAAACAAAGTTTCGTGTCAATTTTCGGGGTCAGCTTATGTTGGTGGATACTGAATTCGTGACAGTTCACCAATATAAACAGAACCCGCAAATTGACACGAAACTTCGTTCATCCCAAGTAAGGTCACTGTTAGCTTTACAAATTGAATGCATTGCAGATCTCCGCGCCTCAGGAGCGGCTGTACTCGACGTGGATAGGGGGTTCGATTCTCGCGTCTCTGGACACCTTCCGCAAGATGTGGGTCTCCAAGCGAGAATACGACGAGGAGGGACACCGCGCTGTGCTCAGGAAGACATTCTAGGCAACTTGTGGATGCTGTCGAACCTGTCTCTGCTAGTTAATTAGCTAACTTGTCGCGATAACGAAACTTGTCGCAAACGCGACCAAACTGTCAGATTTGATAGTAAACGCTGTCAAATCTGACAGATTGGTACGTAAAACAGTCGTTATGTGACGTGGTCTGCGGACGTAATTCGGCCTCTTTTGATTTATAAACACAATTATGTTTCAAGGTATAACACCTTTTTTAACAGTTTTCTATAGCAATGGGTTATACGGTCTACCAAAGTGACGTCAAATGACAAGTTACAGAAATTTTATTTAATAATCAAATTAAACTCATTGTGTTCGTATTATGAAATATCAAAAATGGCCGCTTTACGCCCGCCGGCATCTGCTTACTTAAGATAAATTATGTTCAACAGTATCGATGTTAGGCGCTTACAAGCCTTATAAGCCTTATAAGCATGAGCATTCCAGCGGGGCTATCGCCTAACTTGTCGCGTATACATTTCTCGCCATCACCACAGATAAAATAATACTATACCCATCACGCACGACCAAACTGTCAAATATCACAGAACTGAATATCATTGCTTTTCAAGTTCTCACAAAAATTCCGTGTGATGCCTCAGTAAAGTGAACCCACATCTTTACTGACTCTGACTCGTCTTGACTTCTCTACTGACTGAATTACAATATGACATGGTAGTGGCTAAATGCGTGGCACAAGCCGTGCGAAGCCAAAATAAAGAAGATAGGGCGGTAACATTGATTTTACTGTCAAATCATTTAGTTGTTTTCGCGATTTAATGTAGTTTTTTCGCGATGACGATAAACTTCGTTTTGCGACAAGTTAGACAATGGCTCTGCAGAGAACTGCTTGTCTACGAAAGTATCATTAGAAAATGTTTTAATGCACCTATTCCTCACCAATCTTGTAAAAATTGCTCATGCTAAGGCAGTAGACATAATTATAGTTAGGTAAATATTATAGTACCGAACAGTTTCATTGATTATAAAACATAAACAAACGGGTATTTATCACGAATTTTACCTTTAATATTCGCCCGAAGTTTCGACCGGATTGCACCAGCCGCGGGAAGACCTTCTTGAGTCGTGATAAATACCCGTTTCTATATTATGTTTTATAATGTGTTCTGATCGCGAAAGTTTAAAAAAGTTTCATTGATTTATTTTGAAATACATGACAAAAGCAGTAATTAGAATGAGCGCAGCGTAACCCATACATTTCGTGTTGCGCTGAATGAAACGTTTATGTATCGGTACAAATAATGTTTTGCATTAAACAAATGTAGCACTGGCAGCTGGTCTGTGCTGTTGTAATGTTATTTTCTACGAAAGTCAAAATATGCTATTTATTGTAAAATAAACTTAATCAAAACTATGGTTATTGTTTATTTTCTCACATATTTGGTACATACATAAAATATTTAAAAAAAATTCAGCGTGAAAATATAAAAACCATCAAAGCATAGAATAAATAAAATACTAAGAACAAGTAGGTTCACGGGACACGCCTGCAGGGCTACCGGCGGTTTTTGTGTAGTACAGTAATCTATCCTCGCTCACGCACGTCACGTGTCAAGAATGTTTAGTTCATGCAAGTTACCGGGGGAGGCGCTGCACTGGATTTTTATACAGTGATACTTGACTCGGTATCGAGGACAGTATCCAATACTACGGTAAACTGGTGTTAACCCCTCTGGGCATATACAAATATTAGTGGCGATTCTGAGTGTCGCAAAAGCTAAACTAAGCTAACTAAAATTGTTGCCGTCCCTTTCATAGCGATGGGAATAAAAAGGATGGCAATAGTTTTAGTTAGGTTAGTTTAGCTTTTGCGACACTCCGAATTGCCCCCATTGAAGGCAATTTTACCGTAGTATTGGATACTGTCTGTGTCTACTACTGGTACAAGACGCGTCGTTGACTTGCGGACACGGTCACGAAATATCAAACAAGACGAAAAAAATAAACATCAAAAACTAGGAGGATGGAAATGACCTGAGGCCCTATCACCAGTTTGCCGTAGTAATACTATCCTCGATACCGAGTCAAGTATCACAAATGTATGAGAATCCCGTGCAGCGCCGCTCGCGGTAACTTGCATGAACTAATAATTTCATACATTTGAGATACTTGATCCGGCAGCGAGGATGTTAAGTAGGTATATAAGAGGAGGGGTGATTGGACGACTCAAACTACCATCATCATTATCCATTTTGTTTATTAAATAATTCTGAAATAAATAATTAAATATTATTAATTAAATAATCATCTTTACAAACATTTTAGATAGTAATAGTTCATGTAATAATTCATAGAGTAAAGTTAATCAGATACTTAAATAGCTTTGTTACTTAAAACTAGCACGTTCAACAAACTAATGCAACTCAAAATAAATACCTAATATTAATTGATTAAATAGAAACATTAATTGATTTTATTATTAATAATTGATTTCTACACTTTCCAAAACTTCATAACTATCTCGTTCTAAACGGTCAAGGAAACATTATTTTATTCTAATACGAACAGTAATAAGAACTTGGCGTTATTTTAAAGTCTAAGAAACATTAGAGCGCTCCGAAAGGAACGAGATGTGATATGCAACTTGGTGTTCTCATAACAAAGCCGTAGAAACATTAAAACGCTCCGAAAGGAACGGGGCAATGATTGTGTCAATCCGTGGTTGTGGTATGATGCTTGGCGGTGACTCGGTACACGTATTATAGGGTGTGTTACTTCGTCGGCTGCTGGCAAAAGAATGAGTGCCCAACGTCGTTGATTGCGAGGTGTTGTTCGGTGGGCTGCCGACGCTCGACTGACCCGCTCGAAGTTGTTGTACCGCCTTTTATACCCGAGGTGTTGCTCCGTTGGCTGCCGGCGCCAGACTGACTCGCTCGAAGTTGTTGAGCCGCCTTTTATACCGTTGGCTGCCAGCGCCCGACTGAGAGACGTACGATTGTTGCACCACTATTTTGTTCACGTTTTTGTTTGCGCCGATACGGCCATACTGACAATAGGTGCGTCCCAGCACCTACTTCTCGTTTTGTTTTTCTGAAACAAATATGAACATCGTTTGATCATACTGTTTGACCTCATTCAATACTATGGAACAATATCTCAAACAACATCACATCGCACACGTCAACGATAAAATATAAATAATTGCACATCTGACCTCATAGCCTCAACGCTAATTTTGATCGAAACCTCAGAGCCTCGGCGCTCATTTTGGTTTTTCTACATCTCGTTAATTAAAAGACAGACTCGGTAATAGAATAACTTCGACGCACCGATCTTGTTAACTTCAGTTAGACTCAGGTTCAGATTCTATTTCCGCATTCATTGCCGATACTGCCATTTGACTTTGCACTCCAAAACTCGGCACACCTCGTAGTTGTTCATGACAGACTTTTCTGCATCGACCTCGTTGGTTAGCACGGCGAATCTCATATCTATCATGTGGCAGAACTTTTTTGACTTCGAAAGGTCCATCATATTTTGGACTAAGCTTCGTACCCAATCTTGGAGGCTCTCTCATTAGAACATATTCGCCTTTTTTAAAGTTAATTACTTTGGCCTTTCCTTTGTCATACCTTTGTTTATCTTTTTCTGCTTGTTCGGTCATCCTACCTAATACAGCTTCTTTCAGAATTTGTGGGTCAACCCGTTCATTTTCTTCATCGATAATTTTTAATAATTCAGGGGGCACACTACCTTTTTTGCCTGTTAGTAACTCTATTGGGGTTTGTCCTGTAGTTTTGGATATGGTGCAGTTCATCGCTAGCTGAAGTGTTCCCAGTGATTTGTCCCAATGAGTCTTTTGTGTGTTCTTAATAATGGTTAGACCATTTTTTATTATCCTCATAACTCTCTCAACTTGTCCATTTCCACGGCTTATGTATCCAGCACATTGATGTAGATGAATACCGAATTTGTCACAGTACGATTTGTAATTTGAAATGAAAGCTCCATCACCATCGACAACTATCCGTTTCGGTGCTCCAAACAGAAATACAATTTCTTGAAGATGTTTTAACGCACTAGCTTGATTCTTACTCTTGGAGTGTTGAAGGAAGACAAACTTGGTATAAGCATCTATAGCCACAAAGACATATTCCTTCTGGGAAGCAGATCCACTTAGTTTACCTGAAATATCTATATGAACTGTATGGAATGGTTCTGGTACTTTTTCAATTGGATGTAGTCGACTTTGTGTGGCACCCGATGATCCTTTCATTGTTTTGCATACAATGCAATGTTCTACAAAATATTTGACTGTTGAAGACATTTTGGGAAACCAAAAATTTTCTTTCAGCTTTGCTAGAGTTTTCTCCCATCCCATGTGCTTAAGTGCTTCATGGTATGTGTTAATAATACTCCATTGGTATGACTGTGGAACAACTTTGGTAAGTCTCATTTTATTATTTGACATCATTTTGTAATGTAATATGTGGTCCTTTAGTTCATATTCAAAATGAGGTTTCTTTTGTACTTCGGCTATGATTTTACTTAGATTTGGATCGCGACGTTGTTCTACTATTAGCCAGTCGTCTTTGGTTGTGATGTTCATCACTACTCTAAATGGGTTTCGGCTAAAGAAGTCAGCGTGTTTTAATTTTTCTCCTTGTCTATATTCTACTTCAAAATCAAAATTTTGTAGGAAAGCCCACCATCTGTGAATTCTGGGGAGAAGTTCTTGCTTGTACCTCGACGCTTTAACTGCGTTGCAATCAGTTATAATTGTAAACTTTCTTCCGTACAGAAAATGCCGAAAATGCTTGATTGCACGCACTATAGCTAACGTTTCAAGTTCGTAACTATGATATTTTGATTCAGCTAAGGTAGTTCGCATGCTGAAATACCCTGTCACATGTCGTACGCCGTCTTTGATTTGGATAAGAACTGCCCCAAGTCCTACTGCACTCGCGTCGGTATGAAGTTCAATTGGGTAGCCTTCATTAAAAATTGTAAGCAACGGTGCGGATGTCAAGTAATCAATTATTTTGGAACGTACTGCCTCATGCTCCACAGTCCATTTCCATTTGGTATCAGATTTTGTTAGGTTATATAGTGGTATCATTTCTGTGGAAAAATTTGGTATAAAGCGTCGAAAATATCCAGCCAGGCCATTAAATTGCCGTAATTGTTTTACATTTGCAGGAGGGAGAGATCTTGCTAAAGCTTCTACTTTCGAGGGACTAGGTCTTATCTTTCCACCGCTTACAATATAACCTAGGTATTCAATTGATGTCTTGAGGAAAGCACATTTCCTTACATTGATTGTAAACCCAGCCGACGTCAAAGCTTTCAAAACCTGTTCAAGTTTATCAAATCCCTCTGATACAGACTTGCTTGGTATTAAGACATCATCCATGTAAACGAGTGCAGCGTGTCCTCTCAAATCTCCAAGGGCTTTGTTGATGGCTCTTTGGTAAACTGATGGGGCGTTAGTTAATCCGAATGGCATAGTTAAGTACTCGTATTGTCCATCTGGTGTAATAAAAGCAGTCTTTTCTATAGAATCTTCAGTTATAGGAATCTGGTGGAAACCCGCGGTCATGTCCAGACAGGTAAAGTAGGTCGCATCAGCCAGCTGATCAAGTTGGTCTGAAATCAATGGTAAGGGGTAGTGATCCCTCACAGTATTAGTGTTCAACTCCCTGTAATCTACACAAAGTCGATCTTCGCCATTTTTCTTCTTTACCATTATAATAGGACTTGCAAAAGGCGAGTTACTGTCACGAATGATGTTCTTGTCTAACAGCTCTTTAATTATCTTTTGAACCTTTTCACGCTCTACTGGGGCTAGTCTGTATGGTCTTCGGTTCACAGTTTTATCAGGGTTTTTTAGTCGTATAGATAATTCACCAGTTTTAATACGTGATCCTGTTATTCCCTCTGCAAATGATTCCTTGTATTTTTCTAAAAGTGCCATCAATGATTCAATATCGCTTTTATTGATGATGTCTGTGTCTATTGTTGTAGAAGAAAATTGATAAACATCGGCCTGTGCGCTTCGTTGACAACTTCTTGAAACTATCACACCTGTATTCGATAGTGTTACTTCAATCCCGGGTATATTCAATATATCTTTCCCCACAATCATGTCCGTGGGTATCTCATGATCCAAAACTGTATGAAAATCCATCTCCATTTTGATACTGTTGATGCAGGCGATGGTGCTTATCTTTTTGAATGATATAATAGGTACTGGACCAATTCCTTTCAAGTGAGTTGTTTGTGATTTGTGTGATCCGGGCAGTGCTAAGGCTATAGATTCCTTCACTAATGAGCAATCAGCTCCACTGTCAAATATTGCCTGAAAGTGTTTGTCGTTGATTGAAATAGAAATTACATTTGAAATTTCATTACCTTTTTGGCAAATATTGATGTGCTTTTCGGCATTAAGTCGCTTGTAACAGCTTTCATAAGTATGTCCTGGAATTTTACAGTAAGAACATTCTTTCTTCTTTTTATCAGGTTGAGAAGATGTAGATGGAGTATTCTGTTGGCTTGGTAGAGTTTTAGCATCGTCTGATCTTGATTGAGCAATAGCGTTTTGTCTACACCATCGTGCCACGTGGCCTTGTTTCCCGCATACAAAACAAGTACGGTTCTGGTCGCTCCTACTGTTGTCGGCTCTTGCCTTTTTATTTGATACAGCTGATTCTGAAGTAGGTAGTTTTCTTTTTCGCATCGTTTTTGTAATTGCGATGAGCTCGGGTACCGAAGTAGATTTGCTATTGAGTAGTTCCGTGCGTAGAGAGTCATCCGTGATACTGCCTATTATAAATTCGACCGCATCTTGTTCCGTTGGATTAGGTTTAACGATTTTCTTGAACATCTTCCAAATATTAGATATGTATTCGGATGTGGTGTCAGCATCATCAATCGTGTATCGACGGAATCGAAGTACATCTGAGAAGTATCGAGATTCCGGCTCAAAGGTTTGAAGCATATCGTTTTTCATCTCTTCCCATGTGGTGGTTCTAAGTAGGCAATCATCTGCCCAAATTTGAGCTCTACCTTTGAGAACACCAGCAGCTTTAAGCCTCACTTCGTGATCTTTCAGTCTGTATTCAGATTGTGTTCTAGTTATAAGGTTCACCCATTCTTTAACATCCATGTTTTTATCCGGGTCGAAGCTAGGGAAATATATGTCAGATATACGAACAGCGCTGCGTGTATCTTCAGTGCGGAAACTTTTAATTACTTCAGCAAAAGCGGTTTGGTTTTCATTGGTCATATGAGTAATCATCTCGCACATCGTGTCCTTAAATGTGTTTGCCAAGAGTGCCAGGGTCGCATTTTCAATACTGGCCGGTGGTTGTGGTTGGCGTTGATTCGTCCCCTCTTCCGATATAAGAGGAGGGGTGATTGGACGACTCAAACTACCATCATCATTATCCATTTTGTTTATTAAATAATTCTGAAATAAATAATTAAATATTATTAATTAAATAATCATCTTTACAAACATTTTAGATAGTAATAGTTCATGTAATAATTCATAGAGTAAAGTTAATCAGATACTTAAATAGCTTTGTTACTTAAAACTAGCACGTTCAACAAACTAATGCAACTCAAAATAAATACCTAATATTAATTGATTAAATAGAAACATTAATTGATTTTATTATTAATAATTGATTTCTACACTTTCCAAAACTTCATAACTATCTCGTTCTAAACGGTCAAGGAAACATTATTTTATTCTAATACGAACAGTAATAAGAACTTGGCGTTATTTTAAAGTCTAAGAAACATTAGAGCGCTCCGAAAGGAACGAGATGTGATATGCAACTTGGTGTTCTCATAACAAAGCCGTAGAAACATTAAAACGCTCCGAAAGGAACGGGGCAATGATTGTGTCAATCCGTGGTTGTGGTATGATGCTTGGCGGTGACTCGGTACACGTATTATAGGGTGTGTTACTTCGTCGGCTGCTGGCAAAAGAATGAGTGCCCAACGTCGTTGATTGCGAGGTTATAGCTGAGGTGTTGTTCGGTGGGCTGCCGACGCTCGACTGACCCGCTCGAAGTTGTTGTACCGCCTTTTATACCCGAGGTGTTGCTCCGTTGGCTGCCGGCGCCAGACTGACTCGCTCGAAGTTGTTGAGCCGCCTTTTATACCGTTGGCTGCCAGCGCCCGACTGAGAGACGTACGATTGTTGCACCACTATTTTGTTCACGTTTTTGTTTGCGCCGATAGGTATACCACTTGAAAACTGCCCCCTGATTGTGTAACTTGTTTCACATTGTATCCAAGTTGTATCAAAGCAAAAATCACAGTAAATCGCGAAAATAACTGTCAGATTTAACGCTGATTAAGTAAATTTATAAGTAACTTACTTAATTACTGTCATATTTGACAGTTGTTTTTGCGATTTACTGTGATTTTTGCTTTGATACAACTTGGATACAATGTGAAACAAGTTACACAATCAGGGGGCTGATGATACGCCCACAGATGATTTAAATATTGGCAGTTTTCAGCCTAAATGCAGTCTTATCGCATTCGGGGCCGTTATCATTGTAATCAATAATAATCTAACATTTTATCAATACAGTCCCTGATAACAATAGTACTATTCGGTAGACTGCAAAAAAATTGTAGTGTTTGTACATACTTACCTACTTTTACATGTGTTTTTTTTAGTTTATTTATTATTTTTCTATTCTATTATTGTTATGTTTAGGAAACTTGTGATATTTATTTATAATAACTAAAATACAGTGGTAAGTTTTAGAGAAAACTTTTATTTGCCTTTCTTGATTCTCTTCAGTTCAATTTAAAATTTTGGAGCAGGATCTAGTGGTTCCATTATAAGTTTAAACCATATTTTGCTACCTAGGTTCACAGACCAAAATAAATAAATTGAAATTGAAATTAAGTTTCAGTATCCTAAATATTGTAAAATTCAAGTGTCTCTTGTTTTAAGACGCCATAGAATATTTATTTTGACAGATAGACCCAGATTTTCGCACATTCTAAAAAAAGAAATAATCAGACCATTACATAGGTAGGTACCTACTTAGGTACTTTAGAAAACATAACATTGACATAGTGAAGAAATGAAAATGAAAACTGAAAACACATTTTGTTAAGTACCATAGCTTAGTGTGATTAGATTTTAAGGCAAAAATATTTCTAATATTACTTAGGTATTTATTATTTTGCTTTCATTGGCTTCTTCAATGATCTTTATTATTATTTTTAGCCAATAATGAGTGGCCGATAACAGCAATGAATAATATGATAACATGTTGATAGCATAATTACTAATTTTGATGGAGCACAGTAGATTGTTGAAGTATATTCTACCTGAAAACACGTAAGTATTTTTTTTATTTTTTTGTTATTCGAAGCGAAGCTGGCCAGTCTCAAGTCTAAATAACTACTCAGGTATATACCTACCCATCTTTGGTTTTGATTAGGTACCTACTGTGGGTAAATGAAGAAAATATAGTAAAAATTTAAACTTTTTAAAATTCCAGTGAAAAAAAGAAAATGGCGGAACCTGTCAAAATCAAATTCGAATATCAAAATCCGGATAGCGTGCAATCCGAGGTACCAGGCGTGCAGAAGCTGAGAGAAGATGGCGAGAACGCAAAGGAAGTAAGTACCTTCTCGGAGCCGGTCATTGTCGTCACGAAGAAAGAAGCGACATTCACGAAGGGTGATCTAAAACTGCAAAAAGTGACAGTGACAGAAGACATTTCTATAACGTTTCAGCATTTGTTTAAGAAACAGACGACGCCGGGAAAGACTGTCGTCACTCAAATACAAAAGTTTGATTATAAATATTGATTCTGCTGACCAAATAATGAGAAATGTTCTTTCGATTGACTTAAATTTACCTACAACTAGGTAGTAGGTACTTAGTACCTACTAGATTTTTGACTATCGCTAAAAATACCTACGTTTGATTTACCATAATTCTACAATAATTAATTCTCAACAATAATTCTCAAAATGTGGTTTAATTTGAACCCATACGGTCTTAAAAAGTTTTTAAAAGTTATTATAAAATACCTATGTAGGTAATAAAATTAATAAAATGAAATGCAAATTTCAGTATTTTTATTGAAACCTGTAGCTAACCTAACCTACCTATGTAGGTATTATCAATATCATGTATGTATGACATGACAAGCATGAAATTAAAGGTTTCTTTTTATTTTATTTAGCTTAATTTTTTGGATGGGATCCGTTTTTCTATAGTAGGTAGTACTTAGGTACTTACTAATTACTTACTGGTAATTTAGAAATTTACATTTCAATTACCTATTTAAAGTTGAACATTTTTATTTATTAGATAGGTGCCTATTTTGTTGGATGTTGGTGTTTATCTAATTAGTAATAATAAAGGAGTACTTACCTACTTAATAAGTAAATAAGTACATACCTACTTATAAAAGTATCTAATAAGTTATAGTAGATATACCTATATAAGTAGTTACCTACCTACTTGTGAAAAGTCTAATCTAATCTGACTGATATTGTTCAATTTAAAAATATATTTACCTACCTCTAATTTATGAATTAGGTAGGTACCTACATATTCAACAGCGATTCAAATATTTGTAAAGAAGCAAGAATGATTAAACAATACAGAAATAAGTAGGTAACTTTGTAGATTAGGTAGGTATACGAGTAGAGGTAGACAAAAGAAAAGATTGATGAATTGATGATTGTGTGTGTGACTGTGACAAGATGAAAATAGAAGAAGTGCATTGTAATGCCGACTCCACCTAAAGTTAGACAGCGGCAAGAAATGACGATGATTCATAGATAGATAGATATTAATAATAGACCGAGGCCGAGGATGTTAAAGAAAGGCATGCGCAGAAAGGTAGTTCTAATTTATGATACTTATTATTTATTTTCAGGCTGTACCTAAACGCACGATGCGGAGGAATAACTCGTACAGCGGTGCGCAAGCGCCGGCCGTTGACCACCAGCGACTTAACAGGAGACATAGCAACATCACCAACACTAACACTGACGGTAAGTAATGCCGGGTTCCTATATCCAACTAACGGATGTCCGTAGGTCGGTCATTGTTATCTGACACAAAATGTATGGCACTTTTTGACAGATAACAACGTTGCTATGACGACCGACCTACGGACATCCGTTAGTTGGATATAGGAACCCGGCATTAGTGGACTGATGCACTAGTGGTGACTGATTTGGAATTTTTTATAATGGAGCCACCTGCGGCTTCACTCGCGTGGTACCCTGCGTTATTCCGTTATTCTAGCCTGTGTTCCAGATCATTAACTACCTATGTAGGTAGGTAGGTAAACATCCATACATCCATACAAACTTTTGTGTTTATAATGGGAGGATGGAATTACTTCTAGGTTATATAACCAAAATGAGCATGGGTTATTACAACTATTTAAACATCATCATCTTCCTGCCCTTATCCCACCTTACGTGGGGTCGGCACAACATGTATTCTTCTTCCATTTCCCTCTATCAGCCGCCATCTCAACATTCACCCCTTTCTTACTCATGTCAACTTTCACACAGTCCATCCATCTTTTCCTTGGTCTACCTCTACCCATATATCCATCCACATGCATATTACAACTATTTAAACATACCTACCTATAAACATACCTACCTAATATTTTTCATCACAGATAAAATCGACGAAAGGAAAACTAGAACCAGAATTCCCGTGTCACGGTTTAGACAAACTGTTGAAAAAGTTAAAGCGGAACGTCGAGAGGCAAAGGAAAAAAAAGATCAAGAGGTAAGAGGCATAAATAATCAAATTGCAGTCGTATTGAAATGATAAGGAGAAATAAGAATGCATTTACCATCTTTCAGTCACACATTCCTATCCGGAGACCGTCGATACCGAAGGCAACAGGCAAAACTCCGGTAAAACCAGCAAGAAAATCGATACCGACCAAGAAAACCAAAGCTGAAGTGGTGAAACCCGAAGCCGTTGAGTCAGAAATTGAAAAGAACAAGGAGGCTGACTCTACTGTGACAAAAGCAGATCTCCCTGAACCTACAGTCATCAAAACTGAAATCACTGATCCAACTGCGCCTGAAGACGAGTTTGACAAACTATACGAAGAAGTAATCCACAGCCTTACGCCTATTAATATCGATGTTTCTTTGCTAAATCCAAAGGTTGATGATCCGGAGAAACTTGAAAGTAAATTCGAAGAGATTATACACGATTATGATAAAAACCGTGTTCAGCCTATTGACGTAGATAAAATAAAGAAGTCGAGAATACCGTTCCTAAAGCGGAGGAGCCAGCAGGACATCGAAGTGAGAGGCGACAGGAGTGGTAAGATGATTGCTGCAAGAGACAAACTAAGAATGAGACGTAGTTCATCTAAATCTGATGATGTAATTGATGGAAAAGGAGATAATAATACTGTTACCCATGTAAAGTTAGTAAATACAGCTACTATTGACAGTCAAAAAGAGTTGCATACCCAAAATAATGCAAGAGTCGAAGAAATAGACAGTAATGTCAAATTTGAAGATAATAAGTATGAATTGGTTGCCCAAAATGATGTTATAGTTAAAGAAGTATCTAATAAACTGTTTGCTGAAATTGACGTTAACTCGTGTGCAACGCCGCAGTGCAACGCCCAAAATGGCAATGACGATGAGAAATCAGTGAATACTAGAGAACTTGTTGATATTGATGATACCCAAAATCATGTAAGAGTCGATGAAATAGAGAGTAATGACAAATTTGAAGATGATAAGTATGAATTGGTTTACCAAAATGATGTTAAAGTTAAAGAAGTACCTAATAAAGTGTTTGCTGAAATCGACGAGTTAAAGTGCAACGCCCAAAATGACAATGATGATGAAAAATCAGTCAATACTATAGAAGTTATTGCTATTGATGATACCCAAAATCATGTTACAATCGAAGAAATAAAAAGTAATGACCAATTTGAAGATGACAAGTATGAATTAGTTGCCCAAAATGATGTTACAGTTAAAGAAGTATCTAATTACGTGTTTGCTGAAGTGGACGAGTTAAAGTGCAATGCCCTAAATGACAATGACGATGAAAAGTCAGTCAATACTATAGAAGTTGTTGATATTGACATACAACCTGAAATCCAAAAATCAGTAGAAGTGAGAATTGTAGAAACTGTAGACTTTCAAGATAATATTAATGATGAGAGTGAAAATTATGAGAGTCTTACAAATAACGTTCTAGTCAGCCCTGTAATTGAAGAATGTGACAATTTGCAATCTAATAACAATCACACAAACTTAATAGAAAAAGATTATTTCAAAGATGGAGTAACAGCTAAATCAGAACCGAAAGAACAGGATTACTTGAAACCAGAAATTTCCTTAGATATCAAAACTGTTAAAGATGATATTCAATTAGAAGAAACAATCAACATCAATCCGTCCCCAATGGAAGATGAATTTATAAAACTGGATGATGCATCACCTGTCGCAGAGAATTCAATAAATGAACAAGACATAGAAATTATTGCAGAACAGATAAAAGAAGAGAATATTTATATGAACTCTATACAAATAGGGATACCCGTATTTGATTTACAAGTACAGGAACTTACAGAAGAAATAGACTCTGACATCCAAGTCAGAGAGAAACCTTTCTATACTCCATATTATAAAGAAGATACACCTGATATAGTTGCAGACAAAATTAACATAGCTGAGATAAATAGCAAACCAATAGTTACAGACGTATTATATAACACTGATGATAGTGAAATAGTAATAGACAAGTTGGTTACTAAAAAACATACGGAGATAGAAGATATAAAAATACTTATGAATGAAAAGGATGGCAGTATTGAGGATATAGCAAAACTAAGGGGCAAAGTTGGAAGATTGATAAGCAAAATCGACGCTAAAGATCCGGCTGAAACTCATAAAGTAGATAATTATAATGATTTGCCAAAAAAGAAGTCGGTATTGTCCAAAATTGCTATGTTTGAGGTAAGACTTCTACGAGTTATAATTATAACCTTCCGCCCGCGGCTTTGCTCGCTTATTACTAACCCGGATAAAAAGTAGCCTATGCCCCCCCAACAAAACTCAGCCTGTAGGTATACTTCCATTTATGAGAACACCCTTGGAAAATCTTCTTTCCAACAAAAAATAATCTCAAAATCGGTCAAAGTTATCCACGAACACACATAAAAAAGAAAGAGTAAGCTCCTCCTTTTTTGAAGTCAGTTAAAAATGAATTTAATTGCTAAGTTAGAAAATCGTTTTTTCTTTAAGTGCCTTAGTATATTTTGCAAAGGTAATGAAATAATACGATGTGTAGTAAGTAGTAGTACCTACTCATTAAATCTGCGCAAATTTTATTTGATAAATGACTTATTATATTTTCAGCGACAAGATGCCAATCCAGCATTTAAATCAAAAATACCCAAAACCAAACAACCCAAACTCCTAACTGGAAATATACAAACAACAACAAACAAGGTTCACATCCACACACCACTTGTGGTTGATGAAGTGTTCAAACCTTTTGCATTCGAAATAATCCACAATACCAACGTAAGTAATGTTGAAATTACTACGAATGTTGATCATGCAACACACATTGCTGCAAAAGCTGAAATGGCTATTAGTGAATTACCGAATAATGTGTACGATGTAGAGAATAAGGTTGAAATTCAATCCAATACTATAAAAATCGAAGAATCTAAGATCTCAGAAGAAGTTCTGGCACCGGTAAGGCAATATCAACCTAAAATTGAAGTTATAGAAGATGAAAATGACAAAAGATGGCCTAATAAGACAGAAGACACGCCAGTTGTAGTACCGAAGTTCGTACCAGTAAGAGATGTCCTTAAAAGGTATGAATCCATCAATACTAATCACACCAGCAAAACTATTGTTAATATACCAAAAGTAAAACCGATAAGCGAAATTATCAAAACTCTGAAACCAGAATCTAATCCTAGATCACTAGAAGCGATGTTTGCTCATCAATCCAGACCAGTCACAGACATCCTTAATGATTTAGAACCACAATACAAAGACGAATCACTAATAAATACCAAAAAGGATAATCACAAATTGAATAACAATGAAGATTCAACCAAAGTTTTTGAAAGTAACGATAAGACAAGACATGGCTTCAAATCATTCAAGTCTAGAGGCTACGAATACAAAACTCAAGAAAGCAACGATAATAATTTCAAAACTCTACAATACATACAAGATTATCACAACGCTAAAACTAAAAACGAAGAATTACGGAAAGCAAAATCACTAGCGGAGTTGGACCTCGGCGATGTCGTGAAGGGAAAAGTAAACAAAATGGTGGTCAGAATGAACTCTTTGGATATAATTGGAACAGAGACTAAAGAGGTTACAATAAACCAAAAAGAGCTGCCGAGAAAGAGGTCCGTTTCTGAGAAAATCGCGCTATTTGAGGTAAGTAGGTCAATAGCTTGTAGTTAAATAACCAGCTGTACTTGCGTGATTGTTTTTACTATTAAAGGCAGCATACAAAACGTACTACCCACCTAAGTGCAGTTACCCGTAGCCTATGGACGTTTACGACTCCAGAAGAGGCGCACTAGCTGCTGACCATTTTAAAACGCTCTTTTTGAAGAACCCCATGCTGTACCTATTAGTCTCTGAGGAAAACCGCGCTCGTGGCGAAGCTTGTTAAGTAAAACGTTTTTGATAGATCGTCATTTGACCGAAGATCTATTTGCGCAGATCGACAAATGAGCAGATTGTTTTTTTTTTCAAAACTATTACCTATCGCCTACGCCGACGCCTACGCCGTAGATAAATTTTTCAGCTTAACGATTTTTCCGTAGAGCTCAGCGTAGAGGGTGCTACGTGCTTCCGTAGCAAAGAAAAAACTTTAACGCGCGCCTAATGATAGTATTTTTTTTAACTATTATTTCACTGTTACTAAAAGAGCCGTGTTGGCCAAGAAGGGGTAGGTACCTCGACTTTCGATTTGAAAGTCGTGGGTTCGAATCCGGCCGTGCATCAGTGGATTTTTCGTTTCCAAAAATTTATTTAAGCAATCACGAGTAAAATCAATCCCTATTCACAATATAAATAGTGGCAACTCGGAGTGTCGCAAAAGCTAAACTGAACTAGCTAAAATTAATGCCATCCTTTTTATTTCAATCGCTATGAAAGGGACGGCAACATTTTTAGTTAGCTAAGTTTAGCTTTTGCGATACTCCGAATTGCCACTAATATCACACTAATATTATAAAGGTGAAAGTTTGTGTGTAGGTGAGTTTGTTACTCTTTCACGTTCAAACGGCTGGACGGATTTGAATGAAACTTCGTACCAGAATTGCTTATACCCTTGATTAAAAAATAAGTTACTTTTGATCCCGGTATTCTCACGGGAACGGGAACTATCACCGCGGTTAATACCGCGGGGCTAGTAATAAATAATCGGTGAAAATTACATAAAAAAAACGTACAAGCATAGAACTTCCTTCGTTCGTTTGATCGGGAATCTCCAGACTGTTTTACAAAACAGATCTAGTGAGAAGTGAGGCTAGTGTGAATTTGACAGCTGAGGCCTTACTCCGGATCAACGAAAACGAAGTTTCGTGACAATTTTCGGGTTCCAATTATGTTGGTGAACTGTTAAGAATTCAGTAACTTCCAACATAGGACAAGGTGTTAAATTACCCCAAAATAGGTACAAACAAACAAACCAGCTTTACCTTTTTCTAACATTAGTATAGATAGCGTGTATTAGTATTATATTAAGCTATTGCATAGCTTCTATCGCGGGCCTTGAGCGTGGAGACCGAATCCAGAAATTCCGTAACGAAAATAACCTAACACCCCCCAAGCATGCTTTACCGCGGCAGGCTCCGACTGCCACACGTCTTTTTTTTTATGTAGGTACATATTTATATATATTTAGGCAGGTTTTAATTTCTGGAATATGACATTCTACATCACCTTTTCTGATCGGACTGTGGGTTATCTATGTTTGTTTTTAATACTATTTATAACCATTATAATCTACCTATTCAACAATAGACGCTTCCTTATATTTTATCTATGGAAAACAAATACTACTTACTAAAGTGCTTGAAACTACTTATTTGATTAGCTAAGTAGATTCTAATGACTTTTTTAAATGGAGTACTTAGGTAAGATAAATAAATAAATATAAAATAAATATCCTTGGACATTCCACACGGCGTCATCAGTCTAGTCACAAGCTAAGCAACTTAATGCTTGTGTTATGGTAACCAGATGACTGATAGGTAGGTATAATACTTAGATACATTTTTTTTTGTAAATACATAGGTACACATTATAGATACCTAACATCCAGACCCGGAACATTTTTTTTGTAAATACATAGGTACACATTATTATAGATAACATCCAGACCGTAAATATCTGCAGAACATACAAACATTTGTCCCGTGGCGGGGATCGAATCCGCAACCTCCGCGTCTCAGGCGGGCCTTCGCCCACTGCGCCGCAGAGGTCGTCAAAGATAAATAGGTACTTACTTAATATTGTAACTAATTGGGTACCTAATTGTAATTTGTATAGTTATGTAAATATTTTGTACCAAATTAATAACTAAGGAACATTGATACCTACTTGCCTAATGATACCTATAGTAATTAGTAAGCGCATATATAACGTGACGTGGCCGCACAAGAGCTAAACAGACGTATCGACAGCTCGTGAAAGATAGTGATATTTCGGACCACTGCAATGTTTATCGCAATATTATGTTCACTCCGGTCAACTTAGATTGTGCTTAGATACTGTACATTCGTGTAAAATCTGTAGGGGGAGGTGGGGTGCATTGATACAAGGGGCACATTGATTCACTAGCCTTATCTAATAATTGAGTGAATGGATTTGAGTGCCACCATTTCAAATACGTTTGAAAATACTTCCGAACGCATCCATTGTAACCGCACCGACCGTCTGTAAACGGGCGGCCTTGGTCATATCGAAACGTGTTTTGAGCACTCATAGGTAAATTCTGGCGTAATATGTGAAAGTGTTTCGACACTCTTCGATAACATATAACGAGGATCTTTATATACCAAAGGGAAGTTAAACTATCAATTATTATGATTTATGCTAATTTTACTTAAAATCAAACTTTGTTTTAATATGATATTTAGAATCTAGAAAAATGTCATTTGGGGCACTTTGATGCAGCAAAGTGTGGGGCATATTGATGCGTATCATTGTGCCCCGTCTCTATACTAAGGTATAGGTAAATATAAATGTTGGGAATTTCCTTTTCATTAAATTTGAAAAAAAAGAGATCAGTGCTATACTATGCGGCCAAAGTCATTTCTAAATACAACTTGACTGACTATGAGGTGTTATACTTGAGAAAAAAGAAAAAAAAGTACCAGGTTTTTAAATTTTTGTCTTTCCAGATTGTTTGAGACTTACTGTGATTAAGATTTGTTATAATAATTACATAAAGTAACTTAAATAATGCTGATCGTGATCTCATCACAGTAAACAAGTAGAATCAATGTAAAAGTGCTTTAATTTGACCATTTTCATAGATTTTCCACCTTGTATGAAAGTGCCCCATGTGATGTATCAAAGTACCCCGCTAGTGGGGCAGATTGATACAAAAGCCATTTTTTACTAAAATTCAAATAACTATTTTATTTGATAACT
The DNA here is from genome assembly GCA_963582015.1 of Xanthorhoe designata. Taxonomy (NCBI): domain Eukaryota; kingdom Metazoa; phylum Arthropoda; class Insecta; order Lepidoptera; family Geometridae; genus Xanthorhoe; species Xanthorhoe designata. Next base: position 4,874,020 of record OY757058.1, read on the forward strand.
TAAATAATTTTAAACTATGACATTATAATCTTAAAATATATAGCTAAACGTATAATGCAAAATTAATTCAAATATTATGTTTATACACATTTTATGGAACTTTAAATTTTTGTGTATCAATGTGCCCCACTTACCCCTACCTATAGGTACCTACCCTATACGAGCAAACAACATTTTGGTAGGTACAGATTTTACGCTAACGAATTTACAGTAGTGGCAATTCGGAGTAGGTATCGCAAAAGCTAAACTTAGCTAACCAAAAATGTTGCCGTCCCTTTAGCGATGGGAATAAAAAGGATGGCATTAATTTTAGTTAGTTTAGTTCAGCTTTTGCGACACTCCGAATTGCCACTTAAGCAAAATCTAAGTTGGTCTAAGTTGCACAATCTACATTGTAAAAAGCGTAAAAAGTATATTTTTGTTTGGACGCGTCTCTAGAATTTACCAGTCAAATTTGAAAAAATATTAGCTCTTGCATTGTTAGAGGAAGTTATTTTTATCTAAGCAGGTAAAGTACATAGGTATATACTTAATCTTATTTTTCTCGGCGGTTAGGTTATGATTGCAACAAAAACCATTATCATTAATTCTAAGTGTGAATGTGTTTGTACAGCTTGGCAAAAAAGAGTAGAAAATAATGGGGGCGCCACTGTACAACAGTTTTATTCATTATTTTTCACTATTGCGTATTTATATCACCGGTTGACCGCTCCAAGCTAATAATTTGAGAATTTGTAATCTATGTTTACATAAAAATGATGATAATGTCATTATTTTGAGAATGTTGTTTTGAACAAAAAAAATAGTTCCGATTCAAGACTTTTTTGCCAAGCTGTACTGTAGCTACCTTTTCTGAAAAATTTTGTTTTAAAACGGTCTAAGTTTTATAACATTGAATACAAAAACTATCAGAAAAAGTGAGAAAGTAAACACTACCTACGTTTTATTGCAAATGGCAAAAAATAGGGTACTAGGAATTACTTTATTTGGGCAAAACATCGTATAGTGGAGTAGTGAGTCAACGTCGGATGGTTGTGTTATTTGTATTGTGTGTCAAATATTCTAAAATGAAGTGCATTTGCCTAATTCTGTGTATTTTACTAATTGTGAGTAGTTTCTCTAACTTATTACCTGCATAAAGTGAGCGTATATAAAAAGTTTTTATTTTAATTCAACTATTCCGTAATAGAACAGACTTGCCGAAAATTATTCTACAAATAACTGGCCAAGTGCGTGTCTGGTCACGCTCAATGTAGGATTCCGTAGTTGCCCATGCGAGGGTATTAAATTGTATTAAGATGTTGGTACATTCAATGATGTTTCAAACAGACACCCCACACTGGAGTAAACAAGAAAAAAGTTCACACAAAGGATCATATATATATAATTATCTAAATATACTTAGTTTTGTAGGTACTTAAATCATAATCCTATTTTTAAAATTCCAGCCAAATCCGTAAATTATTTTTTGCGTGTAAGAGAAACAAACATTTATCATGAACATGAACGCTAAAGTTCGTAAGTTCGTATGAAGTGGAATGAAATGTATGAAATGAACCTAAGTACTACGAGTTTTGGCGTTCATGATAATTGATAGCTATACCACTATAAATACTATCAATACCACGCTGAATGGCAATACTGCCAGTGTCTTGGGCAGGATTCCGTCTAGCAGTGTCTCGTATCAGTTGAGCTACATGTCGTTCAAAACAATCCATAAATACCTCAACTACTTAGCTCTAATGGTATCATATAAATTTATGTAAATAGTCATTTGCTTGTAAATAGTATTTTCCTGTTACAGAGAAAGATAACCCCAATGAGGACGGAGCAGCCGAAATCGGGCAAGGCAACCCCCGCCCCGCCCCCCGACGAGTTGACCCCCGAGTTGCGCGCGAAAATAGCTGAACTGGCAGCTGCAAGACAGAAGTATGGCACGACGGCCGTTCCCACCATTACGCTGGCCGACGGGACTGCCATCCCGGCCATAGCGCTGGGAACCGCTTTGGTAAGTTATATTGTCTACATTTTGACAATAGTGGCAATTCTGAGTGTCGCAAAAGCTAAACTAAGCTAACTAAAATTGTTGCCGTCCCTTTCATAGCGATGGGAATAAAAAGGATGGCAATAATTTTAATTAGTTTAGTTTAGCTTTTGCGACACTCCAAATTGCCCCCAATATCTTTACTACCTTGATAAGTAGGTACCTACCACTTAAGTCGGCCAAGTGTAGTGTGTGATGCCAGACAACATTTTGTTGAGGTGTTATCTTGTTAACTTTACAATTACTTTTACTTTCTTTGACATGTCTTACTTTGTTCGACTGGCTTCCCACTGAAGCTTGACTATTTAGATTATTTTAGATTGTTAAGGGATCGCTTTTAAAAAAAAGCTAGGCCCACACCACCAGGTTCTTGCCTGATTCTTTCCCTGGTGTAGGGAGTCGCGTTAAAACAGGCATTAGAATCACCTAACATGTAAAACGAAACTTAAGTGATCCTTGAGGTCCTACAAGAATAAATGATTTTTCTTTCTTTCTTTCTTTCTGGATTTAACGAGGCGTGTGGCGGCTAGGTAGCCACATGGTAAAGGGCTGAGTGAGACGGAGGTTTTGCGTGTCGCGTCGTCCGTCAGTCGTACCTCCCTGCTCGCTTAGCTCAGTTGGGTTACCCGGCTTTTAAAGTCGTTAAGCCATGACGGAGGCCTTAAGGCGGCCTAAAAACTCCGTCGCCAGAGTTGGCCACTTGCTCATACGAACTTACTTACTTAGTAGGGTTACCGGCGGCTTTTGTGTAGTACCTAATCTATCCTCGCTCACGTCAAGTATTCTGAATGTATGCAATTTTTAGTTCGTGCAAGTTACCGCGGGAGGCGCTGCACTGGATTTTCATACATTTGTGTTAACTGACTCGTTATCGAGGACAGTATCCATACTACGGTAAACTGGCGTTTGTTACGCGTAGAAAAACATTGGGGGCAATTCTGAGTGTCGCAAAAGCTAAACTAAGCTAACTAAAATTATTGCCATCCTTTTTATTTCCATCGCTATGAAAGGGACGGCAACAATTTTAGTTAGCTTAGTTTAGCTTTTGTGACACTCAGAATTGCCACTATTGCCTGCCACCTTATACCTACCTAAATCATCAAGTAAAATATTGAAATACCTAATTTTTTTGCAGCTAGACCCTCGGCTGGTTTTCCACGTGGTGTGTGCAGCCATCGACCTGGGCTACCGAGCCATCGACACCGCGTACATCTACGGCAACGAGAAGGCAGTCGGGGAGGCCATTCAAGCTAAGATCAAAGATGGAACCGTCACCAGGTATCTTGAAGAAGCTCTTGAATAGCTTGCTTAGACGTTCGATCGTTAAATAAATAAATATACTTAGACATTTTTACACGGCGTTATCTAATTATAAGTAGGGAGTCGCGTTGGAACAGGCATTAGAATCACCTAGCATGTAAAACGATACTTAAGTGATCCTTGAGGTCCTACAAGAATAAATGATTTTTCTTTCTTTCTTTCTTTCTTTCTTTAATCATCCGCCTGAGACGCAGAGGTTGCGGGTTCGATCCCCGCTGCGGGACAAATGTTTGCATGTTCTGCAAATATTTGTTTCGTGTCTGGGTGTTTTCTATGTATAATATGTAGGTATGTATTTACAAAAACAAAATGTATCTATGTAGTATATCAGTCATCTGGTTACCATAACACAAGCTTTAAATTGCTTAGCTTGGGGCTAGATGACGCCGTGTGGAATGTCCAAGGATATTTATTTATTTTATTTATTTATTCATCCCAAGGTAAGCAACTTAATGCTTGTGTAGTATACCTACATACGTCATACATATTATACATACGAAGCCTATTCCATCTCAACAATGTCTCAGGCACTACAGTGTCCCGGCAAAGCTTGCCTCCTGACTGTATAAATCATCTAGTAGCTAAAGATATAAAGGCCAGAGGGGTATACCAATGTAAATATAGGTATAGGTACATATTATACATAGAAAACACCCCAGACTCGAGAAAAATATTTGCGGATTTTACAAACATTTGTCCCGCAACCTCCGCGTCTCAGGCGGGCTTAACCCACTGCGCCACAGAGGTCGTCAAATAATAAAAGCGTAGGTACTTACCTAATGTTTAGATGCTGTATGAAATGTCCAACATTATTTATTTACTTTGAGTTGGCCACTTATTACTTAAACGAACTTACTTAGGTACTTTTTATTTACGAATAAATAAATCTTTATCTTTATCTTTACTGTTGCAGAGGTGAGCTCTTCATAATGTCCAAGCTATGGAGCTCCTTCCACCGGCGCGATCTGGTGGCGGCGGCCTGCGAGGCCTCGCTGGCGGCCTTAGGCCTCGACTACTTCGACCTCTACATGATACATAACCCCATGTCTTTCAAGGTACTCTTTAATCTGCAAACATGTTGGTAACAACAATTTCTGTGGCACAGTGGGTGAACCCGCTTGGGATGCGGTTGCGGGTTCGATCCCCGCTGCGTCCGTATAAAGGAGAAATCTCAGCCAAGAGATAGAGCGAATCGCGTCGCTTGTCAAAAATTATTTCTCTCGATTCCTGCCGCGGGAGAAATGTTTGTATGATCTGCAAATATTTGCCTCGGGTCTGGGTGTTTTTTTTATGTACCTAATATGTATGTACTTATTTACAAAAAAAAAGTAAGTACCTATATAAGTAGTATATCAGTCATCTGGTTACCATAACACAAGCATTAAATTGCTTAGCTTAGGACTAGATGACGCTGTGTGGAATGTCCAGGGATATTTATTATTATTATTACTACTTATACATATAGGAAGGTACTCAGAAAAAAAAAAAAGGTTGCCTGGAAGAGATCGCTCTTAGCGATAAGGCCGCCCATTGTGTTTTTTATTGTAAATCATGTCCTGTAATTGTTTTCTTTTGTGTACAATAAAGTGTTTCTTCTTCTTCTTCTCAGTACAGTAGGGTGGTGTGGTAGCCAATGAATCATGTGTACTCAATGAACCACAGGGCCTACAGCCATAACGTGACGTTGCCAGCTTATGCATTAATACCATTGAGATGTATTAAAGAGTCACAATCTAATAGCTGACAACACTCAAAAAATGTGCGTGCAAATTCAATGTTCTACAATGACATTTGACATTTGAATGTAGACGTTATGTCGTTTGTTTTAATGTTCAATGTCGCTTGTACGCAAAAAAGTAAAACTCTGCGCACTACGTAGCGTGCGCCGAGTTTTGGCGTTTACATTTTATTTGTCTGATTGTGGCTCTATAATACATCTCGATGATTAATACACGTTTGAACCGCCTTCTGATGCCAACCTGTCACGACAAGTCGCCGACGAACTGTCGCCCGAACCGCGCGAGCTATGAGTAAACTTCTGTTTTCAAGTGCAAAAAGTAAAGAAAAAATGACAGTATATTTTTCTCTTTACTCAATTTGTTAAAGTCCTAGGAACTGATGTGTTGTTTTTATCTAAAGAATAGATTAATTAGCATGGTTTAGATTTATATTTGTTATCCAATCACGTTCCTGATAACTGTAGAAATTTTTTAAATATTTTAATAGGGGTATGGTACACAGTGAAACGTTTTTTTTTTTAGCACTCAATGAACCATGGTTAGTCGCGTACTACTTTAACTATATTATATAAAAAAACCCTATTTCTCCTGTCACACTATAACTTTGGAGATATCACTTAAGATAATATTTATGATATAAGAAATGTTAGTTTAATGATCTTAAAATGATAGAAGATCATAATATAAGAAAAATTAGATAGGTAATAAATAGATCATAAAATAACGATAAATACGCCAGAACTAAAGCCATAAGCCAAAAGTAAATGCTAAAAAACATCTTGATTTATAAATAATTAATAAAAACACAATTACCTTTATAATGTAACATCCTTCTAGGCTTAAATCATTAATGGTAGAACAACGTTTTATTGTGTACCACATGGTTTACTGACTACCCACCCCCCAGTTCATTGTGTCCCCCTAGGAGTACACAATGAGCCATTTCCCTCTTTTTTTTTAAAGTCTTTTTGCCAAGTATTTATCAGCTAAAAGCTAAAAATACAAATGCAATTTCAAAGTCATTGAAATTTCCTAAGTCATGGGCTAAAAAGTACTGTAAATATGTTACAGAAAAAAAAACTACAGCTCTCTAAACTTTTGGTGGTTCAATGGCTACCACACCACCCTACTCACATCACATCACAGTGACTGTATTGAATATTCATTAATTTAATTTTGTTACAGGAAGGAGGCGACCCTATTCCCAAAATAGCGACAGTGCTGCAATACTCGGAGTCCGACTACCTGGATGCGTGGTTCGGCATGGAAGCGTTGGGGGTCCGCGCGCGCGCTCTCGGCCTCAGCAACTTCAACGCGGCGCAGGTGCAGCGGGTTCTGGACCGGGCGAGGACCAAACCCGTCGTCAACCAGGTGACACTTCGACCTGCTTCGTTTCATTTCATTTATTCCTAAAATATTAACTATTCATTCATAAACAATTTACACCAAATCGTATTTGAATGTTGGCACAATAAATTCTAAATTATAAATGGTAAGTATTTGTAATTTAGAATTTATTGTGTGTGTGTGTACTTAATAAAATTAAAAATTTAATTAAAATGAATGTCACAAATTAGAAGAATATATACAAAAAAATAACAATCAAATTCATATCAATGTTCATATTTGCTGAACTACCTACGCGCGTGCTAGCGATTGGATTATTGTATTTAGTACCTACTTCAGTTGAAGGATAATAAGGTTAGAATTCAGAATCTAAAATCAGACTTGAGTATAATATTATTATATCTGTGCTTCAAGCGCTCGTGGCGAAGCTTGCTAAGACGTTCTTGATAGATCGTCGAAGTTAAGCAACGTTCTGAGCGGTCACAACTTGGAAGGGTGACCGCAAGTGGCATTAACATCTGAGCGCTTCCGTGCTTCGGAGGGCACGTTAATTTGTCGGTCCCGGCTTTTAAAGTCGTTAAGCCATGACGGAGGCCTTAAGGCGGCCTAAAAACTCCGTCACCAGAGCTGGCCACTTGCTCATACGAACTTACTTACTTTGTGCTTCAATCCAGGTGGAGTGCCATCCCTACCTCTCTCAGCAGAGGCTCGGCGACTTCTGCAGCGAGCGAAACATCACGCTCAGCTGTTACGGCGTTCTGGGCTCTAAGGTGACTTCATTTTATTTTTTTATACTTACAGTAAAAAGTGTAAAAACTACAGAATGATTAGATGATTTAACCGAGATTCTTACTAGGTACTAGTTTCAGCTCTCGACATAGGGTTCCGTAGCTTAGTGGTCAAACTGCTCGGCTTAAGAGCGATCGCTTGTACCCACGCAGGTTCGAATGCTGTCAGAGCACACTTTTAGTAAGATTTTTAATTTTTCATAAGATTTTTCATATAAGTTTGTAACTAAAGTCGCAAAGAAACTAAACTTCTATAATTATATAGGTACGTATCATTGCTATAATGTTCATTCCTAGGCAATGATTGGAGAGATTTTTTTTTTCTTCCGTAATATTTATAGCTCACAGATGCAAATGATCTGCACCACAGATAAAAGAATACTATCTGCACTGCAAAATAGTTTAGGTTTTAAAATATCGCCATCTATTGGAGAGTAGTTGAAACCTGTTTACCATGGCTGTTTTCTAATTTTCCTGCAGCATTTTTAGCGCCATCTAGTATCGAGTAGCTAGCATCTCCTACACTAACCGGAAATGTGAGCTGCAATGCAGTATTGTAAAAACTGCACAAGTTTAAAAACAAACGCATATCCGTTTCCTATCTTCAAAATAGCTTTTGAAATTGCACAAGAATTTTGTTTGGTATCGTGTAAATAACCTACAAGTTTGGCTCCAAATTACGAAAGTTTTTGAGCAAAACAATTTTAAAATCCAGAGCAGCTGGAGCTCTTTTTACCTATTTCTGTTATGATTTGCCATATATTCTTTCTAGATAGTCGCGTTCGCGTTTCAGCGTAACAGTTTATTTTTATTTCTTATTAATATTCATTCTTCTTCAAGTTGGTTGGTCTTAAAAATGTACTTTCAGGGAACACCTCAAGAGTACAAGAATGGCCATCCAGCCGCCATAGACGATCCACTGGTGCAGGTCATGGCTTCTGGACTGAACGTGTCACCAGCTCAGCTGTTAATAAGGTACCTATGATGATTTTCTTTTGATATAAATAAATATAAATATAAATATCCTTGGACATTCCACACGGCGTCATCTAGTCCCAAGCTAAGCAATTTAATGCTTGTGTTATGGTAACCAGATGACTGATAAACTACCTACATAGAACACATTATAAAACATATGCAAACGGGTATTTATCACGAATTTTACCTTTAAAAATTCGTGATAAATACCCGTTTGCATATGTTTTATAATACCTACATAGATACATTTTTTTTAAATACATACTTATTATACATAGAAAACACCCAGACACGAAACAAATATCTGCAGAACATGCAAACATTTGTCCCGCAGCGGGGATCGAACCCGCAACCTCTGCGTCTCAGGCGGGCTTTCGCCCACTGCGCCACAGAGGTCGTCAAATACCTCGATACCTCTCTAGTATAAATTGTACGGTCACCAGATGCTGACTTCTGACTGTTTTTATCATGGTAACTACCTACCAACCTAATCATATCGACATTGTACTTCGAAGTCTTCGAAATTGGATTGAAAGTTACCTACTCTGCCAACATGTCTCTTTAACATGGGCCAGGAATGGGTTAATAACTGCCTACAAGCTTATATGAACTTTAGTGTTGAACCTACATTCAAAGCCAAAATAGGCTACATAAGTCATCTCAAAGTTCATTCTCATGTTAGGTAAGTACATAGCCGAATTGAAGTCGCCGTAGCAAATGAAACCGGCTACCTAGGATTATTATTATAAAATAAATATCCTTGGACATTCCACACAGCGTCATCTACTCCCAAGCTAAGCAACTTAATGCTTGTGATATGTTAAGTAACCAGATGGCTGATAAACTACATTGATACCTACATATTTTTTTATATGTTAATACATACATATAAGAAAGAAAGAAAGAAAGAAAAATCATTTATTCTTGTAGGACCTCAAGGATCACTTAAGTTTTGTTTTACATGCTAGGTGATTCTAATGCCTGTTCCAACGCGACTCCCTACTATAGATATATTCCTACTATAGATAGAAAAACATCCAGACCTGGAACAAATATCTGTAGAAGATACAAATTATTATTGCGTTGAACACAGGTACCAACTGCAGTGCGGGCGCCAGGTGGTGGTGAAGGCCTCCTCCGCCAGCAACTTGTGGACCAACCTGCAGGTTGCCTTCAACCTGACCAGCGCGCAGTTTGATGCCATCCGAGCGCTCAATCGGAACAAACGGAACTTTACATTCAGAGGGTAAGTTAATCTATTTAACAAGGCTTGTGTTGGTCAAATAATAAAAATAATAATAATTATTATTATTTTTAGCTGTTTGTGTCCCAATAAAATCCAAATAATAATAAAATTGTCACAAAAATAACATTAGAGAGAGTTAATAGGTAATTGAAAGGCCAAGGAGTTTTCCTTGACCTTTCAATTACTTAGGTACCTATTTTAAAATTTGTGTGTGTACACAAAAAAAAAAACAAAGAAATGTAAAATCAGCAAAGAAGTAAATTCAAAAAATACAACAAGGTGTAAAAACCACTCTTCATGTTCAAACTGACTGACAGAACTACAGCTAGTTTTATATAGAAATAAATACAATAGGTACTTAGTTAATAGGTACTTGGTAAATGGATACCCTGTAACTGAAACCATAATAATACCTATTGTACCTACATTCCTGCGAATAAATGATTATTATTATTATTATTATTGGTACTTACAGTTTACCTAAGATAGCAAAAATTTAACGTGTTACCTACTAGGATTTAATAAATTATTTTCTTGTTCCAGAATGGGTGACACACACAAGAACTATCCGTTCAATGAACCATTTTAAAAGTGAAACATTACAGCAATATGACTTGACCGGGCCGAACTTAGGCCCTCCAGGCGGTCGCGCATTATGAACAGTCGTTACGGCTAAACAGACGTATCGACAGCACGTGAAACAGAGATTTTCACCGGTCAATGTAGATTGCATATTTACTGTTACCATATACCTACCTAAACTAATCATTAACAGTGGCAATTCTGGATGTCGCCAAAACATTTGACAGCACTAAAAATGTTGCCGTCCCTTTCATAACGACCGAAATAAAGAGGATGGCATCAATTTTATTGCTGTCATATTAGTTTAATTAAGTTTTGGCGACATCCCGAATTGCCACTTCTAGCTTAATAATATTCAATGAAAGGTAGACGCTTTGTAACAACTATGATTCAAATTAAGATAAATTAAAGAACAACAATAGGTAGAACTTTAGAGTAAAAAGTCTATTTACTTAATGTAAACAATATTTTATCTATACCTAGTAATGTGTGACGAATTGCAACTTGACTTGCTTCTTTTAGTACCTACATAGCCTAATTGTAATTAGGTTAATAAAATATACCTTTACCTAAGTAATTACTCGAAATAAATAATGCGGAAAAGAAACAGTATTTTTTAATCATTTCATCAAAACATGCTAAAATGATCAAAGATAATTAAGTAAATCATTGTTCTTTATTTAATAACATTTTTTCTTTCTTCCCTCAAATCAAATCTTGTGCAATTTTTTTTTATTTTTTTATTTAACATGAAAGGGCTTTGTCGCTGAGCGACCACATCGCCCTATTGGAAAACACAAAAATCTTATTATCTAATTTGACATTATTATAAATTAAAAGCACAGGAAATGCAAAATTTTAATCCATAATTCCTTTCCCTTCCCGTGTTGGTTTTTTATAGATTATTGTGATTTGAAAAAGTTATTTTAAATTCAAAGTCAAGTGTGACAATGACATGCATGACATTAGTGGTAGTGCACTATGAAAAAACAAAAGTGCATTCATGTCATGGAACCTTTGATTGATCGATTGACGATTCGAGTATTTCGTTCGAGTGCATTGCTTCGATTTGAGCAGCCAGCTGACTCAAAAATAGTCTCTTTTTGACTGAATTAAACTAAATATATATAAAAATGTCCGGCGCGAGTGGTTCCGGGGTCCCACCAACTACAGGAGTGGTCCAAAACAGTGCTTTATCGTTCGTTGCGGCTGCGCAGGTGATGCAAACACCACACAACGAAAGTGCTTCAGTTCCTTGCAACCTTCAGGAAACCAGCCATGAACCTAATCAAACTGGTGAGTTGAGTTTTTTTGCAATTGTTTGAGTACCTATTTGAGTCTACCATAGTAGCCAACATAGGCATAAATTTTGTGTTAGGTTTATGTTTAGTGTTGTGATTTCTTTGGCGCACTAATAGTATACTTATGCCTGTAGAATTTCTGATTTAGAGGTTTTATTTATATTCTATTTTTATCTATGGATTAGGGTAAAGAGTGGTACTCAAATAAATAGGATTATAATACTTGCTAATCTTGCTAAGTGATCAGGGCCCTCTCAGTGAACTCTTTTAAAAATAGACTGGACAAATATTTAAAGCGCACTGACTAATAAGATATACACGCATCAGCTCTAAGAGCTGCCTGTGTATTATAAATAATAATAATAATGAATTTATAAGTTCCCAATATTACTGATTGTTGTTGCTTTTTGTTTCATTTCAGACAGACTTATGCCCCCTGGACTTAAGGCGCTGTGTGATGCATGCTGCAAAGCCTACCCTGACCAGCCAAACCCACTGCAAGTCACCACTCGCCTCAAATACTGGTATGTACTGGCAAGGATGATACAGATAAAAGGACTGCTCATTCAGTACTTCAAAGCGTGATTCTAAAATTAGTTATTAAAATGCATGATATGTGTCGCTAGGAGTTTTATTATTATTATTATTATTTATTATTTATAATACACAGGCAGCTCTTAGAGCTGATGCGTGTATATCTTATTAGTCAGTGTGCTTTAAATATTTGTCCAGTCTATTTTTAAAAGAGTTCACTGAGGGGGCACTGATCACTGAGTCTGGTCAAAGACGATTAATATATAGAAGACAGACAAATGCCATACACAAAATCGTAACCCTAAAAAATAGCCTGAAAACTCTAAAACATCAATTTTATCCAAGAAATTTCAATTACTTTCTAGTTAAAAATGTTTAAATATTGAATATTGTTGCTACCTACTACTAAGTATTGAAATTTCTTGGATAAAATTGATGTTTTAAAGTTTTCAGGCTATCTGGTACTGCGGGATCGGGTTACGATTTTGTGTATGGCCTTTGTCTGTCTTCTATATATTAATCGTCTTTGGTCTGGTAAACGATTCCAAGTGTGTACGACGCGATTAGACAATATGTGCTGTCTGGGTTTGCTGGAACTTGGCCTTTACATTAAAATGAATAAATTGGACATTGTTTTACGTGCTGTCAACACGTCTGTTAAGATCTTCGACTGTTCATAATCCGCGACCGATCCGCGCCTGGGCGTCTACTCTGCAAAACGAAAAACGAAGTTTCGTGACAATTTTCGGGTTCTAATTATGTTGGTGAACTATTACGAATTCAGTATCCACCAACATAAGTTGACCCCGAAAATTGTCACGAAACTTCGTTTTTCGTTTTGCAGAGTAGACGCCCAGGTCACGTTATATTGCGCTTACTGGTAGTTGTAATATTATTATGCTTCAGGTTGGGCGGGGAAGACCCCCTGGATTACATCAGCATGTACTGGAATCCGGGGAAGCCCGAGGAGCATGTGCCGCCCCACTGGCATTACATCAGGTCTGTATTACTCCCTACCAATGTTATCTGAATATATATACAGTGGACCCCCGATAATCCGGCCCCTGTCTAATCCGGCGCCCCCTGTAATCCGACATGACTTAGAATGTAAATATGTACGTATAATATATAGATTCTTGTCATTAGATATGTAATTTGTCGGATTACAAGGTACTCTTTCGTAAAAAAATCCGGACTATAGGGGTCTTAGGCAGTGCTCTATAATCCGACAAATTTGATAGTCCGACACTGCCCTGCATAATGTTGCCGGATTACCGGGGGTCCACTGTATATATGGCCTGGCCGTGATGGCCAAGTGGATAAGTACTTCGACTTTCGGTCGCGGGTTCGAATCTGCCCGTGCATCAATGGACTTTTCGCGTCGAGAAATTTATATGCACTTTAACACATGCTTTAAACGGTGAAGGAAAACATCGTGAGGAAACCCGCGGCTAGTCAGCCTTACACGTATTGACCATTGTCTTTCCTGTGGATATGGCTGGCTAAGCTGAGAGGATGGTTTAGGTGCTGGGCGAGCCCCATCTCAACAATGTCCCAGGCACAATAGTGTCCCGTTAAGTGTAGGCAAAGCTTGCCTCCTGACTCTGTATAAATTATCTAGTAAAGATGTAAAAGGCCTGAGTATTATCCATATATTATCCATACTCATACTATGGCCGGATAAGCTGAGAGGTTGGTTTAGGTACTTGGCAAGCCTGAAGCACTTTGGCGAAGCTTGCTATGACGTTCTTGAAACGTTCTGAGCGGTCACAACTAGGATGAGTAACCGCAAGTGGCATCATCAGCTGAGCGCTTCCTTGCTTCGGAGGGCACGTTAAATTGTCGGTCCCGGCTTTTAAAGTCGTTGAGCCATGACGAAGGCCTTTAGGCGGCCTGAAAACTCATCAGAGTTGGCCACTTGCTCATACGAACGAACGAAGAGGAAAACTTGTGATTTTTTTGTTGGATGTCCTAAATAAACCAAAGACGATCAATATCTAGAAGACAGACAAAGGCCATACACAAAATCGTAACCCTGTCCCGCAGTACCAGATAGCCTGGAAACTTTAAAACATCAATTTTATACAAGAAATTTCAATACTTAGTTAGTAAGTAGCAACAATATTCAATATAAAATTTTTTTTAGGTAATTTTAACTAGAAAGTAATTGAAATTTCTTGGATAAAATTGATGTTTTAAAGTTTCCAGGCTATCTGATCAGGGTTACGATTTTGTGTATGGCCTTTGTCTGTCTTCTAGATATTAATCGTCTTTGAATAAACTAACTACCGCAGCTTCGGTCTATCCGACCTGCATGGTGACGGGCGCGTCCATCCCCGCGGAGGCCCGGACTCCGGCCACGGCTTCGAGCTGACCTTCCGGCTGGAGGGCGCCCGGGAGCAGCCCCCGCTGTGGCCGGCGCAGCTCTGCCAGGCGCTCGCGGGATACGTGTTCACCACAGGTGTGTAGTGTACGCCACTTGTCTACACAAGTAATAATAATAATAATTTATTTTTTTATTAAAATTTGTTTAGTTTAATTTAAGTATATTATAGTCGCTTTGGCTTTTAAAGTCGTTAAGCCACGACGGAGGCCTTTAGGCGGTCTAAAAACTCCGTCAACAGAGTTGGCCACTTGCTCATACGAACGAACGAACGAATAGTATAGTTTATTATATTGCATGGAATTGTTTTGATTTAATTATAAGTAGGTATAGGTAATTGACAAATAAATTGTAAAAATGTTTGTATGCTCAAGTAGCAGAATCTGAAACAAATAATGTCCTAACATCTGACTGTATATGTACCTATTGATTCACAAACAATAAATGATTATGATTATGATAAATTATGATTATGAAGTATGCTGTATGCTGGTGATCTATTTGATTTTGATATAGTACTTCATTTCTTCTTTTATGGCTACTGCGACTTTTTTGATGATTTGTAGTAGTATACTCACAAACACTTCACATACTGGGTGTCAATTCAGATGTCACAAAAACTAAACTAAACTAATTTGACAGCACTAATAAGAAGCGCTCGTGGCGAAGCTTGCTGGGTTCCTATACCCAACTAACGGATGTCCGTAGGTCGGTCGTCATAGCAACGTTGTTATCTGTCAAAAAGTGTCATACATTTTGTGTTGAATAAACAACGTTGCTATGACGTCCTACGTACGGACATCCGTTAGTTGGATATAGGAACCCAGCATTAGACGTTCTTGATAGATCGTCGAAGTTAAGAAACGTTCTGAGCGGTTAAAAGTTGGATGGGTGACCGCAAGATTATCAGCTCAGCGCTTCCGTGCTTCGGAGGGCACGTTAAATAGTCGGGACCATCTACGCCCGGCTTTTAAAGTCGTTAAGCCATGACGGAGGTCTTTAGGCGGCCTAAAAACTCCGTCACCAGAGTTGGCCACTTGCTCATACGAACGAACTAGAGGGGTTAACGCCAGTTTACCGTAGTATTGGATACTGTCCTCGATACAGAGTCAAGTATCACAAATGTATGAGAATCCAGTGCAGCGCCTCCCGCGGTAACTTGTATGAACTAAACATTCCATACATTAGAATACCTGACACGTGAGCGAGGATAGATTACTATGCTACACAAAAACCGCCGGTAACTCTACAGGTCTTCTCACTGTTGTAGGTAACAAGCTGTGTGCGGGTGACCACATCTCCTGGCATCGTCCGTTGGAAGGTTCAGTGCGCGGTAGACTGAGGCACTTATTGGTCGATCAGGACAAGGGGCTGACACCTGTGCATACTGCGCATGGCAGGGTCGAGTTTTTACAGGTATTATAAATGAAAAATCTTACTGAAACTTTCGATTCCGGCGGGATTCGAATCCGATGGTACAAGCGTTCTTCCTTTAGCCGGACTGCCTTACCACTGGACCACGAAATCCCTAATTGCCAAAAAAAGTGGCCCGCCTGAGACGCGGAGGTTGCGGGTTCGATCCCGCAGCGGGACAAATTTTGGAGTGTTCTGCAGATATTTGTTCCTGGTCTGGGTGTTTTTCTATCTCCAGCTGACTAATATTATCTTACTGATAGGTTAGTCTACGGCGTCATAGGCTTCGTGGCCGAGTGGTCAATGGCAACCCGGCTGGGTGACCGCTTGTATCATGCGGGTTCAAATCCCGTCGAAGTCATAATTTAGTAAGATTTTTCATTTATAACGAGATTTTTTTTTTAATTTTTTTATTAAACCTCTCGTTTCTCACTGCTGGGCAAAGGTCTCGCCTTTCTCCCTCCACGTATCTCGGTCCATTCCCATCTCTGTCCATGTAGAGTCATCATCATCATTGACTCTACATAATGAGATATTAGTGGCAATTCTGAGTATCGCGAAAGCTAAACTTAACTAACTAAAAATGTTGCCGTCCCTTTCATAGCGATGGGAATAAAAAGGATGGCATTAATTTTAGTTAGTTTAGTTTAGCTTTTGTGAGACTCCGAATTGCCACTATTATTTATTTAATTACGTATTTTGAAGTGTTTTCTTACATAGTGTGTATTATAATATTTTAGATAGTGGGGTGCACGGGACGTGAGCTTAAAGCGGCCCAACGAGGCTCTGGCTTCGAGGTGCTTAAACTCATCGCGGACGATCCCAAGTAAGTTCACATTAACATGATAATAAATAATAAGAAAGAAAGAAAGAAAGAAAAATTATTTATTCTTGTAGGACCTCAAGGATCACTTAAGTATCGTTTTACATGCTAGGTGATTCTAATGCCTGTTCCAACGCGACTCCCTACACCAGGGAAAGAATCAGGCAAGAACCTGGTGGTGTGGGCCTAGCTTTTTTTTAAAAGCGATCCCTTAACAATCTAAAATAATCTAAATAGTCAAGCTTCAGTGGGAAGCCAGTCGAACAAAGTAAGGCATGTCAAAAAAAGTAAAAGTAATTGTAAAGTTAACAAGATAACACCTCAACAAAATGTTGTCTGGCATCACACGCTACACTTGGCCGACTTAAGTGGTAGGTACCTACTTATCAAGGTAGTAAAGATATTGTATACCATCAACCGTCGAGGGGCAGAGCGACATCAGGCCACGTAATTTTATCATTAATAAAAGCCTCAATGGAATAATACGCTTTCTCTACAAGAATATTCTTTATGTACGTTTTAAACCTTCGAGTCGGTAGGTTAGTTACGTTGATTGGGAGTTTATTGTAAAAACGTACAGTATTTCCCATAAAAGAACCGTTTACTTTTTCTAGTCTAAATTTAGGCACACATAGTTTATTTTTATTTCTAGTGTTAATTTTGTGCACATCATTTTTTTTCTTAAAGTTGTTTATATATTTGTGAGTGTGCAATAAGTTTACATAAATATATTGCGAAAAAACAGTAAGAATATTTATTTCTTTAAATCGCTCTCTTAAAGAGTCCCGACGTTTCATTTTGTAAATGGCACGGACAGCTCGCTTTTGTAAAACGAAAATAGTTTGAATATCTGCTGCTTTACCCCAAAGAAAAATACCATACGACATCACACTATGGAAATAACTGAAATATACTAACTTAGCTGTTCCTTCGTCAGTAAGTTGCCTAATCGTACGCACTGCATAAGCCGCGGAGCTAAGCCTACCTGCAAGTGTTTCAATATGCGGTCCCCACTGCACTTTGGAGTCAATTGTAAGACCTAAGAAAACAGTTGAATCAACAAGATTAAGTGCTTCCCCATTTAATTTAATTTTTGTAGGTTTTTGAACCACGTTAGGCAAAGTGAATTTAATACATTTAGTTTTTTTGGCATTAAGTAAGAGGTTATTAGCAGTGAACCAGTTTGAGACTTGGGATAAAGAGGCATTAACATCATCATAATTATCTTTAGACCTATCAACTTTAAAAAGTAAAGATGTATCATCAGCAAAAAGAACAATGTCACACATGTCTTTTACAAAAGAAGGAAGGTCGTTTATGTACACTAGAAACAGAAAAGGGCCTAGTATCGAGCCCTGTGGCACACCCATATCAATAACTGACCCTGAGGACTTTTCACCTCCTACTTCAACTTTAAGGAGTCTCTCAGAAAGATAAGATCGAATCAGGTTAATAGCTTGGTTTACGACACCATAGTACTTTAATTTGGAGATTAAAGTCGCATGACACACGCAGTCGAACGCTTTCGACAGATCGCAGAAAACTCCGACTACGTCTTGTGAGTTCTCAAAGGCATCATAAATGTGCTTTAGAAGCAATGTACCTGCATCGGTTGTTGATCTACCTCTCGTAAATCCAAATTGGTGCTGGTGTAAAAGTCCGTTGAGATTAAAGTGAGAGAGCAGTTGATTAA
Organism: Xanthorhoe designata; assembly: GCA_963582015.1. Lineage (NCBI taxonomy): Eukaryota > Metazoa > Arthropoda > Insecta > Lepidoptera > Geometridae > Xanthorhoe > Xanthorhoe designata. Next base: position 4,892,211 of record OY757058.1, read on the forward strand.
GAATTAGTTTTTCAAAAATTTTACTTAACGCAGGCAGAATCGATATTGGTCTATAATTAGCGGGGTCAGTTTCATTACCAGATTTGAATAAAGGAATAACTTTACTCATCTTCATTAGATTGGGAAAATAAATATCCCTAGACATTCCACACGGTCACACGGCGTCATCTAGCCCCAAACTAAGCAATTTAATGCTTGTGTTATGGTAACCAGATGACTGATATACTACATAGATTTATGCTAGTTTATATGTATGTATATGTTTATATGTTTATAGATGGATCAAAAATGTTGTTGTCTTTTTTGTAATGTTTAAGTTGACTACGCTATTGTATAAGGTTAACCTGTGATTATAATGACTAATCTTAACTTACCCTTGGGTACTTACCTTGTATCTTCTAGGACAGAGCTGCAAGCTGGTTCTCTCAGCACCTGCAATAGAAAACAAATATTATACATTAAAATATTGACACATTTATATACAAAATAGCAATTAAGTTAGATTAACATTATAAAACTTTTACAATTGTATTGTGATACAATACAAAAAAATATGTATTAACATTATCAACATAATTGTTTGCTATAGGTATTCATATTTAAAATTAATTACCAACACTATATTTTTATTTATGTATTGTGAGAGAAATAAATAAACAATTTGATTTGATTTGTCTCAGTTGCGGCGGGTCGTGGCTGGTGACGCGCCCGCGACGGCGTCGTTCTGCGGCGCGCGTACGGATCACCAACAACACAACTGCACGCTCGCCGCTCGCCGGCGTCTCTGCTAAACTGAGCTGGGCGCCCTTACTGGTAATTTATTTACTTTCAGAACTATCGTGAGTTGTATCAGACATTCATAATCATAATAGCACACGGGAAATTACTCACGTAAAATTATCACCAGTGTGAGACGCGACCGCGAGGAGTGACCACACTCATACCCAGATGAAGATTCTCCGGAAGAATCGAAACATTGTCGGTATCTAAATCGACGATAATTTTACGTGAGTAATTTCCCGTGTGCTATTATAATGTAATTTATTTAGTTAAAGGTGGAGAAAAGCTTTCAGATTTAGGAGTAATTTATTAATGGTGTCAATTCAGATGTCGCCGAAATTAAACAGTAAGACTTTATTTTTTTATGGAAAAAGAAAGAAATGCACAGGAACAAAGAATACCTACACTTCTGAATACCACACCTACGCCGGACGCTTGTGGCTACCCTATGTTGATCGGGGACAGATACTATTTAGCTGTACTTACTTACCTACAATTTTTAATTCTACCGTCTCCCTTCCTGTTTTTACATTGTAATGTTCATCTGAGCTATGTGTTGTCCAAATAAATGCTATATCTATCTAAACAACTAAATAAATAAAAAGGAACTCTGTATCAAAAATATAGACTACCCAAGTAACACATCAAAGCAGTTTATCGGCCGCATAACAGCATATCTGTATCGTTTTCGCATTTTAAGTTAGTTCTATAATAGCATTATAAACGTTTATACGGCTTCTGTAAGTCTTATTTGGGCACAAATTATACAGCTTTAGATCCTAAATAGGTTCACAAAACAACATATTAGCATTACAGTGGCATTTTATTAGCATTCTTGTGGTCAATGAAACTGCCAATAGCATTACAGAAGCATTATTATGGACAATGAAGTTGTTAATAGTATTACAAAAGCATTACAGTAGCATTCCATAGGAGTAAAAGGATTATTGCAGCTTTCTTAATGTTCACAGTTAGAACTTAAATGAATTTAACACCATTGCAAAAACATCTCTAATACCACGGTAAAAGTTATAATACGTTATGAACACTGTAAATTAACTAATTTGTTTCACAATATAAATGGAAGAAGATTGTGAAAACTGATCGATTGAGTGACATCGTAGGTTGCATCAAACACAATTTATAAAGTAACTATTTTTATTCTTGCCATCAAATATTACAACGCAATGTAGTTTACTGTAAATGTCTATATTAGTTTCATTCAAAATTTTCACGCGCCTTCGATATATTGTGGTTTTAATTAAGAATTGTATAAAAAGATAGTGTAAAATAACCACACCAATTGTGTATTCTTAGTATAAGCCGAATTTTGCCTAACTAACATATAAGTATGGGTTGGGTGGCATTATGTTAAGTTATATTATTATTTATAAAGGTCTATTGATTTTAAAAATAGGTCCAAATGATAATATTGTTAGGTTATAAATATTTACAAAATGGTGTCGATTTAAAGCACCCCGGTAAGCCTTTAAAAAACATTATTAATGCTGCAAGCAGAACAAATACTCACACGTGACTATTTGTAAAGCCAGAGGCAATTTAAGCATTACATTGGTTCACGTTTATGCTATTCGTCTATACTGTTACTTAAAAGTGCTATTACACAACTATTGGCATTAAAAACAGCTAAAAGCTGTTTAACGGATTTACAGTGCATTATAATGGCACAAATTGATGCTTATAATTAGCATTAAGCATTATCTTACTACTTTAAAATGCTATTGTAATTCCTAAGGCCCTAAAAAGAGCTGAAGGCAGTATAGCAAATTTATGTGGCATTTTAATGATTCACGTATGTGCTAATAAATAGCTTTAAGCATTTATTTACTACTTAATAATGCAATTGTAGATCCAAATGCACTAAAAACAGCTAAAAGCTGTACAGCTGCATTTTGATTTGCTGCACTAAAACTAAAGGCTTTAGAACAGCATTTTGATATGCTATCATCCAACCGTTATACAGTGTCAAGCATCATAATGGTGATAAAATGCCAATATAAAGCGTCAAGATATTTGGTGAACTTTTATAAGAGTTTTTACGGACCTTAAGTTCTACATAAGCTTGCTATTAGTTTGTTATAATGCTCCCTGTGTTACTTGGGTAACTAAAGATAGAAGACAGAGTTCAGGCCACCGACCGCAGGTAGAGTGCCCACAAGGCAGCGTTACCTCGTTGGATTGCTATACGTAAGCACCAGTCCTTTGAAACTAATCTAATTTGACAGCACTAAAAATGTTGCCGTTTCATGAAGAACAAAATAAAAAGGATGGCATCAATTTTAGAGTTTCAGTTAGTTTTTGCGACATCTGAATCGACATAAATGAAAAATCTTACTAAAAGTAACCTTCGAAGGGATTCGAACCCACGGGATTCGAATCCGCGTGATAAAAGCGATCACCCTTTACCCGGGTTCTGCAACACCAGTGTTGCAACAGAATCGGTGCTATTGTTACCTGAAATAAATGTTATTGATTATAAAAGCTTGTATTTAGAGCGTGGAGGAGGACGGTCCGTCTCTATCTGCCGGCATGGAGCAACAGATAAAGGAGACTCTGCAGCGCGGCCTCAGCGCTATGAGTTCAGATTCACTCGAACTACACGGTAAGCTCTCTAAATTCGACTCTCTAAAGACGACCTCTGTGGCACAGCGGGCGAAAGCCCGCCTGAGACGCAGAGGTTGCGGGTTCGATCCCCGCTACGGGACAAATGTTTGTATGATCTGCAAATATTTGTTTCGTGTCTGGTTGTTTTCTATGTATAATATGTATATATTTACAAACAAAAATGTATCTATGTAGTATATCAGTCATCTGGTTACCATAACACAAGCAGGGCTTGGAAACCGGTAAAAATTTCAAACCGGTTTGGCCTTAAATACCTACAACCTTTTCATTACGGTAACGTTCTAACGTAACCTCTATCGTAGCGGTTAATGCGAGCGGAACTGTCCAAGCGGTTTTTGCTCGAAATATCGGTATAGAACGAAAACGATTAGTTATTTCCCTCGTAGCGAGCGTCCACGCCTGCGCCGCGCCTATCCGCCAAGATTTGCCACCTTTGAAAACCTACGCGTTTTAGATACACTTGGATATACCGGTTCATTGAGGTTTTTCATTAGTTCGCGATAACGTTTGCGTTCCGAACGAAATTCATTGAAATAACGGTTTTTACCGGTTCCGAACAGGTAAATTTCAAACCGGTTCCAAGCCCTGAACACAAGCATTAAAATGCTTAGCTTGGGACTAGATGACGCCGTGTGGAATGTCCAAGGATATTTATTGTGCACAACATGTCCCCTGCCCACCTGTCCAGACAATGGGTCTGCACAGGTGGGCAGGGGACATGTTGTGCACAATGGGTCTGGATGTTTTTCTATCTATAACTAGCTGTGCCCTGCGAATACCCGGCATCAAAAGTAGCCTATTATTTAATCCAGAGTATAATCAATCCTGGTACATTTCATTCAAATTCGTCCAGCCGTTTGAGCGTGAAAGAGGAACAAACACACTTACACACAAACTTACATTTATAATGTTTGTGTAATAGTGTACTATTTGTGTAATTAGTGTAATTGATTTAGTTTCAGAGGCCGGTAAGATGTCGACGGACAGTTTCGAGATGTCGAGCATGGAGCGGGCCTTGCCGCAGATACCCGAAACTTTGCACGTGAGTAGCCAAAAACCTTTTTTTTAATATTTTCCTGAATATATTATGTACCAGCTGCTCCCCGCGGCTTTCCACGCGTGGGATCCGAACTCAAAATGTGGCTATGTCCTTTCACACTGTTTAGTCTATCTCTGTACTAAATTTCATCAAAAACGAGTTCAGTGGTTTAGGCGTGAAAGCGTAACAGACAGCCCCTGGATTGTGTAACTTGTTTCACATTGTTTTAGTAGTTATTTTCGCGATTTACTGTGGTTTTTGCTTTGATACAACTTGGATACAATGTGAAACAAGTTACACAATCAGGGGGTGATACTTTCACGTTTATAATATTAGTTGGAATGGTAGTAGCTTGACTATTTAGATTGTTAAGGGATGGCTTTTAAAACAAAGCTAGGCCCACACCACCAGGTTCTTGCCTGATTCTCTCCCTGGTGTAGAGTCGCGTTGGAACAGGCATTAGAATCACCTAGCATGTAAGAAACTGAAGTGATCATTGAGCTCCTACCAAAATAAAATTATTTGTTTTTTGTTATTTTATGCATGTTCAAAATTACCGTTACAGGACTTGGCTGTTATGTACTGAAATGAAATGAAAAAATGAAATATGATCACGACTGTATCCCGGGAGCGGTAGACATTTCTTTCAGATGATTAGGCATTTTTTTAGATCTTTTTGAAGATGTCTAAGGGGGTAGTCAGAGGTATGTCCAAATACATGTATAAGTACATATTTGGTACATGCCCACTTTTTGCGGAAGTTAACTTTCCATACGTGACAGGTTGCAAGCCCATCGACGCTATTAGAGAGCTAACTGGTTTCCTCACGATGTTTTCCTTCACAGTGCATATAAATTATGTACTATTAGAAATTAAACTAGTTTTAATTTAACTATGAAATGAAGATTTATTCTAGAATATAAAAAATACACGCGCTCTACTCTAACACAGTTGCCGCCAAATTTAATGTCAGTCAAGTCAAGTGAGAAAAATTAGTGATGGGACACATAGCGCTCTTGAGTAGTGATGTGCTACATCGATTGAGTAGGTTTCCGATTTTCTTCCGTCTAACAGTACTTACATACTTTTTTTTTTTTTTTTTCTTTAACCTATGTCGTCCCACTGCTGGGCAAAGGTCTCCCCCATATCCCTCCAACCATCTCTGTCCTTCGAGATTTCCCACCAACCTCTCTCGAAGGTGTCGAGATCGTCCCTCCAACGATTCCTTGGCCGACCACGAATTCGCATCCCGACGGGCTACATACATAGGTACATACAGCAATGAATAAATGAAATGAAATGATTTTTTTTTTATTTCTTTCTTTCTGTCTTTCTTTCTTTGTGGATTATCGAGTCTATTTTTTTTTACGTTCTGAAAATTATGGATTTTTAAGTTGTGACCTCATTTGATCGGGGGTGCGATATATTGGTGTTAATGTTACAGAGCGGTGACGTCACCCCGCGCCGCGCACTGCGCCTGCGCGGCGCGCACGTCGTCATGAACGCTGAGGGCGCGAGCCTGTTGCCGCTCGCTGTAGAGTACGTATACACAAGGACTATTAGATAATAATAATAATAAATAAATAAATATCCTTGGACATTCCACACAGCGTCATCTAGTCCCAAGCTAAGCAATTTAATGCTTGTGTTATGGTAACCAGATGGCTGATAAAATATTTTTTTTTTTGTAAATGCATGTTATACATAGAAAACACCCAGACTCGAGAAAAATATTTGCAGATCATGCAAACATTTCTCCCGCGGAATCGAACCCGCAACCTCGTCTCAGGCGAGCCTTCGCCCACTGTGCCACAGAGGTCGTCAAACAAAAAAAATGTGATGTTTGTTTCCAGCGCTCGCGTACGTAAGGGCGCCCACTTCACGTGGCGTTGCGGCGTCGCGGCGGTCACGCTGACGCCGCCTCGTGTGCCGGGGGCCTTAGCCACGGAGCGGGATCCCATCGCCGCCAGGGACTGCTGGCTCCAGGTGACTACATTCAATTATATGTAGTACCACAGATTATATAATACACTAGTACAGATGCCTCATGTAGAACATTGAAAACAATCCTGAATTTGCGGGCAATTCGTCGGGCTATCCCGTTTTACCTGTGTTTCTGAGGCAGCGCCATCTAGCGTTCATGTCATGTAATTTTATTTTATTTTGTAGAAATTGATCAAGGAAATAAAATAATGGGATATTTTATTTCGTTATATTGAAAAAAAAATATTTAAAACAGAAAATGTATGATTCTGGCAAAATTTAGGCATTTTCATAAATTTCCAGAGACTTTATTTCGAAATAGCAACACGTAACGCCATCTATTCATTTGTTTTTGGAACTACAACCATCTTATAAGGGGATGGGATACCATGGTAAAATGCAACTCTGAACTGTGACCTACTTGTATCGAACAATTTTGAAAGAATTTTCGAAATTGTTTGTTTAAAAAACTCGTTTTGTTTCTGTCCCTAGGTGATGATAACAGACAGACAGGCGCGCGAGTTGTCTGCGCAAGTAGCTCCCCTGTCCCTACTCGGAGCCCCCGACTCGGAGACCGACAGCGAGGGCGAAGCCCCCGAGCCGCCGTCTCTGCCCCTCACCGTCGGCTGCGGAGGCCTGCTCATCACAGTACTGCCAGAGACACACTTCCTATAGTCTATCTATAGGCTGAGACCAAACGAGTGTGAATTAAAGAGTTGTGAGCATTGAGATGTATTATAGAGCCACAATCAGACTAATAAAATGTAAACGCCAAAACTCTGCGCACGCTACCTAGTGCGCAGAGTTTTTCTTTCTTGCGTACAAGCGACGTTGAACATTAAAACAAACGACATAACGTCAACATTCAAATGGCAAATGTCATTGTAGAACATTAAATTTGCTCGGACATTTTTTGAGTGTTGTCAGCTATTAGATTGTGACTTTTTTATACATCGCAATGGTTGTGAGTCATGTAATTTCAATCGCATAATTTTTGTTGCATTTGGCTTCATAGAAAAGTCCTGTTTGATTCACACGGCGACGCAGAATGGATTCAGCCGAGAGGTTAAAGTTGGTTTGTTTGTTTGTTTGTATTTTTGGGGTGATCTCCAAAACTACTCATCCGATTTTATAAATTCTTTTACCACAAATGTGTAGCATAGACTTTCCGAATGAACATAGGCTATATTTTATTAAGGTAGGTACGTCGCGAGCGAAGCCGCGGGCGAGTAAGCTAGTCTTATATGAAAACTTAGGCCTTTACATGTTTACTACACTTTGGCCAAATCTGATGTGCCAATTTTGTAAAAAACTGTCAGTACTTAACCTAAAAATAACTTTCCGATTTTTGTATATATTTCTCTATTATAGATTTGTGACCAATGACCATTTCTTACTATATAATTTACTAACCAAGCCTTAGGATGCAATTCAATTTTAATGAGAGACAATTTAAGTTTAGGAGTGCATTACTTCCCTTTTATTGTGTATTTGCCCTTACCAATATATATAGGTATAGCTTTAAATCTTGTAACAATTTGTATTAATTACTTTCTAATTTTATACTAATTAACAAAATAAAACAATATATTCGACACAATTATAATTTGTGCTTAACTTTTATTTACTTATACTAGACTTACGACCTTTTGCAAAACGTCAACGTTTATTATCTAAAAGGTTCTTTCAAAGACAGCAGTAAATAAATAATGAAATTTATATCAAATTGTTTATTTACAAATTTAACTATAACATCACAGAACAATTCCAAATAATATGTTATTTCATACTATGTTGTATAATTGCCATCGTGTTACTATACTAAAGAGTCACAATCTAATAGCTGCAACACTCAAAAAATGTCCCAGCAAATTCAATGTTCTTCAATGACATTTGACATTTGAAAGACTTTATGTCTTTAGTTTTAATGTTCAATGTCGCTTGTACGCAAAAAAGTAAAACTCGGCGCACTACGTAGAGTGCGCAGAGTTTTGGCGCGGGCATTTTATTAGTCTGATTGTGGCTCTATAGATTTTACCTCAATGATAATTGCGCTTATTTTTTAAGTTAGACCTCTGAAAACACGTGGTGAAAACTGCATTCAATTCCATGCAGTAGTTTATTGCGTGAAGCGGCAACAAACATACAAACATCTCAAATGTACAGACATCGACGTGTTAGTTTTATTATACGTAGAGATGAACAAGGACGATATAGGGGACATTGTTGCGATCCCCTATATCGTCCTTGGTATTGTGGCGGCTAGGTAGCCACAGGGATAAACGGGCCGACGCGGAGGTTTTGTGAGTCGCGTCGCCAGTCGGTTCTCCCCGCTCGCTAGGTCCGAACAGTATTGTTATAGCGTGGAAATAAAATAATAATTCTAAAGTTATTTATGTGCTCTTCCTGCATCAACTTAACTATGTAGGAACCCATCAAGTACAACGATCCGATTCCCTACATACCCCCAACAGTATGAATAAATAATCTCGCAGTTGGCGAAGCCTAGTATTCATCGTGGAACGGGTAGTCCGGGTGATGTGTGCTGGAAAGTAAAACGTTTTCAAATAAATATAGTGAAATCTGCTGTATAGGTCGCGCCACGTAACAAGAGCGCTGGCTGTCAAACTGCTCCGTGGTCGATGATCGGTGGAGAGGTGTTGCGGCGCACTTCATACCATTGATGTAGCGAGTGCTATTGGTTCGTCAGCGAGTGAACACAGGCGCGAACATACCCCCGCTACTTCCCCGACCGCGCTCTTTTTACGTGGCGCGACCTATGTAGGTACTGTAGGTAGGCACATAAATGTAGGTAGCCTAAATCCATCCTCGCGATTGAAATTCAGATATTTCTTGATTTCTATTGCTTCACGAATTATTCGCTTATAATACTGGCGTTCGTTGGCAAGAATCTTGGGATCATGAAGTTCAATCCAGTGATTAGGCCCCGAGTCCACTAGGTGCTCTGCTATCGCCGATTTGTTTACCTGGCGGTTTTTAACTGCTGCTATGTGTTCCTTTATGCGTTCAGCTATTGTACGCTTCGTTTGCCCAATATATAGTATGAATCAAAGACGATTAATATCTAGAAGACAGACAAAGGCCATACACAAAATCGTAACCCTAAAAAATAGCCTGAAAACTCTAAAACATCAATTTTATCCAAGAAATTTCAATTACTTTCTAGTTAAAAATGTTTAAATATTGAATATTGTTGCTACCTACTACTAAGTATTGAAATTTCTTGGATAAAATTGATGTTTTAAAGTTTTCAGGCTATCTGGTACTGCGGGATCGGGTTACGATTTTGTGTATGGCCTTTGTCTGTCTTCTAGATATTAATCGTCTTTGGTATGAATTGTGATCGCGAAAGTTTAAGAAAGACTAAGATCCAATAGGTTTATTTTAAGAAAGAAAGAAAAATCATTTATGCTTGTAGGAGCTCAAGGATCACTTAAGTTTCGTTTTACATGCTAGGTGATTCTAATGCCTGTTCCAACGCGACTCCCTACACCCCTTTGCCGACGCGTGGCGCGAATGGCTCAGCGCTGCCAGTGTTCAGCGCTGACAGTGTTCAGCGCTGAGTCGTCGGAGTTATTCTAAAACCCTAACAAAAGTGGAACCTTTCTCTAAACTCTATGGTAAATTGTAGGTAACCTACTTTATATTTATCTAAATCTAAATTGTTTGAATTTGTGATAAAATAATTAATGTACCTACTTAAGAGCGGTCAACCCGGCTCAGCTTTCATACAAACGCTCGTACGTAATTATGCCGTTATAACAGATCTTTCTTTTAAACTTTTGGACTAATAGGTATCTTGTGCACTATATCTAGGTTTCTATCGAAACTAAAAATCAAAATTTTGAGAAACAAATTCAGTATAAGCTTCCAAAAACCTGCTTTTATCATAAATTTTACCTGAACTTTGGCCGTTCATAATGTACTCATAAATTGTAAACGTAAAGAAAATATTGTCATAGAAACCTTGCAAATCTTATGGAGATTCTAAATGACTTATATTTATTTTACAAACTTGTAAGGCTTACTGAAAAAAACGTATTTCCTGGAACACTTTTTATGAAATTTCCGCACACTATTTTTCGAGTGAGCGAGTGAGCGGCGAAAGTACCTACTGAATGCCGAGCGCTGAGGCGCTATCTCTCTTTTTTCGCTTTGCTTCTTTTTCTAGCATTGCGCTGGATGAAACAACAAGCTTTTCAGCTATGCCCGCGTCGATGATAGACGCACCGGGAAGGGCCACCTTAATAGGAAGAATACTTAATTAATATTGTCAAGATTTTGCTAGATGTAAGTAAAATTGTAATGTCTTAGGTAAAGTACCTGTAAAGTTACAAACTTTTTGAACAAATAAATAAATAAAACGCTTCATAAGTAATCATACCTACATATTGGCCTGTCAGCGCCGACGGTCAGCGTGACTCTAAAATCAGCCTTAGTGTAGGTAGGTACTCACTCGGCCATGTCGCAGAGCCGCCCATGGCACTCCATGCTGGCGATCTGCTTGACGTCCTCCAGCGTCAGTTGGAAGTCGAACACGTCGTAGTTCTGCGCAATGCGAGCCCGGTTCACTGACTTGGGGATAACTATCATGCCGCGATCGATTGCGTATCTGAAATACTCGTTTAATAAACTTGTGATAATTTAAGTTAGCGTAAGTATGGTTCTTTCTCTGAGTAGATAAAATATTGGTGTGCCTTTGTTCACCGCGGTACAGTCAGCGTCAAATTGATATGTGCGTCTAGAGTACCTAGTCAAAATGATCTGAAACACATAAAAGCAATTTGATATACCTACGCAGTTTGAATCATCATATTGTTGCAAGCACCTATACCTGAGCAGCTTGCAACAATATGATGATTCCAACTGCTTAAATCAAATTGCTTTTATGTTCTTCAGATCATTTTGACTACTCTAGACGCACATATCAATTTGACGCTGACTGTACCATTAGGTGTACTAACACTGATGGTAGGGTGTACTGTGGTGATTTGGTGAAAGTCAATTCAGCAAAAACTAAACTATACATACTTTGACAGCACTAAAATGTTGCCATCCCTTTCATAACGATCGAAGCATCCATTTTAGTGCTTTCAAATTAGTTTAGTTTAGTTTTTGCGTCATCTTAATTGACTTTTGTCACACGATTCACCATTTACCACAGTAGGTACCATCAGTGAATCCTCAACTTTACTGTGTATTTTTTGCAAAGGGATTAAACAGTATTGTAGATATATTACAGGATAATCAGAAGCACTCCGACGCCGCCTGATGTATAGGCTCTTAAAAGAGATACAGTTTCAAGTAACCTAAGACCAATGATTGTGAATTGAATTTTAATAACAATATACTTACCTAACTATTTGTATGTCATGACAATGACTGAATATGCAGAACTACTTACTTATATGATGTACCTAACATGCTTGTGACATAACCATATTCAGAACAAATAAAATCTTTATCTTTATCGAAACTCATGGGTGTGTTTCGATAAAGTCAACTATAATACGGTATTATACCTACCCATGGGTTTCGTATTACAGACGACCTCTGTAGCGCAGTGGGCGAAGGCTCGCCTGAGACGCGGAGGTTGCGGGTTCGATCCCCGCCACGGGACATATGTTTGTATGTTCGACAGATATTTGTTCCGGGTCTGGATGTTTTTCTATCTAAGTATAATGTGTGTATATGTATTTATTTACTTAAGTACAATTTTTTATTTTTTTTTTATTTAAGAAAATTAATTTAAATTACAAACTTAGTAATAAACACCTTAAAAACCTATTAAGGTTTATCTAAGGTGCATAATTCCACTTAGACAGAAATTAAATCAAATAAAATGAGCCGTAAACAACAACTAGCTTAAATATCTAAGTGGTTACCATAACACAAGCATTAGTAGCTTGGGACTAGATAACGCCGTGTGAAGTGTCCAAGGATATTTATTTATTTATTACTAAAACCTGATTTTTGATTGATTGGTCATCTTATACGACATGACAGCTTTATAAGGAACATCATAGAAGGAAAAGTAGAAGGAAGGCGAGGAAGGGGAAGACCGAGAATTAATTACATAAGTCAGATAAAAGAGAAGGTCGCTGTCATGTCGTATCAAGAAGTAAAAGAGATCGCATTGGAAAGAAGCATATGGAGGAAATTGCATCATTACACCGACAAGAGCTGAGCTCTTAAGTTTTATAATAAATACCTGATGAGTATTTGAGCGCTGCTTTTGCCGTACTTATCGGCGATGTCTGCGAGGCGGGGCTCGTCCAACAGCTGCGGATCGCCCGGCTTGGCCCAGGGGCGGTCGGGGGAGCCCAGCGGGGAGTACGCGGTCACCGCGATGTCGTGCGTTTTGCAGAAATCGAATAGAGGCTGCTGGTTCAGGTATGGATGGACTTCTATCTGGAAAGGATCATAGAGGGATATGTACCAACTTGAAACAATGAATAAATGAATATGAATATGAATATGAATGTACACACGGGAAATTACAAAATACTGATTTTTGAGAATTTTAACTAATGCGGGCACCACACATTGGATTCTACTTGGTTCCAACATTGGCTATGAATAGGCAATGCTCCGTTTGTGTCCAATAACCGTCCGTAAGGCACGTTAAATTGTCGGTCCCGACTTTTATGCCGGCATCACACATATAATGGGCTTCAACTTGGTTCCAACATTAGAATGGCCAATGGCAATGCTCCTTTTGTTATATAATATACCTAAATACGGTTATTCGACACAAACGGAGCATTGCCATTAGCCATTCTAATGTTGGAACCAAGTTGAAGCCGATGTGTGGTGCCGGCATTAAAGTCGTTAAGCCATGACGGAGGCATTTAGGCGGCCTAAAAACTTCGTCACCAGAGATGGCCACTTGCTTATGAACTAACTAACTAACTAAGCATCTATAGCTAGGTGATTCTACAGCCTGTTCAGACTAAATTAATTGCCTCGCTGTAACACAGTTTAAACTAGCACAGGAGGTATGTTTCCTATTTCATAGTGCATTTATAAATTAACTGCATATTATGTTAGCTATAAATTATAATTTAAGCACTATGTACTTGTACCATTTAAGTTGTGGAAATACATTTTTATTCTTATTCTTAATTAGGAACTGATCGTCAAATACAAGCAGATTATGAAGAAAAATACCCCTTTCGGTATAGTTATTCTACTCTTTGAAAGTAGGTAGGTACCTGCAATACCGCCGGCTTCACGCTCGCGACCTCTAAAACGCGGTCTATCTGCCGCCGGTTGAAGTTGGAGAGCCCGATACTCCTCACAAGGCCTTGAGCCACCAGAGCCTCCATGGCGCGCCATGTCTCCACGTACTCCACTGATGAAGGAACCGCCTTCTCATCCTCGTCCTTGGGCATCAACTCGACTCCCTCCTGGAAAAATGAAAAAAAAACAAAGGTTCAGCATTGCCTTTCAGCACGGGCTGCCTGTCTTGGGCACGCTTCCGTCTAGCAGTGGCTTGGATCAGTTGAGCTAGCTATATATCGTTTGTAACCGGTTCAACTGGCTCTATTGAAGTTTGTACAGTTATGTACTTAGTTATGAAATAAATAATAAATAAATATCCTTGGACATTCCACACAGCGTCATCTAGTCCCAAGCTAAGCAATTTAAGTGTAACCGATGACTGATACATTTTTTTTTGTAAAAATTTTTTGGTACCTTCATTACATTCATATTATTCTTACCTACATAGAAAACACCCAGACTTAAAACAAATATTTGCAGGGCATGCAAACATTTGTCCAGCAGCGGAAATAGAACCTCTGCGTCTCAGGCGGGTTTTCACCCACTGCGCCACAGGTGTTTCAAAGTTAGATAGGACCCTAGAAGAGCACTCGCCTGGTATGCCTGGGGCCAGTGGATGAGGTACAGGTCCAGGTACTCCAGGCCGAGGTTCTGCAGCGAAGTCCTCAACGCGCCCTCCACTAGGTCTGGCCGATGGAACGTGCACCACAGCTTGGAGGTGATAAACATGTCTTCTCTGTACATAACAAAAATAATTTAAACAACCCCCGATATTGAAGTAACTTGGATAGAAAATCTCGAATCTCGCGTTGGCCGAGCGTAGGCGAGTGAACGCTAATACCAACGTGGACAGCATATTATCTGCCTTGCCTTGCAATCGCTCGTCATCACTGGCCTACTGGCCGAGTCCAGGCAAGCGTCGACGTGTAGAGAGTTCATTTGTCATAGCGAGGAGTCAGAAGCGTCCACTCGCCACCACTCCTTGTCTTTGCATCAACTTGCCTACGCTCGGCTTCGCTCGCGTTGGCGTAGACTCGGCCGACATGTATTGCAGGCAATACCTCTTGACGACTCCTTCATCGAACTTGCTCGCGAGCGCAGCGCCGACCTCTGGCTCGTTGAGGTAGATGTGAGCGCAGTCGATATGTCGGTAGCCCACGTCGATAGCGTCCTCCACCGCTTGGGTCACCTCGCCTGGCTTCGACTGCAAATATAGGTACTTAGTGTTACGAAGATTCATGATAGTTTTTAAAAATAACTATAAACCACGCCAAACCGGTATATAGAATAGAATATAACACACTTATTATGGCCAAGATCAAGACATCAACATCTACACAATTAGGCAATTATACATTAATCTTCCTAGATTTGTTCCTAAATTATTGCTAGAGCGCTGGTTTCCGGGACATGCGTATTAGGCTATTTTTGGAAATAAGAGTATGTAGGTATGTATCTACATACCTACCTAAACAAGTGACCACATTTCGAATTAACAGTGAAGGTAAAACGCCTATCTTTTCGCACCAAATGTTCCATAACTAATTTAATTTGGCATCATTTGACAAAATAAACTGACTAGGTAAGTACTCGATCGTTGCAAAAATTATTCCCAATAATATATTTTAAACCAACCCAATAAAATGATGATGATAATGAGATGCATTGAACTAGCTAGACAATAATAACCACCCTATTGATAGAGGGGGTCGGTTTGACCACCCCGTTTTCAATATAAAATCGATAAAAATGCTTATCAGTGGAAATTTTATCGAGGTCAGTATAATTCACAGTGGATTGTTTAAAGGACGCAAGGCCGCGGACAAACAAACAAACTGTTGATTATAAGCAATTCTTTAGATAATAGCTGCTGTTTTTACATAATTTCAGTAGGTAGGTACCTACATTTTTATGTGTCTAAACAAGGATAATTGATTAGGTATATATCCTTGGACTTACAACACAGCGTCATCTAGTCCCACCCAAGCTAAGAAATGAAAAATACTTCTTAGATACAATTTAAATTAAAGTAAGTACCTATTAGTACCTATTGATTTTATACCGGAAAAAAATATTATATATGTTGGTACTTATAGGTAGTTTATGGCGAATATGACATTTAGCGCACCTTTTTTTTCTACTCCAGTAGGTGAGGATAATTTCCTGTCATTTGACGTTCAGTTTTAAAGTTTTTACTAATAAAAAAATAACTATGAAAATCTTTAATCAATCGAGAACAAAGATGAACTGTTGATTAGGTAGGACGCACTGCAGAATCAGAATCAGAATCAGAAATGTATTGTCAAAGATGATACACATAATATTAACATTAGATAAACAAAATGATAAGTAACAAAACTCGATCTCGTCAGATAGGTACCTACTCGATTTCAATTGCTTATTACAAATTATGGGGGCAATTCGGAGTGTCGCAAAAGCTAAACTAAACTAATTAAAATTATTGCCATCCTTTTTATTCCCATCGCTATGAAAGGGACGGCAACAATTTTAGTTAGCTTAGTTTAGCTTTTGCGTCACTCAGAATTGACCTAATTGTGGTCTTTCCTAAAATAAGTTATTTCTATTAAATTCTACTGCTGGCTTAGCGTGGTCAGTCAAGGTGCTTCGTGGTAAAACGGTTAGGTATACCAAAGATAATATAATACTATACAAGGTTTTACCTACCCACATTTAAAGAGGAGAGGAATAGAATATAATTATTATCAACTGGTGCAAAATATCATGAGGGCAAAGAGAATAAAAACACTACGTAAAGTCTTGTTGGTAGCAAACCCCTTTCTAACGGGTAAAACGTCATTGGGTTGGTAGAAAACTTTGTAATAATGACAGTAGACCTGAGTAGACCTTTAAAAAAGCCTGAAAAACTATTTCTGATTGTTCAAAGTAGGAAATTAAGAGAAAGACCGCCTTTAATAACCGGAGAGGTACTTTAAGATAAATTATTATTATTATCTACTTAGGTTTTAATAGGATAAGATTTTTTTTTATCAATCTATAACGTCCAAGCTGGGCAAGGGTCTCCCAAATATCTCTCCAACCATCTCTGTCCTTCGAGACTTTCCACCGGTCTCTCTTGAAGGTTGAGATCGTCTCTCCAACGCTTCCTTGGCCGACCACGACCTCGCATCCCGACGGGCTGCCAACTTGTAACGGCATTTGTCCAACCGGAATGCATCGGGCCAACGTGTCCCATTTGAGTCTGGCAGCTCATTTTGTAAGGAAAACTAAAATGACAGGTACCAATCGGTGATAGTAAAAGCCGAACAGTATTTATCACATAAATATTGGTAAGAGAGTTTACTTAATGGGAAGTTAACGCAGATATTTTGGAAATTGTTGAAATAACACTTACTTTCCACGTGCCCAGTCCAATTACAGGGCAAGTATGCCCATTATTGAAGATGACGGGTGCTGCCGCTGCCATTATAATGTAATTATCAGATGCGTGCTACCTGTGCAAGGTGCTAGACCAGACTGAGTGTGTCTGGTCGATGAAACGAGCTATTTATAAGTGCGTGGTTAAAGTGCGGCTCTAAGAAGACGACTTTCAGCCGCATGTTAACTTTTAAAATCCCTGAAACTCCTAAAGGCTTTATTACCTATTATATAGTACCTTATTTTAACTAAATAAAATGTAGGAAAGCCATTTTTCGAGTGCATAAATAATTTTAATTTAAGTACCTACTACAGTGAAACCTGGTTAAGTGAGACATCAAGGGACCTGCAATGTCGTTTCACTTATAGAGGTATTCCACTTACCCAGTGTCTCAGATATACAGGTATAAATAAATATCTGTCTCATTTACAGAGGGTTCCATTAATAGAGGTGAGAATACAGGTTATTTCAGTTATAGAGGTGCGATCATTAAATAAAATAACGTTTTTGTTACGAAGTTGCTTGACAAATGTTAGCAAACACTGTTCAAGTTCAGGATATTCTGATAAACGTACACGTTTTAGTTTTCCTTGTCCTTCAGAACATTGTGATTCAATTTTATGTTTACTCTGAATTATTCTACAAAGAGTAGATTTTGGCACATTAAATTCGGCACAAACTTCTTCGCGTGTCTTCCCACTTTCATAAACGGATATTAACTTCAGTTTTTCACGTAATGATAACGATTGTAGCTTTCGCTTTGGCATTTTTCAATAAACATCTGTATGATAGATAGTAAAGCAAAACTAAAACTGAAGGTAATTGAAGCTCAAAATTACTTACGTAGGTACTTGTAATTACGTGTGGAATTTGAGGGTAGAATAAGAATGAGTAAACAAACAATGTTATCTCAGTTACAGAGGTTTATGCATATAAAAATTACTCGCTGTCTCAGTTATAGAGGTAACTATGATGATAAATCGAAAAAACAAATCCCAGATATAGAGGCTTACCTCGTCCCACTAACAGAGGTCATTCAGTGCCAAAGTGTTGGGACCTCAGCATGAGTTCCAGTTATGGGGGTTTCTCACTTATCCAGGTCCCACTTAACCAAGTTTCACTGTATACCGACTGGTACTTGCGTTGGCGTAGGCTCGACCAACATGGTATTGCAGGCTTTACAATCGATTTTGAGTTTATTATTTTGTTCGTAGCACATTGCTACGAGGACCTCTACGTTTGAGCGTTTATGTCTTTTGTACCGGCTACGTCAGAGCTACGCAACAGAGAATGCGATTATGATGAGCATTTTATGAATTCAAGCAAGTTGTGCGGTGTTTCACTGACCTCTTTAAATTTTAGTACAAGTAGGTAGGTACCTACGCTGGACTGGCTACGACCGATGTTTGTATAAAAATATTGGAATATCGCCATTGTGGCAGTTGTTTCAGTAACATTTACAGCAATCGAAATAGAAAATAGTGGTAGTTTTGTTTTTCAAAACGTCCGGGTTTGATTCCCAAGCTACCTCAAGTTTTTTTAAACGTATATGAATGCCGTTTTTATGTTAAGTACCTACCTACTAAAATCGATGACATGGTTCCAAGAAGAGATCTACGTAGTAGCATGGTATCCCATCCCCTTATAAGATGGTTGTTGTTCCAAAATCAAATGAATAGATGGCGTTACGTGTTGCTATTTCGAAATAAAGTCTCTGGAAATTTATGAAAATGCCTAAATTTTGCCAGAATCATACATTTTCTGTTTTAAAAATATTTTTTTCAATATAACGAAATAAAATATCCCATTATTTTATTTCCTAGATCAATTTCTACAAAATAAAATAAAATTACATGACATGAACGCTAGATGGCGCTGATTTAGAAACACAGGTAAAACGGGATAGCCCGACGAATTGCCCGCAAATTCAGGATTGTTTTCAATGTTCTACATGAGGCATCTGTACTAGTGTATTATATAATCTGTGGTAGTAGGTATGTCTTAATAGTTTCAGACTTTCTCATATTTAATTATCTAAATGTGCCATCCTGTATATCGCAGTTAAGTGCTAATCAAAGTCGCGAAATAGACAGATCCATCCTTTATCAAAGACGAATCAGGCAGCTCTGACTCACTTCATTGACAGTATGGAAAAATTATAATAGCCTTGTACCTATTGTATATATTGACGACCTCTGTGGCGCAGTGGGCGAAAGCCCGCCTGGGACGCAGAGGTTGCGGGTTCGATTCCCGCTGCGGGACAAATGTTTGCATGATCTGCAAATATTTGTTTCGTGTCTGGGTGTTTTCTATGTATAATTATGTATGTATTTACAAAAAAAAATGTATCTATGTAGTGTATCAGTCATCTGGTTACCATAACACAAGCATTAAATTGCTTAGCTTGGGACTAGATGACGCTGTGTGGAATGTCCAAGGATATTTATTATTATTTAAGTATTTATTACGTAACGTGCGTGGCAAAGTTTTTAGTATATATATGTATTTATACCTAGTACCTACTTAAGGCTGCCTGTCCATTGATGCGGAGCGAGCTGGTAGAGCGAAAAACGGATAAATAAATATTATCCAATAGGATTGCATAAAATAAAATCTCTCAGCGAAGATTTCTCCGCTCCGCATCAATGGACAGGCAGCCTAACTCCAAAGATTTAAGTGTGTGCCATAACGCCGAGGAATGAGCGGGAGAGCGAATAATGTTTTTACTCGTGAGTGAGAAGCGCAGAACGATAGACACGCAACATAATTTATAGCGAAAAAACAGTTTTTATTTAATTACAAGTTGATTAAACAAGCAATCGAAAAATTAAAAAACCAGAACTAAATGAATACTTCTAGGCTATTTGTCAAAACATAAAACCAACAAAAATAGCGTTCTGTTCCTGAGATAAATAGCAAACTGTGTGAAAAACATGTATTTTTCAAAAAAATATATGATCGAGAAAACTTTTACCAATCGTGTTTCTAAAAAACCACAACGCAAGATAAAAGTTCAAAGTTTAATTTCTCCAAACATTATAAGGTGGTATCTTTCACGGATTTTGAGATCTAATACGATTCAAACCACATATTTGCTACCTACGGCCTCTTAACCAACGGTTACCTACCATATAACCCGGTCAAAAAAAAATCCCCGCAAACTGAAAATTGGCAAGAATGATAAGAACATCATGAATATCAACAGTGAAAAGTCCCCATCGATCCCATGTTTAAGTTTCTATTTAGGTAGGTGTACCTAATTAAGGACAAATATTTCGAAAATATGACTTTTAGATTTTTCAGAATTTTCAGAATTTTAGATTTTTCAGAATTTTCAGAAAATAAGACTATCTGTGGATAGGTAATTCAATTCAAAGATCGCATCCTAGTAGTCTGTGCAAAGATCTTATAACGCAACGTTATTCGATTTGCACTCGGAAGAAGGATATTGTCAATGGATTTGCAGGATTTGCACGACTATAGTTAAAGAAGCCCGTTTTGACATTTGAGAAAGACGATAGAATGTAACTTGGAACGAAACTGAAAGAAACAACAAAATAATAATTCATTACCTAGAGTCCTAGAGTGTTCCTCAAACATACATACTTTTTGTGGTGCGATAAATAACATGATAGAATATATTGTGACTATTATTTTCACGTATAATACAAAGCCGCCATTCTCCACTACTAAAATGATGACTTGCTGAAACAAGCTTGTACCAAAATCTGTGCAAACAAAAGTGGTAGAAAGAACATGAAAAATAATAAAGGAAGATTATGACAGAGACGTCAATATTGATAATATTATAGAAAACGAACGAATTATAGAAGAAAATAGCTCATCTGACGATATTGGCTCATCATCATCAAAAGAAAATACAGTGTTAAAGTTTAATTTAAATTTTCTAATTAGAACTTAAATCCAATGCACTTTACAATATAATCAAATCAATCAAATACTCATACAAATTAAATCAATTTTTCGTGAGTATCGTGTACAGAGTCTTAGGTTTACATCACTAGCTACATCACAATGACATTATATGTCCAAGCGGACCTATTAATTTGGGGCGAGTTTTTTTTTTATAATGTCAACATTTACACGAGAGTAGACCCTATCTCTGGTTTTTGATCCACAGAGTAGATCTTCTGAACCTTTGTCTGTGACCAAAGAGCATGTAATAGTCTGTGACGGCCTAAGAGGACTACAACATAACTGTCATAAGTTATTCTAAACTGTCAGTTTAGTGTTTTTAGGGTTTTTGTTTCTTTCTGTATTCTGAGGTTTTTACACCGGTAATCAATAATATACGTACCTACCTAGTGATTCTATTCTCTTTGAACACGAATGTTTTAACACATTAAAATACACACATTAAATTATTCACACTAAATTTCACATTATTCTCATGTACCCCGGCTACGGCTACGCTCAGCCGGGATATGGATATCTCCCAGTAAGTTTAGTATTATGAATATGTTATAGGTATATAACCTGCATCAAACACATGGCATAAATTTATCGAAATAATTTACCCTATGTACCTACCTACATAATTGAATATAGGTATATATATATATATAGGTATAGGTACCTATATACCTGCTTACTTCTGTTAAACGTGCGAGTGTTATAAAAGTGTCGGGCATACCTTCTAAATATTTTCAAGCCGACCTTTAGGCGGCCCAAAAACTCCGTCCCCAGAGTTGGACTTGTTCATACATACAATTATTTCCAAGGTGCGGTAGAAATATTATTTTAGATCTTTATGCAATTAAATGCTTAAAGCATGAATTGAACATTAGAAATAAAAAATAAAACAAAAACTTCATTGTTTTCTTCATTCAGTTGACTCACGAAAACTTAAACTTAGGTCGCACATATGGCTTAGGTACAGCCTATGCAAAACCACGTTTTTCAAACGCGCAGTGGCTGCTCGTCACCTGCTAGTTCGCAGTGCATTCCATTTGCGTATGTACCGATACAAACGCGGCGCAAAAAAATACGCCGTAGAAGTAGAAGTCAGAAGCAAAGACCAATGTAATGCAGGCACCACATATTGGAGTGTTGGAACGTGTTGGTTCCAAGACTCCAATGTGGGGATCGATCTTGGACATTTATTGGACACAAACGGAGCATTACCATTGGCCATTCTATTCGTAATGTTGAAACCAAGTTAAAGCCAATGTGTGGTGCCCGCATAAATTAATGGTGCGCGATCTCCTTCAAGTTAACCGAGTAGGTGCCTACATATTAATAGAGTTTGTGACGCATTAGTTAATATTTCCGTTTGTTTAGCAAGGCTACGGATACCCCCCGCCAGTGTATCCCCCACCAGTGGGTTATGGCCAGCCAGTTTCACCCTACCCAGGATACCCTCAGGAAGGTAAAGTTCCTCTTCTTTGCGGTAACGGTTTTGTTTGACAGAAATATCACCAAGTCTATGGTGTCGGACGTGGCCACATTCAGGTCAAGAGGACAAGGGAGGCCTATACCCAGCATGGGGTGAAGCGGAGCGTCATAATGATGTGCGTTACAGTAACAACAGGTAGTCGATAAGATTAAGATAGATTTGAGAGAAGATTTAAAACATTGCACTTCTCGTTATTGACACTTATGGCCTGACGACTCTCCGACTCAGCTCCTAACGCGGGCTGTTTCGATCAGATCCGCACTAATCCAAGTTTCACGAAGCCATTCAAACTGCACAGAATCGCACAAAATGGTGCAACATCGTCCGAGAGGTCACGACCCAACATTGAGGAAAACGAACGACGCGAGGAGGAGGTCCTATTTTGTTTAAATTTTCTCAATTTTATTCTTCAGTTAAGTTTGAACTGCATCTAGCATCCCTCCTTTTTTTTTAGGTCGCCGCAAGCGCGGGTGTTGCAAATTGTGCAGCGGTTCGCTCGCAGCCTGCTTAACCTGCCTTTGCTGTTCCTGCTGTCAGGGAGTAGTCACCGACGACTTATTGAGTAATGCTGCAGTTCCCGGCGCAAATGCTGGAGTTCCCGGCGCAAATGCTGGAGTTTCCGGCGCGAATGCTGGACAACCCGTTGTGTATGCTGGACATCCCGGTACGGATTACGAAGCGGGCGCTAAGATGATTGATGCGTTTAGCGAGAATGCTGATCATGGCGGTGCGAACGCTGGGCAAAACGTCGCTGACGATAGCGGAGACGACAGCGCAGACGATGGAGATAGCTGAGGAAAATGAGGAGCACTTAAAGAAATAGGGAGAAACGGCAAGGATGTTAACAAATATGAAAAGAGAAAAATAATCGTGAAGTATGGAATTGTACCTACTTAAGCTTTAAAAACAATAAGTTGGATGTTGTGCGGAAATATGCGTCATTTCACTGGACGTGGCGTAATTTTGCGAAAGAATGGTTAGTTTACAAATAGGTTTGTTTTTGTTTACTTTTTGTTTATTTTCTGTGTGTTTTCCTATGAGAAAAAGGTTTGGTCTATTCACACAGCGGTGCGAAAGAACCCATTCAAAAGGAATACTTGACCGATTTGCACCGCGGTTCGAATCGCTTGTGGTGCGAAACGACTAAAGACCCGAAAAATGTTGTTCTAAGTGTTTTGCTAGGTAACAAAATTTTACAAAACCTAAACAAACAATATTTTTTATAGCAGACGGTGAAAAGTTCCCGTTCCTGTGGGAATACCGGGATCAAAAGTTGTTTATTTTTGAATCCAGGGCATTCCAGGGTACAAGCAAATCTGGTTCCAAATTTCATTTAAATCCGTCCAGTCGTTTTAGCGTGAAAGAGTAACAAACACACTTACACACTTACACACACAAACTTTCACCTTTATAATATTAGGTAGTAGGATAGGATAGGATAGTTGGATTAGTAGGATAGTAAGATTATCTTAGACTTTACTAGCTGGACCTGGGATTCCTAGGTCACAAATGTTTTCTCCATATTTAATTCAGCAAAATGTTCATCCTCAGTCTGCCTCAAGAAGTGGCTGCTTGATCTGAGACTGCTCAAATTGATAGATACCTAAGTACTTAGATAGAAAGAAAAAAAAATCGTTTATTTTGGTAGGACCTCAAGGATCACTTCAGTTTCGTCTTTCGTCCTGGTCTTACATGCTAGGTGATTCTAATGCCTGTTCCAACGCGACTCCCTAAAGAACCAGGCAAGAACCTGGTGGTATTTGCCTAGCTTTTTTTTGGCTAGTAGCTTAACAATAATGATCAAACCATTAAACATTGTACCTAGGTACCTCCTTAGGTACCTACTTTACGTATACACAGTTAAAAGTTACAAGAAAGATAATGGTGTCAAACTAAACTAATTTGACAGCACTAAAATTGATGCCGTGCCACCTTTTTATTTCGATCGTTAAGAAAATGACGTCAACATTTTTAGTGCTGTCTAATTAGTTTAATTTTTTTTTATATTTTCAGAGATTTTTGGCGACACTAGACCTCTTAAATGTCCATCTGTCGGTTCTTGTCTATCTGTTCGTCTTTCCCTGAAGAACTTTCCCTCAGAAGAAGGAAAGGTCTTTCCGTATGTCGGTCTGTCTGTCCGCGGCAGAAGGTCGCGAATTAAGAGGCCGTAGGTAGCAAATATGTGGTTTGAATCGTATTAGATCTCAAAATCCGTGAAAGATACCACCTTATAATGTTTGGAGAAATTAAACTTTGAACTTTTATCTTGCGTTGTGGTTTTTTAGAAACACGATTGGTAAAAGTTTTCTCGATCATATATTTTTTTGAAAAATACATGTTTTTCACACAGTTTGCTATTTATCTCAGGAACAGAACGCTATTTTTGTTGGTTTTATGTTTTGACAAATAGCCTAGAAGTATTCATTTAGTTCTGGTTTTTTAATTTTTCGATTACTTGTTTAATTAACTTGTAATTAAATAAAAACTGTTTTTCGCTATAAATTATGTTGCGTGTCTATCGTTCTGCGCTTCTCACTCACGAGTAAAAACATTATTCGCTCTCCCGCTCATTCCTCGGCGTTATGGCACACACTTAATAAAAATCTTATTTGTGTGTAGTGAGTGTCTCGTGGCGAGGTCAATCCCACAACCCGCCACAAAAGAGAATGTAACACTACGTTTATCTCCCACAGAGGCCGTCAATTCTGTCGATCTTCTCATTGTCTATGACTGTCAATTTCATTTATTGACAATTTAAATGAATGTCTTTCCTTCTTCTGTCTGAGATTTCATTGCTAAAATCTGACAGTTTATTTTTCACGCCACTTTTATTTTGTGTTTTTTCTTTTTGTTAAACATGGTAAGTTACGTTCAACACTGCGCAATGCAAGTTGGATTCAAGCTAGATTTAAAACAATTAAGTAACACCTTCCTTTCGTTCATCGATTCTATTTTGTGATTGGAACAAAAAAATTTAATTCTACGCTACCTACTAGGTACTATGCGTTACGGGTAGGCCTGGATCTAGGGCGTGGCAAACGGGGGCACTCGCCCCTGGCGTCAGGTGGTTGCCCCGGTTTTGGATGAAAAGAAGAGCTTAGGCCTATCAGAGATAGAATCACTTTTTATGGTAATCACCTAGCATGTAAGACGAAACTGAAGTAATCCTTGAGGTCCTAACAGAATAAATCAATCAATCATTTATTTATTTTCTCTCACAAACAATACATACAGTTAAATAAATATAAATAAGTACAGAAAAAGAAAATAAATTTAAAAAATATATAAATGCAGTTAAAAATAATCCAAAAATACGTGTCGGTTCTAACTTATTACAAAGAAAATGTTGTGAGAGACTGGTGCCTGCAATAGGTACCTATAGAAAATAACCTGTGTTACGGGTCACCAGTGCCCTACTTCACTGATTTGCATAGGAAAAACCTAAACAATAAAATTTTGAACAAGAGATAGAAAGTAGAGAACTAAAATAAAAAAATAAAAAAAAACAGGCAGCCGCCTGTAGTCATCGTACACGGCTTGAAGAGGCTAGATTCTACAAGAGAAACTAACTTCAAGTCGTATGGTCTCCGGGTAGCCGCCAAGTACAAGGACGTGTTCCTGGCTCCCGATTTTTGGACAGCCGGGATCGTTTACCGTCGCTACAGGGAGGCAAAAACTATTAAAAATCCCTAACATTTTTAATATTTCGTTCTTTACTTTATATCTCTTGCTCAAAATTTTATTGTTTAGGTTCATTACCTATGCAAATCAGTGAAGTAGGGCACTGGTGACCCGCAACACAGGTTATTTTCTATACCTATTTCAGGCACCAGTCTCTCACAACATTTCTTTGTCAATAAGTTAGAACCGACACCTTATTTTTGGATTATTTTTAACTGCATTTATTTATTTATTTTTTATTCATTTTATTGTCCTGTATTTATACTTATTTAACTGTATGTATTGTTTGTGAGATAAAATAAATAAATGATTGATTGATTGATTTAATTATTTTTCTTTCTTTCTTTCTTTCAAAAAATGATTCCAATACGCGATTAAGTTCCGATAATATTTATAAATAATCTTATACATATATCTTATATAAATATAATCTTAGGGACTATCATAGTCCCTGGATTTCTCTAATATCGGGACTTAATCGCGTATTGAAATCATTTTTTGAAAGAAAGAAAAAAATAAATGGGGGTCAGGACCTTTGTGAGGCATGCTTGGGGCCGAACCCAATACACAGAGGCTCTTTTGACAGTAGGTAATTATTTAATTATTAAGAGTGTGTCAGGATCGTAGCAAGTGGCTATCACGTACATGGGAAAGAGGCGTGATTTTATGTACCTACCTACTAACAGCCACTTATCGGACTTACCTACTTTTTATGTACCTATATAAGTAGGTATGTATTATAGCTACTGTTTCTGTTTGTTTAGCAAGTTGTACACCCCCCGCCGCTACCGTACGCTATGTCTCCCGGCTACCCACCGGCAGTCGGCATGATAGGTAAGTAGCAGTTTTATTTGCATTCAATTCGAACATCAACATTAGCTACGTCCACACTGTGCCCTTTTTTGTTCATCAAAGGCATGCGTCACAGCGCAGTCAACAGCGCACGTGAAGCATGCCCTTGACGCTTGTGCTATGACAGTTGAAAGCGTAGCGTGCGCTGTGATATTTGTCTTCCCAACGCGGATGGATTTCTGTGCCTCAACCGGTCAACAACAAGATGGCGGACGCAGAAAAAGAAATTACTTTAAAGTTTAAGGAAGATTACAGAAGCTTTCCTCAACTTTGAGATCCAAATAATAAACTTTGCACAAATAAAATAAAATAGGTACTTACCTATTTATTTTTTCTGGAATTTCTTATGACCACATAAGCCGTATTCCACCAAGTAAAATGTTGTCGTCGTACCATGTTTCATCAAGCTTACTGAAACTACGACTGAACTAAATGACTATGTTAGTGTTGCGTTCGTTGACGCATTCAATTATTGATTGCGCCAAAAGAAAGGAGAATAGAAAGATGACGACGAAAGTTGAAGATGATAGGGCACAGTGTGGACTTAGCTATTAAATCACAAGTACTTTGAGGCTAGCTCTAAACTTGACGGAAATTCGGCCGCGGAAGGACATGTTATTTATCATCTTCGTCATTCTTCTCATCTTCTGCCCTTATTGTACGCTAGGGCAGGTCGGAACAACATAATTATTTTCTACCACTCGTTAGCACGCATGTATACCTACCTACCTTACGGATAAAAATGTAGGTAAGTATATTAATGGGCACACACAATAACAATTCAGAATCAGAATCAGAAATATTTTATTGCAAAACTGTTGTACAAGGGTAGGTCTTAAATGATAGCTACAAGTTTATACAGCTATCCATTTCGGATGTGCAACATTATTATAATTGGTTAGTGATAAAATAGCCTAGGCTAAAGTATGTAGGTAGGTATGTAGTATCTATTAAAATACTCATCAAGATTGTAAAATACACTTATTACAAGCCAATTTCTAAGCTGATTTTTAAATTTGTTACCTTCAAGAATTTTAAAATCAAACAGTAGCTTATTGTAAATACGTGCTGCTGAAATAAAGGTACCATTTGAATACATGGCATTATTAATTTGGGGAATACAAATATCATGTTTATATTTAGATCGTAAAGAATCAGCTTGTGATGACTTTTTTTTCAAAAAAATATTTACGTTATTTTTAACAAAAAGACAAATTTCTAATGTAAATACAGTAAGAGTTAACAAAATTAAATGTTGTTCTTTAAATATATTACATAATGTTTCTAGGAACAATCATCATAAAAGTATTTCGGTTATTTGGTTCACAAAAATGCAAAATAAACGAATATAAACGTTCGATGTTTACTGAAATATTAATATTTGACGGCGAGACATAGGTACCTATTCAATAAATTAAGGTAGTAACACTAACTGTAATTTTTTTTCCCAGCCCCTCATCAGCCCATATACCGCATACCCACTTGCTTCGAGAGGTCGTGGAAACCTGCACTACAGTTTATATTCTTTTTAATATGCGTTATCAGTTGTTTGTATTTATCTTATTTTATAAAAAAATATAGATACGAAAAGAATTGTGATCTTCCTGATTGTTTATTTAAATCGGTTCCAAGAAAGGTACAGTGGACCACCGATAATCCGGTCCCTCCCCTGTAATCCGACATGACTTAGAATGTAAATATGTACGTATAATATATAGATTCTTGTCATTAGATATGTAATTTGTCGGATTACAAGGTACTCTTTCGTAAAAAAATCCGGACTATAGGGGTCTTAGGCAGTGCTCTATAATCCGACAAATTTGATAGTCCGACACTGCCCTGCATAATGTTTGCCGGATTACCGGGGGTCCACTGTATTTTAAAACATTGCAATTTTTGTTTATAAAGTTTACATTATACTAATTTGTTTTATTTTTCTGAAATCGATAGACCTACACTCTGGACCCACCATGCAACACCATACTAAACACCCGGTAGCAAGAATTAATTAGGCATTAAATTTTTTTTGGGACAACCCTGTTGGTATGGTAGGTAGTACCTACCTACATGCTCTTTGGTACCTACCTTTACATAAAGGTAACTGTAGGTAGGTAAGTGTAAAAATCGCTATAAACCCGCACGCGAAGCCGCGAACAACCCACGACACAGCGGAGTGTGGATTACTCTTCGCGGCTTTGCGAATAAATAAAATGATCCTCGTTTCGTCCCGCAACAGTCTCCTCACTCGCAGCGTAGTGTTACATGCTCTTTGACTCGCAGGACAAAGCGGGAAAGAGGCGCGAATCACGCGCGAATCCGTGAAAAACCGTTTTTTTTAAATTTTCCATTGTTCGTAATTTGCGTAATTTTTTTTTTGTTTTACGAAATTCAATAAGTATCAAGGATTTATTCGAATGTCGAACTAACCACATTTCACCTAAACTTTTTTGAAATCAACCTCGACCAAGCACCATACATGGGTTGAATTCCAAATTCAATATTTTTTACTTTATTTGTGTATAGTCTAATAATTGGATCCCAAAGTTGAGAAAAACTTCTGTAATCTTCAGTAAACTTCAATGTACCTAATTTCTTTTTCTGCGTCCGCCATTTTGTTGTTGACCGGTTTGTGGCACAGAAATCCATCTGCGTCGGGAAGAAGAGTTTCACAGCGCCCGCTACGCTTTCAACTGTGTGTGTGTCATACATACATAGTGCATGCGTCAAGGGCATGCTTCACGTGCGCTGTTGACTGCGCTGTGATGCATGCCTTTTATGAACAAAAAAGGGCACAGTGTGGACTTAGCTATGGTCGATACGTGACTAGGTTAATTTCTTAAAAAGTTTTCATGTTTTTCTTTTTTTATTTGTAGGCAGTGCAATAAGAATGATAACTACAGCTTAACTCAGAATAAAATCTCATTGCACCTAAACAGTTTGACGTAGGTATAGGTAGGTACTTTTAACAGTCATTGGTTTCAATTGCCTCGCAGAAAGTATAAAAAGTAGAGTAGGTACCTACCTATGCATCACGGGCTTAAATCTGTATTTGTCTTGGCTCGGGAGTTAACCCTAGAATTCCTCTTACTAGGGGTTCAATATAGCGCCCGGGTAATAATACACTACTTTAAGCCCTCGTTGCATAATCTACTATATTGTACACCACATAGACATACATATAACGTACCTACCTACAGACACAAAACATTAAAATAAAGTACCGTACAATGTGCGGTGTTTTTTAAAGTTCTATAGCTGAAGGGTAATAATATAACTGGCCAAGTGCGTGACGGGCCACGCTCAATGTAGTGTTCCGTAGTGTTCCGTATTGCCCGTATTTATAGGCTTGGTTTTCCTTTGGGGCACCACCACTTGGTCTGGTCGGCGTTATCAATGACTGTGTCGCCATGCCAAATTACAGTTTTCTAATATTAATAATCTCCAAGCAAGCCGCGGACAGGCGGTTATGGCGAAACTTTATGGGGTGAATCTTCTTAAAAATTCTGTTCCATACATTTTTTATGTTTATCCTAAAATTGAAAGTCCAAACAATTTCATTTTATCGGTCGTTGTGGCAAATTTAATTTTAAAATTAATAGCGCATGGCATCTATCGCTGCGCGGGGCTACCTATAAGTAATTGTTACCAGTCAGTCACTTGATGTACAACCTTTCACGTAAGTAAACAGTGAACATTCGTCAGGCAGCCTGAAGTAGGTAGGTACCATTTACTTCGTAAGCCCCAAGCTTTAAACTTATCTACAAATCAATGATACTTTCAAAAGGGGAATGTTGTAACTATCATCTATAAATATGTGGGTAGGTAAGTGCCTACCTATATTTTTTTGAGCGAAAGAAGCGTTCGAAGATCTTAGTGACAAGTTGAGCGGTTGAGCAAACCCCTACAACGCCAAATCTCGCTCAACTTGAGCGAGATTTGGCGTTGTAGGAACCAAGTTGAAGCCAATTACATAACCGACCCTACAGACCCTAAACCGACCCTAAACCGGCCCTGCTACTCTGCAAAACGAAAAACGAAGTTTCGTGACAATTTTCGGGGTCAGCTTATGTTGGTGGATACTGAATTGTCACGAAACTTCGTTTTTCGTTTTGCAGAGTAGCATGGCTGATCCGAGCTTTCTAGCTCGGATCCGGTTTAGGGTCGGTAGGTACTTACCTACACTCAACTTGGACCTTTCAATTACTTTCGAATTCCAAAATCAAAGCAAACGACGAGAACTGAATCCGGGTCCCACGAAAGCATTAGTTTCTGTGGGGGTGGTAAGTAATTATAACCAAAATGTTTTTAAGTCGAAACTCGTGTTTCGACATTTTGGTTTTAATTATTTCAGCAGTAAAAAAATTTGTAGGTGTTTGTTTTTGTTCGTTGTTGGTTGATGACTGCACCGAACTGATGAAGTTGTTTGCAGTGTAGTCACATTGATAGGTTACTTAGGTACCTACTTCGTTAGGTACTTTATAAAATTAAGAAAAATCTCTTTTCCATTACGAATTCGTTAGATTCGTGGAGAAGAAACACTTTTGGTTGGATTTTATTCTGAGTATGGCTGTACTGTATGTTATCATTATCTTTGCATTGCCTACATATAAAAAAAAACATAGAAACATTTTACGAAATTTATTTTCACCCGCGCACAAAAATAGCCCAAGTTGCCATTGGGGGCGATTCTGAGTGTCGCAAAAGCTAAACTAAGCTAACTAAAATTATTGCCATCCTTTTTATTCCCATCGCTATGAA
The DNA here is from genome assembly GCA_963582015.1 of Xanthorhoe designata. Taxonomy (NCBI): domain Eukaryota; kingdom Metazoa; phylum Arthropoda; class Insecta; order Lepidoptera; family Geometridae; genus Xanthorhoe; species Xanthorhoe designata. The sequence goes on from OY757058.1 coordinate 4,924,068, forward strand.
AGGGACGGCAACAATTTTAGTTAGCTTAGTTTAGCTTTTGCGACACTCAGAATTGCCACTATTATGAACTTAGTTCGCTTCGCTCGCTCACTCAATTGATTAAAGTGTGATAGTTTAGTTAGGTGTATGTAGTCCGTGTAGCGAAGTTGCACTTGGTGGCCACCAACCACACTCTGTTTTCGCTACTCTTCCCTAACTAAGCAAAATAAAACTATTACAGAGCTAGGTATTAAAAAAAAGCTTATGATAGGTTTCTTTACTTTGTTTGACTGGCTTCCCGAAGCTTGGCTAGGTATTTAGATAGTTAAGGGATCGCTTTAAAAAAAAAAGCTAGCCCCACACCTCCAGGTTGTTTCCCTGGTGTAGGGAGCCGTGTTGGAAAAGGTATTAGAATCATCTAGCATGTAAGACGAAACTAAACTATAAAGATAAATTAAGGTAATTATCAAGACCTTTGTATTATTTTGTCCCGACGCCGACTTTTAAACTGGATTCACTTTGTATCAGCCGTGGTCTGGGGCAGGGTAGACTGAAGTTATGGAGATTCCGCAGCAAAGCGGAGGCTTTGCTGCGGAATCTCCATAACTTCAGTTTGTTGAACTACCCTCATTGATTGCCAGATTTACACTTGATTGCCAGAAATGATCATAAGGTTCACACTAAGTCAGCATACTACGTACACTTGTTCTGGACACGACGAAACATAGTAATAAGTAATTGTGACGCGCCAATCGCAATGAAGAACCCAATCATCCTGGATGGCCGCCATCACATCGCCAGACTCATTACATTACGGGAGCATTGCGCGGCAGGGCACGCCAATAGGGAGCGCGTAACAAACACCTTGAGGCAGAATTATTGGATTAGGTATTCATCTGCGACCGACTGTGCGCGGGATAGAGCGAGAGTGTGGACTCTGCCGCGTGAGGAAAGCCAAGCCGAGACCGCCGGCAACAGGAGACCTGCCGAGAGCCCGCCTCGAGCCATTCCAACGTCCCTTTAGTCAGTGTGGGACTAATTACTTCGGGCCTATGATCGTGAAGATCGGACGATGACGAGAGAAGAGGAGGGGAGCCTTATATACTTGCCTCACCTCACCACTCGAGCCGTTCATCTGGAGTTAGTGCCGTCGCTCTCCATAAACTCGGCGATCATGGGGTTAACGAGAATGGCTGCGCGACGAGGATGGCCTCGACTAATGATGTCGGACAACGCTTCAAACATCCGCGGAGCAGATAAGGAACTTCGGGCTGCTTATGCGGAATGGGCCCCAGCACTAGAGAGGAGAGACAACTGCATCGCATGGAGTGGCGATTCATACCCCCTGGAGCACCAAATCAGGGGAGAGCGTCGGAAAGACTGGGGCGATCCGTAAAAGTAGCACTAGCCGCCACCCTGACAGAAAAGGAACCTCCAGAGGAAGTGCTTTACACCCTACTTACGGAAGCGGAGTTTTCCATCAACGCAAGACCACTTACGCACGTCAGTGTCAACCCTGAGGAACCTGAGGCACTGACTCCGAACCACTTTCTGTTGGGATCATCAGATGGTCTACCCACCACTGGGCCGTGAGACGAAACAGATCGACGAACATGGAGGGCAAGCTAAGCGCTTGCTGAACACTTCTGGCAGCGCGAGTACCTGCCTACATTGGTACCTCGCGGTGAGCCTATGAACAACAAGCAACCGCTACAAGAAGGAGACATCGTCGTCGTCGTGGACCATACCCTACCTCGGAATGTATGGCCGATGGGAATCGTCCAGCGAACTTACGAGGGACCCGACGGAGGCGTACGAGTAGCAGACGTTCGAACGAAGACTGGAGTCTTCAAGCGGCCTACCAGCAAGCTCGTCGTGTTGGTGAAAGAAGAGGCTACGCGAGCTACGCCGCGCCGGGGGGAGGATGTCCTGGACACGACGAAACATAGTAATAAGAAATTGTTATTGTTAATTGTAACAAGGTAGAGTTACATTTGTTATAATAATAATGAAATAAACGATAAGATTGCCGTAGTTTCATGGTTGACCTTGAACATAAGTGCTTAACAAAAGCATTTCTGACGCTTCAGCGGCCGCTGCCACGGCACGCTCGCTACGCTCGCTCGCCTCGCGCGTTAGTGGTCACTGTTTAAACATAACCTAAGTAACTGTTTCGATCTGGGTAGATGTAATTTTTGATACGAGTTCGGCCATGAGGAATAACCAGCTATTACTTCAGTTCAGCCTGCCCGCGACCACGCCTGATGCAATCCAGTCGAAACGTCGGGACAAAATAATTGTAAAGGCAGGTATTCCCGTTGGTACCTACATTATCTATCTACATCTATAATACTTCTATACTATATATAATATTATAAAGAGGTAATGTTGGTTTGTTTGTTTGTATGTTTGGGGTAATCTCCGAAACTACTCATCCGATTTCAAAAAATCTTTCACCGATGTGTAGCATGGACTTTCCGAATGAACATAGGCTATATTTTATCAAGGTAGGTACCACGTGAGCGAAGCCACGAGTAAGTTAGCTAGTTTTTTATAATCTCATTCACTTTCAAGAACATGGTGCCATTATTTTGGGTCTTGCTGCTACTACTTTTGGGTCGTTGGAGTCAACTGGCAGCAGAGGAAATTCAAGACTTCACGGAGTCATACGATCAGGATAACGTTTTAAAACGGCAAAGTGGTTCAAGAGAGTCTTTTGCAAGAATGTTGAGATCGAATCTCGGGGAGGAGTCGTATCAGAAATGCCTAGATCGTGCTAAGCGGATCTCATCTACTACGAACACTTTGAAGGGACCTTTAGTCGATAAAAACTTATTTATGGATTGTGTATTGAGTGAGCAATGGGAAAATTCAGTATTATCTCTCAATAAATCCAGGAAAAGTGGTAGACGTTCTCAGATGTCCTTTATAACTATGTACAACACTTTAAGGTTTAAAAGAACAATAGATCCTGAAATGAAGGAAAATTATGACTGTTTTTCTAAAACTAGGACAAATGTAAGTGTAGTACCTAAACAAGACTGCTATTGGAACGAAACAAATAAAAGTTCTCAAAAGGGTTTCGAAATTTTCTGGACTAGCATTGGTCCTGATATATTATACACTGTGACTTTGTGTTGTTTTCAGAAAAGTTTCCACAAGAAAAAGAAAATAAATTGTGGTTTTTAATGGCATACGTTAGGGTACTAGCTACAAAAATTAAAAATCCAACGCGAATCATTAGTTTGCTAAGGAATATAAACTCTCTTGAAGATACGTTAGATAAGTATGAAAGACGTATTCAAAAGGCGGAATCAGTAATAAACTTCTTTTCTAAAGTTAGTAGTACTATAATAAAGTTGATCCCGGCCGCCGGGAGGTAAATTAAGCAAAAAAATAGGTTTAAGTAGGCCTACTTTTCATTCTCATGCTCTAAAAGTAGGTAGGTAGGTACTGAACCCAATTATGTAGCTACTTTTGCTTACACCTAACTTTCACCCCACCTTTTCTAATCTAAGTATATAAAAAGGCCTGACCATGTGGTTTTCAGAGCCAGTCAACATCTACTTAAATTTAGTCTCAATAGCACAATACTTTAATTAACTTATAAATTAAAACTTGTATCCTGTAAGTTATAAATAAACGGTCCGGTCCGGTGTAAAACGTGTTTTTCTTAAAAAGGACTTTCGAATAATTAAAGTAATTTATAAATATATAATTTAATATTATATTACTATTACAAAAAAAAAAAAAAAAAAACTAACAACCACCTCTGGACCATCTTTCAAAGTAACAAAGGGAGTCAAGCAGGGAGACCCGCTTTCCCCAAAATTGTTTACTAGTGCTCTAGAAGAAATATTCCGAAAGTTAGCGAGTGCCTGGGAAGAGAAGGGGATTGTCGTTGGCGGAGTGAGATTAACAAATCTCCGCTTCGCCGACGACATTGTCCTTTTTTCTCAGTCAGCCTCGGAGCTACAAATGATGCTTCAACAGCTAAGCACTGCAAGCTTTGATATTGGACTTGGAATGAATAGGTCAAAAACCAAAGTCATGACCAACAGCGTTGAAACCATAATAACGGTGGATGGAGAAGATCTAGCATACGTCCAAGAATATATCTACCTAGGCCAAATAGTCTCCTTCCAGGACAGGCAAGTTAAGGAAATCGCTCGGCGAACCGAAAATGCCTGGAGGAGCTATTGGTCTATGGGAGATATGATGAAGGCAGAATTACCGCTGTCACTTAAGCGGAAATTAATGGACGTATGCATGCATCCTCCCCGTTCTCACATATGGTGCGCAAACATGGTCGTTGACTAACATTCTTAAGTCCAAGCTCAAAGTTTGCCAACGAGCAATGGAGCGCAGCATCTTGGGTGTCAAGTTAACGGACAGAGTCCGAAACACCGAACTGCGCTCCAAAACTAAAATTGCTGATGTGGCTTCGAAGGCCGCTACGCTAAAATGGAATTGGGCAGGTCATGTCTGTCGGATGCCAGATGAGCTGTGGGCGAAGGTAGCTACCGAGTGGCGCCCCGACCCAGCGAGAAGGCGACGCGGCAGACCAAAACGGAGGTGGAGAGATGAAATCGACCAGTTTTTGCCGGACTGGAGGGTAGTTGCCGAGGATCGTGAGGTGTGGAAAGAGTGGGGGGAGGCCTTTGCCCAGCAGTGGGATCATCACGGCTCATAATAATAATAATTACTATTACAACTAGCCCATACTGTCCCATTGTTGGGCAAAGGCCTCATATTATAATTTTAATTATAATATTCATTATAATATTATAATTTAATAGACATAGACATAGACATAGACATAGACATGACGTTTATTCGCAAAAACTGTACACAACAACACAAATATTACAAACAATTATACACAAGAGAAAAATAACACAAAAGAAAAAAAAAAAACAAAACAACAGATTTTAACAAAAATAATAAAAAATAGAAAATAAATAAACATCATCATCAATATTAATATATAAAACAATAAGCATTTTTCTGGAATCAACGCACAGACCAAACCGCTGAAGCTATGAAGCTGAAATTTGGAAGGTAGCTTCCTTTTAAAACAAAACTGAGCACTAAGAAGGGATTTTTCGAAATTCCACCCCTAAAGGGTTGAAAAGGGATAAAAACCGTTGTTTGCAACTTTTTAATGCGTAAAGCGATTTTATTAAAACTTGGTATAAATATTGTACTTAAATGATAAATAAAATTTAATTACACATTTTTCAGAAATTTTCAAAAAAACCCCTGAAATGCAGTGTCGAAGTTTGGAATGAAACGTATTAATAGGAGGTGCGATTGGCATGAAAATCGGTTTGGATACTATAAATGCAAAATGGTTGGACACGTGTTTCAGGAATTTAAAAAAAATACCCTAAAAAGGGATAAAAACTGATGTCAAAGTTTGTATGGGAAATAAACGGGCTTAGAGATTTGCTTGAAACTCTGTTGCAATCATGTTGCAATACTTAAAAAACAAAATAAATAGACACGCGTTGAAGGGTTTTTACAAAAAACCCTTAAAAGGGGTGAAAACCGATGTTAAAAGTTTGAAGTGGAATGTATTAAAGCGAGGTGAGATTGACTGGAAATTCGGTATGGAGACATTGTATAATAACTACAAAAGAAATGGTTTGTATACTAAGTACCTATTACAAACTGATTGGTTCAAATTCGCACGATAGCTTCTTGAATATTTTGCAAGCGGATTTAACAGTGTCAGAATATAAACCGACCAACAGTCAGCCTTTTCTAGGAGCAGAAAAAATCAAAAAATCAAAATGTATTTATTCAGTACGATCGTTTATAGACCACTTTGACATGTCACGTTCTTAAAACTAGGTGATTCTACTGCCTGTTCCAACGCGATTCCCTACACCAGTAAGCAAAATCCAGCGTCATTGACGCATTTGTCTAAAAAAATACAAGTTAATACAACCTATGATGCCTTCACATTTGAGAGTTACTTTAGTTTTGATAATAAATTTTAAGAGACATTTTTACCAAATTTGCTTAGTTGTATAGTGATATAAATTCGATTTTACTCCATTCATTCACTCTATTAAGGGTTTAATTTCTAGAAATCCCTTTTAAGTCGGTAGGTAGGTACACCTCTATTTATCAAGATTGTTAATTTTTCGTTACTTTGCTGGGCAAAGTCTACTAAGTTAAGCGGCGTTAGTTTTCGATCTAGCTGAATTATTGATTTGTGTAGGGAAGATGTTTCAGATTTAGAGTGGAAGTAGGTTCGCAATTATGTTATTTGTTTGCTAGGTATGTAAGTTTTGGATATCGATGATACCTCTTCCGCCCTCCGTCCTTGGCAGCACTATAATACATATTCTAGTGAATAACAACGGTGCTTTCATTCGATTAGTTATTAATTATGGTTCAAGTTAAGTTTCACATCTACCTACAAATAATATAAGTATATATAAAAAAAACTTAAGAGCTCAGCTCTTGTCGGTGTAATGATGCAATTTCCTCCATATACTTCTTTCCAATGCAATCTCTTTTACTTCTTGATACGACATGACAGCGACCTAATAAACCTAATACTTACCTATTTAATAATAAAACTCAAAGATTTAAGTACTTACCTACTTAGGTACTTAACTTGAATTGAAATAAACAAATATGTTGTGTTGATACTAACCAACCCATAAAACATCTGGAATTTCATTTAATTGAAAATTATTTTGGATTTCCATTAAATTGGAAGTAAGTATAGGTAGGTACCTACCTACGTTATGTCACGATAATAAGTAGGTAGGTACTTAGTTCATTAAGGTGCCTTTATGGGTGAAACTAGCGCCACCGCCGATTTTATTTGATTATTACGTTGAACCACAGATAAAAGAATACGTTGAACAAAGGAATTTAAAAAAACTGAATGTAGGTACAGTTTGTGAAACCTATCATAAGCTTTTTTTTAATACCTCTGTAAGTTTCATTTTGCATAGTTTAGCAGGAATAGCGAAAACAGAATTTGGTGGCCACCAAGTGCAACTTCGCTATATCTCCTAAACTATGCAAAATGAAACTATTACAGAGTTATGATAGGTTTTACAAACTGAACATTCAGTTTTTAAAAAATCCTTTGTTCAACGTAATAATAAAATAAAATAGGCGGTCACGCTAGTTTCACCCATAGAGGCACCGATAAGGTTTGTGACATAAGTACCTACGTATTGACTTTCATTAAAATGAAGGTTTTGAGACATCCATTTAATTGGGTGTATTATTTACAGGTTGCCCCTATTACGCCAACAATCATGGCGAATCAAGTCCTAAATTTAAATTTAAATTGAAAAAGAAAAATACTGAGCTTTATAGGAAACATTTTTGATCCCCTAGGTTTAGTAGGCCCAATAGTAGTGGTAGCCAAATTATTTATGCAAGAGCTATGGTCCTTGCAAATAGGATGGGATGCTCAGTACCCAATGACCAGTTTCTATTATTTGTTATTCAGCCACAATCGTCCCACTGCAGGGCAAAGGCCTCCCTCCCCTTCTTCCACTCTTCGCGACTTAGCGCGTCCACAGGCCATGTGCTAAGGTAGGAGTCCAGCTCGTCCCGCCATCTCATCCTGGGTCTTCCACGTCGTCGTGTCGCGTTGTGTGGGTCTACTCCGTGGTCTAGTTTCTATACTGGAACAATTTTCTGAATAAATTGAAACTTATGGGAAAGATAATACCTAGTAAATAGGTGTATCAACAGTAAAGATATTTCTACTGTAGAATTAGGTAGTAGGATATTCTTATGCATCAATGAAAGCCTTTGGCTGTTGTCTATACTTAAGAATTTTCAAAAACGATGGTTCAGTGCAAACAGAATTGGTTTGTTCCAAGTCCCGTGTTGCCCCATTAAATAAAAGTCTTACAATTCCTCAACTTGAACTCAATGGAGCTCTCCTTTTGGCCCAACTAGCACACAGGTAGGTAAAGTCTTGTCGGACAGTGTCGGACAGATTTTCAGAGCTAGAGTCATATTTGTATACCTATAGTGACACGCAGATAGTTAGCATGGATAAGGGCGCCTTCAAATTAGCCGCAAATCGATCCATATCGCTGGACGACTCTCAACTTCATCGATAAATTCTTCAACCTGATTTTCGTTCATGTTTAGACATGTACAAAGAAAAGAATAGTTACGTGCGCACCTTCACTAGTCGATCGATGAACTGAAGCGCGGCCGCAGCGCGGCCGCAGCGCTGCAGTCGCGCTGCCTCCGCGCGACATTTGCGGCTAATTTGAAGGCGCCCTTAGGTTGGGTAAGGTAAATACAAATACCTATTTATGTTATCAATAGAGTCAAGCAAATTACAGAACTAACCAATCAGAGACAGTGGGGGTTTGTGAAAACTTCTGACAACCCTGCAGATTTATTAGGTGTTAGGGGTGTTGCTCTCAACCTTCTCACTTCTTACTTAAGTGACAGATTACAGAGAGTTGACGTAAATGGTAAATGTTCTCCAGGGTCGTTGGTAACAATGGGTGTGCCACAGGGATCAATATTAGGTCCATTTCTGTTTTTAATTTATATAAATGATTTACCTCAAATAATTAAAAATAACCATGAGATTGTACTGTTTGCAGATGACACTTCACTTTTATTCAAGTTGAAAAGACAACAGGTTAACTTTGACGAAGTAAACAATGCTATCTCCACGGTTGTAGAATGGTTTAATGTGAACAATTTATTATTAAATGAAAAAAAGACAAAATGTATACGATTTATATTACCAAATGTTAAACAAGTTGTAGGGGTAGTTTGCTGAACCCTACATTTAACTTGATAATTGCTATGATTTGATTAGACCGGGAGATGATATAAATAAAACGACTGCTCGTCGCGGAAGTGAGTTTTGAACTGAATTTATTGTAAAAGTAAAATGCTTGCTAAACACGGTTGCACAATGCATTTTGTGCTGAATGTGCGGGTTGGCCCGTACATGCTCCCCGCAAGAGAAAGTAAAAGACATTAGGGCCAAAAATGATAAAATCGCCGTCCCCACCGAATAAAATCGCAATCGAAAAATACAAACTTTACAGGAGAATTAAAAAACCGTTTTTGGTCTATAACTTTTCAGTTAGTTAACATAGGAAGATCGTTTATATACCAAAACATAGCTTAAATTATCACAAATAATATGATATTACAGAAAAAAATCAATAATTTACCATAACGAAGATATTGTTAAAATAAATATTACCAGAATTGAAAACACATTTTTTAACTGTAATATAACAATACCATTTTATTCGTGGAAATCGTTGACGTGACCTGCATAGTAATAGTCAATCGCGATATTGTTGACTACAAAAATGCGATATTGACTGTTTCGGTATTGTAATGTTACCATAGTATTCGGTGTTCAAATATGTTGTAACAAATATCGTAAAACTAGATTACGTTCATTTTCCATGGCAAGTGCATTAAGTTTGTTTAGTGTAATATCCGATACCGATTAATCTCCTAATGAAAATGTCATCGTATGTATATGGAGATTAAATGGTTTTTTCGTTATATTTAGTCCAAATATAAAAAAAAACATTGTATTTGAAATTATTTATTTATGTACTAATGCAAACTTAGCAATTTCACAATAAAAAGACTCTTATTCATAGTCTATATTGGTATTTAGACTGTCTATTGATATTCTAATATAGCAAGCACTGGGTTTTGTAAATTTAGGCTTATGCAGCTTTAAAGCTGGCACATACACAACGAAAGTAAATCGTCATGGAGGGGTTTACTTATTGTATACCACTCGTACTTACACCTGTTAAAAAACCCCCACAGCAGCGATCGGTTCAATATGACTTTTGGAACGTCGCCCACGCCTTTGATTTACAGTAAGTATCTTTATCAGCTTCAAATTCGAAGAATCAATCATTATAATATCAGTTTCTATACGAAGAATGAGAAACTGATATATTTGTAAAGTAATTTCAAAAATGCAACATACCTAATGGGTTTTACATGGGTTCAACATTTGATTTTTCTGCCTTGGGTAGGTAGGTATCCTTTGTACAATTTTCCCAGATACCAGAGTATTAATATCGTAAAAATCACTGCTGCATTTCTTTCAAGCCTGGCTACTATTCTATATTTCTGGCCTGGCATCTCATCCTATCATGCCATCGATAGGAAACCCGCGGCGTAGTCAGCCCCACACGTATAGAACATTGCCTTTTCTGTGGGAATGGCCGGCTAAGCTGAGAGGATGGTTTCCCAGACAATCTTAACAATGTCCCAGGTACTACAGTGTCTTATTATGCGTGGGCACAGACTACTATTAGATGCTAACGCATAACGTGGGTAATGATTGTTTCCTGATGATGTGTAAATCATCTTGTGAAAATGGTCGGAGTTTTTTAATATCACACAGTTTTCTAATTTTACATTGCTTGTCTTGTCCTACAGAATGCTGCATGATAAGGGTGATGGCATACCCTCACTCTGACTATGCCAGTCTCATAAAAACCTTGTCTTTTAGTTTCATAACCAAAAGTTATAAGGGCATAGATAATCATGGCAAAAATAAATCTGTTTTTATTTTGCCCCGCGCATCAGAGTAAAGTAATATATTTTTATATCTCTTTCTGCAATACAACTATAATAAGTAACTCCTGTTATGGTGAGAATTCGGCTCTTGAAGTTGTTGACGCATACGTATACTACGTATCTAGGACAAACCGTCCATTAGGTAGGCCCAACTTCGAGAAATCAGTCAGTCAAGAGGTCGTCGAATCCAACTTGGATGGGCTGCATTCGGGAAAATTCGCTACATCCTTTCGTCCAAAATATCATAGTGCCTACTAAAGGCGAAGGTATTCAACCAGTGATGACTTATAGATTCGAAACGTGGTGCTTTACCCTAGACCATATGAATAGGCTCAGAGTCTGTTTAATCTCTGTAATCTGTGTCTTCAGTTTGTGTAGGTAATCTGTTTCATAGATACAGGGAGCAAATTCCACATGCTTAAATCTAATTCGTTTTAAAAAGTGAGTAATTATACGCTGTCCTCTATAAAAATGGTCTAATTATTGCGGTTGCCAAATAAACAAAATAACATTTTTATACCGGAATAATATGGTAAACGTACATTACCGAAATGAAGATGATTATGTCCTACCCGAATATGAACGTAACGACAGCTTACTATAAAGAGTAAGACAATGCGTTGTCGGTAATAACCTGTTACGATGTTATTCGAGGGAAAAAGGTGCTTATAGTTTCCGGACAATAATATTGTTAAATCCATTACAAAATGTCTAAATCCTAAAGTATTCGTACGAATCGGCTGAAAAAAATTGACAAGGTGTATTTGGGCCTCTACAACAATTATTTCGATTAAAAGCACTTCTATCGTAATAGTCGATTACGATATTATTCGGTGGGGGCGGCGAAATAGTAATTTAAAATTAAATATCAACTTTAAACAATATTAATTGATTGATTTAAATTATCTTAGTTAACTAAAATTAGAGTTTATTGGTGCACTGAAATCACAACGCGGCACGATAGGCGACGTTGCCTTATTGACTCGCGCACTAACACTTTGATACACAACACTATCACTGATGGATTGCTGAGGAGGCAGATTACCGCGCGCCGTGGTCGGTGCTTGCGGCGTTCGGAGCGACCACGCGCCGCGCCCGCGGCGACACCACCACACCGAGCTTGCCAGGATACTCACGCCGATGACAACGTATATTACCGCATAGTGGTGGATGTCGTGATATGATATGCTTGATGCGATCGCTTCGTTCTCTTTCACGACCTTGATTCTTTCGTCGATGTCTCTCATCTCTTTTTGATCTTTTTCGAAGTTTTCTATGGACTCCTTAGGTATGGAGACATTGATAATATGATTGATGGGGGCAATCACAGGGGCTTTGATATTTGATTTGATATACATCTCGCTTGTTTTCTGATCGTGAGCAATAATTTCGAAAGTATCAGTTTTTATAACGCAACCATTATCTATAGCTAGTATACCGGAACGTGTCAGCTGATGAATAGTAACTTGATCGCGGCACATTGTTCGAAGTTGACATCGATTACAGCAAAAATAAATGTAATTGTTTAATGAATGACTTTCCACCCAAATGTCTTCACAAGGCTTGATTGATGTTTCACATGCTGCATTCTTCCTTTGACAGAATTCCATATCGCCGCCGATCCGGTAGATAAGCTTGTTTATATGACATAAATATGTTCCTTCATCCGTTACCAGACATGATTTTATTCCGGTTTCTGAAAGAGTCATATATGTATCTTTTTTCAAATTGATTGCTACGTAGTTTGATAAAGGTTTGATGGTTATCATGCTGTTTTGCTTCTGCTCGGGAATTGGAATGATTTTGAATATTTCGAAGAAATCTCTACTAATTAACGGGATTCGTAGTTCAAATAATAGGAAGTCAGTTATCATTCTTGCTTTACATGAGATAAGTTTGAAGATACTTGATAAATCTTTATGAATGTTGTTGATAGGTAGCATAACGTCATTTAAAACATGGCTTGAAATTATGCTGAGTTGATTCTGTAGTTGTTTCGACGTTATTAAATAGGGACTTAATCGCCCATGAAACGAGTCAGTGATTGTGTCCAACAACATTTCTTGTAAGTGTTTCATATTCTGTAATATATTGCTCGCTACTATCGCTCCTGTGTTGAACTCGTTTGATAGTTGGATTTCAGTTTTCAGAAGTCCTTGCGTTTTTTCCGTCCGAATAAATTGTTGATGGACAATCTTGTACTGTCGAGAAGTCGTATTTTCAATACGTTTTAGTACATTAAATTCTGCCTCTATGATTGACGTTTGATTTTTTGAAAGAGTTGAAATATGCTGTTGGTTATTTCGTAACAGTTGAATGTCTTGTTTATACTGTTCTGCGAATCTGCTGTCGAGTACGCCGAATAGCGAGTTCGCCAGGTAACCTACACCGTCGATAAGGCCCCGGCGGCGCCGGCGCTTATTAGCAGGGCGCGTGCCGTCTTGCTGACTAAGAAGAAGTTGATTGTTGTAATCTAACTCATTGAGCTCGTGCCGTAATTGTAACAATATCGTGTTACAATAAGAGTTATCTTCAATTGTTTTGCACAAGCGCTCTAGGATTATTGTTGATTTGTTGAGTGCCGTAATTCCTTCCCAATAAGGTTGCATATTGTAGTAAACGACAAGTTTCCACTCATCGCGCATGATGTTCATGTTTGATAGTTTGTCAAAATAGAGATGCTGATTTTCTCTAAAGTTTGTTACGTTTAACGTGCATTGAGATGATGTTATGATGCTGAGAAAAATAATCAATGACGCGAACATTGTTGATAATTTAATGCTTGGTTTTGATATTGATGAAGTTGATTTATTAATTTGCTTTTGTTCGCTTTGTTCATGATCTCGTACAGGTAGAGTAGATATTTTTGTGACTGGTCGTTTAAGAAATCCATTTTTTGTTTTTAAGGTTACTACTCGTACGTGTGAATCTGATCCCGTGTGTAACTCGACAACCCTTCCCATTAACCACTTTCCAGGAGGCAAATTCGCATCATGGATAATAACAACGTCATTCAATTCGATGTTTTTACTTGCTTGCTTCCATTTGCTTCTAGCTGACAACTGAGTGAGATACTCACTCCGCCATCGTTGCCATAAATCCTTTATAATTTTTTGAGTTAATTGCCACCGGGTTCGTAGGTCTGTTTCCGTCTCATATAGAGTTACGCTGGGTGTTCCCGTCAGAAAATGTGCTGGAGTTAAAAAGTTCATTTCATCGGGATCCTCTGTTATCGGACATAATGGACGCGAATTTAAACATCCCTCTATTTGAGCTAGAACTGTGTACAGTTCTTCGTAGGTAAGAATTTGCTCTCCTATTACTCTTTTGAAGTGATGTTTAAAGCTTTTTACAGCCGCTTCCCATAGCCCCCCACCTGTGGGCCAAAGGGGCGCATTAAAATGCCATTTGATTTCCATACTTAACACTTCTGCTTGTATTTCATTGCTTTGTAATGCTTGTTGTATTTCTTGATATTCTTTCTGTAGGACTCTGTTAGCACCGACGAAGTTACGGCCATTATCGCTGTAGATATGGCTGGGAGTACCCTTCCTAGCTGACATTCGTCGTAATGCTGCTATAAACGCCGATGTGCTGAGGTCGGAGACTAACTCGAGGTGTACCGCTTTCGTGGCCATGCACACGAATACAGCCACATACCCTTTTGTGTTTTTGATTCCACGACCTTTGCTTGATTTGACATAAATGTGTCCGGTGAAGTCTATCCCGGTGTGCGTGAATGGCCTCGATGGGTTACTTCGTGATTCCGGTAAATCTCCCATGATTTGAGCTTTCATTTCGGGATTATGTTTTGCACATGTAACACAACGTCTGATGCGAGCTTTAGTTGCTCTGTTGCCTCCCAATATCCAATATTTTTGTCTGATAAAGCTCAACGTCAATCTAGCTCCTCCATGCAGCATAGTTGTATGCGCTTCGTCGATGATTAATTCTGTGAGACGTCCGTTGTGCTGAAGAATGATCGGATGTTGCATGACATCGCTGATCTGCGCGTGCTGTAACCTTCCTCCTACTCTCAGAATGTCATTGTTATCCAAGAATGGGTTTAGATTAATGATTTTGCTTTTTGTTTGTATGTTTTTATTTTGCTTTAAATTGCTTATCTCTTGTGAGAATAGCTCTTGCTGTTCATGCTTGATAATTTTTTGCTTTGCAATTTTTATTTCCTCTAATGTAAGGGAACCTTTTTGCTTTTTGCTTGATAAAAAGCGTAATACCCATGCTAGTATACGCGTAATTTTTGATATTGAACTGTGCTCGTTCAATAATATCGTCACTGGAAATATCACTTAACGTAAGGGACAAACCCCTGTTTTTCAGGAGAGCCAAAATAAGATTGTTTTTTTGGAAATTGATCTGTATCTTTTTTTCCTGACATCCGATTTGAATACTTCAAAGAGCAAAGTATCTTAGTTTTTCAGCACCTTTCTTACTATTATTTAAAAAATGTGAAAAAACTTATGGTTTAGAAGATAGCCTGTCCCTTACCGTAAAATTCAATGTAAAGCTGTACCTTACGTTATTCAAAATGAAGGTGAAAACAGTCTGCGATGATGTTAGGAACAACATATTAAATAAAGTAATAGGTAAGTTTAGCGTAAGGGTCTTTTATTAGTTTTCATTTGTTGTAAGTACATACAAACCTAGTAATATCACCCTTATTACTATCGAATTAGAGATCAAACCTTTTCGTATCTGTGTATGTGAGAAGAGAATAGAAATGACCTGACCAATTAAATCTACAATTTTCTATTTCCATGCCAGTTTTTCCTCATAATTAGACTAATTAGGTTTTAAATATTAGATAATCAGCCTAAAAATATATTTTGACACCTAGTGAGTAAACAGGAGGTTTCATAACGGCTTTGCAATTAAACGCAGAACAACAAAAATATATTTAAAATCTTTAATGGTAAGGACAAGTACTGAAAACAGAAGAGGAATAGAAATATTGGTGAATTGTGTTTTATAAATAAAGAATTGGATATCCTAAGAGTAGAGGTAGACCAAATAAAAAAAACTGTACGTAAGTAACTGTAGTGAGAAGGAGGTGTTACCTACATCTCCTTCTCAGGACCAGTTGTGAGAGTATGAACTTGATAAATTGGAGGCTTTGCTAGATCAAGACTCGTGCCCAATGCAAGAAAAGCTTGCAGAATCATTAGGAGTTGACCAAAGAACAATTTCTATACGTTAAAATGTCGTTGGATTCTGTCAAAAGCATGCAATTACTCCAAGTGAATTTAACGTAAGGGACAAAAAAATTCTTAAAGATACTTACAAGTCCGTTACGTTAAATATTTATGACTAATCTGTCTAGAACTTACTAAAAAAATGTGATGTAAGGGACATTTTTTTAAAGATATCAAAATTCTGAGTATGCCAGTCGATAGAGCGTCGAATTTTAGATCGAACTGCATATTTAACTCATTTTCGACAAAATGTCCCTTACGTTAAGTGATATTTCCAGTGACGATATGTTGATAATGCTTTCCTCATGCTTGATAATGTTATGTACTAGTTTTTCTGTTTTCATTTCTGTTTCATTTATGTATTTTGCTTGATTATGTTCTTTGGTGGAGCTGTAGGTAGGTAGCCACGAAGGTCCTTGCCACCACAAAGAATTGTTACGCAACTGAGGCACTGATAGACCTCTGCTCGCACTGTCAGCGGGGTTTTCTTGTGATTTTACGTATCTCCAACCGCTGGCAGGCATAATTTCAGTTATTTGGCGTGTCCTATTTGCTACGAAGGTTTTCCATCGACCTGGGTCGCCTTGCAGCCAGCCTAGTACTGCCGTGGAATCACACCATCCATAAACTTCGATACTGTATCCCGCTAAACACTCCTTGACCTTGGTCATGAGTTTTGATAATAAAAGCGCGCCGCATAGTTCTAGGCGGGGAAGTGAAACATTTTTGTTTGATGATACCAATCTTGATTTTGCTGCGACAAGTGTGATTTTTGATTCATTTTTATCAGTGCTTTGTATTTTACAATATATAACTGCTGCATAGGCTTTCATTGATGAGTCACAAAAACCATGCAGTTCAATGCTACTTGATATTGACGTACCTAACCATCTTGGTATTTCAAATTCATCGATGCCTTTTAATTCATCTTTGATTTTTAACCACTGATTCAAAATGGCTTTTGGTATCTCCTCATCCCATTGAATGTTTGAAGTCCATACGTTCTGAAATAGGATTTTGAGGCTTGTTGTGACTGGCGAAATCCATCCTAAAGGATCAAAAATTTTTGAAATGTCCGAGAGTATGGACCTTTTTGTGACCTTCTTGTTGGATGGTTCAATTTTTGATGTAAAAGTAAATTGATCTCCCACCGGGTTCCACCGAAGTCCCAAGGTTTTCGTTGATTCTGCTTGCTTAAAATCCATGATACTTTGTCGTTGATCCTCTTTGTCATTTAGTAACTCAGTTTTGTTTGAAGACCACTTTCTCAAGTTAAAGCCTCCTAACTTCATTACAGTGTTTAGATCGTGTTGTAACTTCCTTGCTGAAGTGATGGTATGACTACCGTGTACCAGGTCATCCATGTAAAATGATTCTTCGATGACCTTGGATGCTTCAGGGTACTTGTTCTGTTCGTCTTTTGCCAATTGTTTTAATGTCATCATGCTTAAAAATGGTGCAGCTTTCATTCCGTATGTGACGGTAGTGCACTCATATTCCTGTAGACTCTGATAAGGATCGTCTCTCCAAATGATTTTTTGTAGTTTCCTATCATCTGGATGAACCCAAATCTGCCTAAACATTTTCTCAATGTCGGCTGTGTAGGCTATTTTATATTGTCTCCATTTTAATATCAATGACTGAAGATCCTGTTGTAAATTAGGTCCTTTTTGCATCAAATCATTTAAACTTTTGCCACTTGATGTTTTCGCTGATGCATTGAATACGACGCGTAACTTCGAAGTTGTAGATTCCTTGCGCAATACACAATGATGTGGTAGGTAACATTCCGGTGTCGGTTTACGCGACGGTTCCGTTAACTGCATGTGACCTAATTCTTTATACTCATTTATAAATGATTTATATTCATCAGAAATATGTTTTTTCTCTAACTGAACGAATTGAGCTATTGCCTTTGTTTTCGACTGCCCCAGTTCAGCTGCAAAATTTTTTGCTAGAGGAAGTCTGACTTGATACTTTCCATCTGCAACACGTTTTGTCGTTTCTTGATAAAAACGAATACATTCCAAATCGTCCGATGAGTGTGATGGTTCATCTGTTATATCTTCTAGCTCCCAGAACTTCTGCATTTCGTTGATGTCGACTTGTACAATATTGCATTGTAAAGTTCTGGTACTCCCGCATAATATCCATCCTAGGCGGGTCTGCTGTGCAATCAATGCGGTCTGCTCTGATCGACATATACCTTCCAAGATGATGTTGGAGTATATATCTGCTCCTAATAAAATATCGATAGGACGACTTATATTAAAGTTCGGATCTGCTAGTTGGATGTTTTCCAAATAATCCCACGATGGAATAGAAAATGTGCTACTGGGCAAATTTTTCGTGAGATTTTTCATGATGTATGTGTCAGTGACAAAATGATAGTTGTTGTTAGTTGGCGTACATTTGATATTAATTACTCCTTTGCAAGCGTTATCTTTCGCTCCTATGCCGCTTATTACGCCTTTGCATCTTCGGCGCGGTAATCCTAATTGCTGTGCGGCGTTTTCAGTGATCAAAGATGTCTGCGATCCTTGATCAATTAGAGCTCGCATTGTTTGATAAGTTCCGTCCACTTTTTGAACTCTGATCATGGCCGTTGCTAACAAAATTTCAGGGGTTTCATCTTGTTGAGCCACGTGTGAGTTACTATTACGCTGACTTGAACGTGTGCTAATTTCATTTTCATTCGTTTTTTGCTTGTAAATGTCGCCGTCCCCACCGAATAAAATCGCAATCGAAAAATACAAATTTTACAGGAGAATTAAAAAACCGTTTTTGGTCTATAACTTTTCAGTTAGTTAACATAGGAAGATTGTTTATATACCAAAACATAGCTTAAATTATCACAAATAATATGATATAACAGAAAAAAATCAATAATTTACCATAACGAAGATATTGTTAAAATAAATATTACCAGAATTGAAAACAAATTTTTTAACTGTAATATAACAATACCATTTTATTCGGGGAAATCGTTGACGTGACCTGCATAGTAATAGTCAATCGCGATATTGTTGACTACAAAAATGCGATATTGACTGTTTCGGTATTGTAATGTTACCATAGTATTCGGTGCTTTAATATATTGTAACAAATATCGTAAAACTGGATTACGTTCATTTTCCATGGCAAGTGAATTGTGTAATATCCGTTACCGATTAATCTCCTAATGCAAATGTCATCGTATGTATATGGAGATTAAATGGTTTTTTCCTTATATTTAGTCCAAATATAAAAAAAAAACATTGTATTTGAAATTATTTATTTATGTACTAATTCAAACTTAGCAATTTCACAATAAAAAGACTCTTATTCATAGTCTATATTGGTATTTAGACTGTCTATTGATATTCTAATATAGCAAGCACTGGGTTTTGTAAATTTAGGCTTATGCAGCTTAAAAGCTGGCACATACACAACGAAAGTAAAACGTCATGGAGGGGTTTACTTATTGTAATATGCCACTCGTACTTACACCTGTTAAAAAACCCCCACAGCAGCGATCGGTTCAATATGACTTTTGGAACGTCGCCCACGCCTTTGATTTACAGTAAGTATCTTTATCAGCTTCAAATTTGAAGAATCAATCATTATAATATCAGTTTCTATACGAAGAATGAGAAACTGATATATTTGTAAAGTAATTTCAAAAATGCAACGTACCTAATGGGTTTTACATGGGTTCAACATTTGATTTTTCTGCCTTGGGTAGGTAGGTATCCTTTGTACAATTTTCCCAGATACCAGATTATTAATATCGTAAAAATCACTGCTGCATTTCTTTCAAGCCTGGCTACTATTCTATATTTCTGGCCTGGCATTTAATATCATGCCATCGATAGGAAACCCGCGGCGTAGTCAGCCCCACACGTATAGAACATTGCCTTTTCTGTGGGAATAGCCGGCTAAGCTGAGAGGATGGTTTCCCAGACAATCTTAACATGTCCCAGGCACTACAGTGTCCCATTATGCGTGGGCACAGACTACTATTAGATGCTAACGCATAACGTGGGTAATGATTGTTTCCTGATGCTGTGTAAATCATCTTGTGAAAATGGTCGGAGTTTTTTAATATCACACAGTTTTCTAATTTTACATTGCTTGTCCTACAGAATGCTGCATGATAAGGGTATGGCATACCCTCACTCTGACTATGCCAGTCTCATAAAAATCTTGTCTTTTAGTTTCATAACCAAAAGTTATAAGGGCATTAGATAATCATGTCAAAAATAAATCTGTTTTTATTTTGCCCCGCGCATCAGAGTAAAGTAATATATTTTTATATCTCTTTCTGCAATACAACTATGTTAAGTAACTCCTGTTATGGTTGAGAATTCGGCTCTTGAAGTTGTTGACGCATACGTATACCTACTACGTATCTAGGACAAACCATCCATTAGGTAGGCCCAACTTCGAGAAATCAGTCAGTCAAGAGGTCGTCAATCCAACTTGGATGGGCTGCATTCGGGAAAATTCGCTACATCCTTTCGTCCAAAATATCTTAGTGCCTGCCTACTAAAGACGAAGGTATTCAACCAGTGATGACTTATAGATTCGAAACGTGGTGCTTTACCCTGACCATATGAATAGGCTCAGAGTCTGTTAAATCTCTGTAATCTGTTTCTTCAGTTTGTGTAATCTGTTTCATAGATACAGGGAGCAAATTCCACATGCTTAAATCTTAATTCGTTTTAAAAAGTGAGTAATTATACGCTGTCCTCTATAAAAATGGTCTAATTATTGCGGTTGCCAAATAAACAAAATAACATTTTTATACCGGAATAATATGGTAAACGTACATTACCGAAATGAAGATGATTATGTCCTACCCGAATATGAACGTAACGACAGCTTACTATAAAGAGTAAGACAATGCGCTGTCGGTATTAACCTGTTACGATGTTATTCGAGGGAAAAAGGTGCTTATAGTTTCCGGACAATAATACTGTTAAATCCATTACAAAATGTCTAAATCCTAAAGTACTCGTACGAATCGGCTGAAAAAAATTGACAAGGTGTATTTGGGCCTCTACAACAATTATTTCGATTAAAAGCACTTCTATCGTAATAGTCGATTACGATATTATTCGGTGGGGGCGGCGATGTCATGAAGTATCGTATTATGACACTCTTCACATTCACGGCAACGTTTTGTAGAGAAACATTCATTGCCTTTGTGATCATAAAGACAATTTTTGCATAAATTATGTTTCTGCATGCATTGCTTTTTGATTGTTGGGGACATTTCTAAGAACCTTTTGCAATAAAATATTCCGTGTTCACCGCTGCAAACGGGGCATATTCTGTTTGATGAGAATGTTTTACTTGAAGCCGATTGCGAAATGTCTTTGTTACTTTGATATGATAGTTTATGATATGATTTACGTATGTTGGAATTCTTGAATGTTTTTTGTTCTTGTTGCTTTTGATTGATATTATTTTGCTTTCTTCTGCTAGACTCCATGCTCGTGAATTGGTTCTCTAAGAAAGAAAGAAATTCTGATAGGACTGGTATTTCTCGAGGCTGCTTAATTGATTTCATGTACTCGCTGTGTGTATCACTGTCTAATTTTTGACACAGGATATGCACGATCAGTGGGTCCCATGATGATACATCAACTCCCAAGTTTTTTATAGCATTCAATGTTTCCTGCGTAGTGTCATGAATGCGTTTGATGTTAGTAACGGATGATTGCTGCATTACTGGTAGGTTCATCAGGATATTGATGTGAGATGAAAATATCATTCTTTTGTTATCATACCTCTGCTGTAGGATGTTCCAACAAATGCTATAATTGTCAGAACTGATGTTTAGATGTTGAATTAGGCGTTCTGCTTCACCCTTCACTTTAGATTTTAGGAATTGCATTTTTTGTGCGTTTGATAAAAAGCTGTTACTGTGAATTGCTTCGGTGAAAAGATCTTTGAAGCAGACCCATTGATGATAATTCCCGTTAAAGCTTGGTACTTCCATCTTCGGAGTGGTCTTTTCTCTGTGAGACATAGACCAAAGTTTGCTGTTCAGAGCTTTCTTCGTGTCGTTATACGTTTTCTCGTGCTCCGAGAAAGTGCTCTCGTATTGCTCATTGCTGTCGTCCATTTCACTGTCTAATTCCCAGTGAACTTTATCAATAAGAGACCATCTGAATTCTAAATTCTTGATAATGTCTTCAAATTCCCATTTTTCCGTGATGATATCCACATTAATGCTGGAAACCGTTCTTACGAAGGCTTTGAAGTTGCTCATTTGTTTCTTGATTAAGTCATCTGTTTTGCTGGTGACTCCCTGAGATTTTGTAAATATCTCAGGAAAATCTGCTGATTTGCTTGTGGAAGGAGGATCTGCTGATTTACCTCCTAAAGGTGTTCCGGGTCTAATTATTGATGATGCTGGAGTTGTTAAAATTTTCTCCCGCACTGATAAATAGTAATCTTTTGCTTGCTGATAATGATTGCTTACGAAATATTCATTGCTCTTGTCAGGAAATAACATTAGTTTCTCATGGTTTGATAAGTATTCTTTCCAATAACTATCTAATGTATCTATGCGCCGTTTGAGATAATCTGATGATTTACGATCCGGCCCATCCTTTTTAAAGTTTTTGAGGATTGTATTTATCGCATCTACAATCTGTTGCTGATTGCTTAAAAGATCTTCTAACGAAGACATCTTGATTATTTGTTAAGATCGTCAATGTATAAAAGGAAAGATCTTACTTGATTGCTCTGCTGATGATAATGATGAGTGACCAGAAGACTGCTTGTCCAATGGTTCCTGGTGGCTGCTACCAAACCAGAATTTGCTGATGTTTTTCTCGGCGGCTAAAGCCAGCCAAGAGTCGCTGCTGCTTGTCCTGGTATTTACTGCTATACCAAGACGATGCTGATCGTCACGGCGGCCAACGCCGAGCCAGTGACGGTATGCTGATATGCTAGCTCACTAGCAAGTTCATTAACACGAACACTTTGTCAAAAAAAACACTCGCGTACAATGATCCCGCTTTTGGAGGCTCGAAGGACCATTATGTAGGGGTAGTTTGCTGAACCCTACATTTAACTTGATAATTGCTATGATTTGATTAGACCGGGAGATGATATAAATAAAACGACTGCTCGTCGCGGAAGTGAGTTTTGAACTGAATTTATTGTAAAAGTAAAATGCTTGCTAAACACGGTTGCACAATGCATTTTGTGCTGAATGTGCGGGTTGGCCCGTACACAAGTTAAGAGTAAAATAACAATAAAAGATGAACAGATAGATCTCGTGGACACCACTACATTTTTAGGCATAACCTTAGATAGTAAACTTCAATGGGGTCCGCATATAGATGGATTGTCGAAGAGACTTAGTTCTGCAGCATACGCAGTAAAAAAAATACGTTTATACACGGACGTAGATACTGCTAGGCTAGTCTACTTCAGCTACTTTCACAGCATTATGTCTTACGGCATTCTGTTGTGGGGGTGTGCTGCAGACATTAACACCGTGTTTGTGTTGCAGAAGAGGGCTGTTCGAGCAATTTATTGTATGGGTCCCAAGGAGTCGCTTAGAAATAAGTTTAAAGAAATATTTATAATGACTGTGCCTTGTCAGTTTATCTATGAAAACATTATGTATGTACGGAAAAATATTAAATTATTTAAGAAAAATAGCGATAATCATAATGTAAATACTAGAAACAAAGATAAACTCGCTGTTCCCACAATTAGGCTTGAAAAAGTTAAAAGATCATTTAAAGGGCAATGTGTACGCTTCTATAACAAAGTTCCAAGCGATTTGCTAAAACTATCAATAAATAAATTTAAAAACCTTATTAAACGTCATCTTTTAAAAAAAGCATATTATAAAATATCAGATTTCTTTGATGACAAAAACGCTTGGGACTAAACGTGCTCCGACTCAGTTTATATTTACTTAGTATTAAGATTGGACCGCTGAAAAAAAAGCTAGGCCCACACCACCAGGTTCTTGCCTGATTCTTTCCCTGGTGTAGGGAGTCGCGTTGGAACAGGCAGTAGAATCACCTAGTTTTAAGAACGTGACATGTCAAAGTGGTCTATAAACGATCGTACTGAATAAATACATTTTGATTTGATTTGATTTGATTGTCAAGGGGAGTTTTGCCACACAAGCTGCAACAAAATTCTTTATGGTGGCACGGGCCACGTTTTTTGTTAGATAAAGATTATAGACACACTAATTTAGAAAATTTCAAATTGTCTGATTTGTCTAGGTATGTACCTACCTACATACTGCCGTCCTCAAGCTAAAATGCCGTTAAGTCGCAAAACCAAGTTTTGAGTTATGATCAAAAAACGCGGTGAAAATTTGAAATCAATGCCATTTGGTAACTATTAGTCGTATGACAGAATTTTTAACATTGGAAGGTAGCTTCATTATAACTCTATCGAATACCTGTATTATTATAATAAAGTTGCCGTTTAAAAGTTGCATAAAATACATTTTGGCGTTTTAACGCAGGAATTGTTTACTGTAATGGATGAAGAAGACTACGCTAAAAGACAGCTAAGTATACCTTAGCCGCGCTATAGTTATGTATTTGATCATAACTGCATGCAGTATTTGCTTGATCCTGACATTTTCATAGCTAAAACAGGGTTAATGCACTTTAACTATGTTAAAGCTTAGGATTTATTTAAAAAAATATTTTTTTGAGAGATTTTATCATGAAATTCATGACTAAATTGCAGCTAAATGCAAAACCTTTATCATTAACCGCTTTTTTGTCTAGTATTCATTATGAAATATTGTAAGAATCTCTACCAAAATAATATTCATTATGAAATATTGTAAGACTCTCCCCAAAATAAACTAAAAATTATTATGCTCTAAACGGATTTTCAAACCTTCATATTGTTTTGTGTTCTTTAGATTGTAACACTAAAATATTTATCTTTAGGTTATCGTTTGTTTAATGTCTTTGATTACATAATCTATTAATAATTGCAATAGTTCTTCCAAAACTATCCAGCATCTGATTTCTGATTTCTGATTTCATAATAACAGGGACTTGTAAATCGATCGCTCAAACGTAGGTAGGTACTTACTCAAAATTTAGGCATGATCAGGTAGCCAACATTATACCTACACCAACGACTAGCGGCAAAATACAACCTAATAGAAACACCACCTACAAGACCAACCCCGTACTATAAATACCTAGAATGTGGAGACTAGAAAAAGTCTGCATAGTAGGTACTTACCCATAGCATTATCTTCTACCGGCGTTATCCCTATACTGTTAAGTACTACTTATACTTACTACCCAACTCTTCCAGTCACTTGAGTTGAGAGGCGCTCGATTTACCGAAGCATACCTACTTTTGCATTAGGTACCTACTCCAAAAAGCAGTAATTTTAAACACCTGTGTAGGATTGTGCGTAAATTTTTACAAAGCGACCTCGTCAGCGATGTGCAGCCATCAAACCCCATAGCAATTGTTAAGTTTTATAGTTTTGTTAATTTCGTGGAAATATTTTAAATTAATTGGCAACACTGAGGTATAGTTTTGAACGGGTGGCGATGACGTGCCGTCAACAAGGAGGCGGCCATTTCGGTCGGGTCACTTTGTGTTTGGCTTGCATCGAGTAAAGACGTCTGACTAATTATTAAATGCTGTGCAGTGCTGGTGTTTGTTGGACAAATACAGTAATTCAAGGTATTTAATCGTGTTTGATATTTATTTCTACAATACCTACCCTATTCCTTAGAGAGCAGGAAGCTTACATTTCAGAAGTGCGATGAATTCACGTGAAGCCATCTTTCTTTTACATCTTTTTCAAAGTGCACGAATGTTGTAAAATAAAACCAGAAAAATATCGAGTGATAGCTACTTAAACTAATACAATGGTCTAAATTACAAAATAATACGCGATCACATTGATTTAAACAGATTAATTGATTACATTTAGTGGTTTTATTTAACAGTTTCGTGCATCTGATCCTATAGAATGACTTTATTATTTATTGCTACTGCTACCATGTTTTATGATAGGTACCATGATTTATGAGTACCCACATAATTTTTATTTTTTTTTGCTAAGTATTTGGTATAAATTTGTTTTTGCATTTTTCTAAAATTTTAATATCAATACATGTAAAGGGGTATAACCCCTGGGTCTACGGGGGACAAAATTTTCATTATTTTTAAGCTACGACGTACCGTTTTCTAGATACAAGCGTTTACAGTTCTTTTTCTTTTAAACCGGTAGGTATAGTTAAAAGTGGATTGATCTAATGCTATAATTTTTCTCTGTTCAAGTGAAATGCCACGCGCAAGTGAGTCGCGATCTCCTCCACATCGGCTGTCGACACCCGAAGATGCGAGATCCAGAAGTCGCATCGTCAGTCGTGATCGCAGTCGAAGCCGGCGGGCGAGTCGTAGCCGCAGTCCCGTGCGCAGTTCCATGCGCAGCCCTGTGCGAGCTCCAAGCAGCGACTTGCGCCATCGCATATCTAGCTGTAGTCGTCGTGAACGCGAGCTTGAGCAGCAGCGAGCGCGACTTCACGAGCTCGAAGAAGAAGTCATCAGGGAGCGTCAACGAGAGGACCAGCATCGGGCAGACACACGATCCAATGATCCGCAACAGCAACGTGATCGACTGAAACGGGGGCACCAGGAGCAGCGTGAAGATGGCAGCCAAAAGACATCTCGAGAATTAAGGTCACGTAGCCCTACTTTTACAACAAAAGATATTGTAGATATTTTAAAATCGTTGAAATCTCAACCAGTGACACTAGGCACTTCATTGTCGGCTGGTAAAGCAATTAATCACAAAAATATTCTGCCAGAATTTGATCCGTCCAATAAGAATCAAAGAACTGATATCTGGGTAAAGAAAGTCAATGAATGTGCCTCTGTCTATGGTTGGGACGAACGAACGATTATCCACTTTGCTATGCAAAAACTCCAGGGGTTGGCCAAGCTCTGGTACGAAAGTCAAAATTCTATTTTGTTTACTTGGCCCGAATGGGAAGCAAAACTTTTGAGTGCGTTTCCTTGCGAGCAGAATTATGGCCAATCCTTGGAGGACATGCTTCGTAGAAAGACAAAATACAATGAACCAGTCGAGGTATACTATTATGAAAAATTAGCATTATTGAATCAATGTGAAATTGTAGGTAAAAATGCGGTAGATTGCTTAATTCATGGGTTGAGTGACAAAAATTTACGCTCGAGTGCTAACGCTCTGCGCTGTGTCGAACCTGATCAACTATTACAGTTCCTTATGAGCAACCAAGATGCATCTTACTCATTCGAGCAACCAAAACAAAAAAGTAAGCCAGTATTCGGTCTGAATAGTTATTCCTCACGAAAAACCACAAATCAGTCAAACCCGCAAACAACGCTAACTTGTTTCAACTGCAAGGAGAGAGGCCATCCTTACCTGAGATGTCCTAAACCTCTCGTACAATGCACCAAGTGCAATCGTTTTGGTCACAAAGCTGAAGCATGCACCGCTAGGTACGACACACAAGATTCAAAGAACAAGCCCAATACATTACCTAAAACTATGAGAATAATAGCTTCTAACTCAAAGTCAAAATTTATCAAGGAGGGGCTAGTGAATGGAGTAGAAGGGATTAAATGCTTTGTTGATTTTGGTAGCGAGGTTACTTTGCTAACCGAATCCACGGCAAAGTCTTTGGGTCTTGTGTGGGATGAGGTTTCTTCACCCTTAAAGGGTTTCGGGAACCAGGTTGTCCACTCCCTAGGTAGGGTTGATACAGAGTTGATCATAGATGGCGTCAGTGCTAAAGTTCCTTGTCAGGTGGTTGATGATAACTTTCTAGACGTACCCATGCTGGTAGGACAATCTTTTACCGAACAGACGCACATAGTTGTTTATAAAAATTTCGATGAGCTGAGATTTTACGACACTAACATTGAGACTGACGGAGACAAACGGAATTGCGACTTGAAAATCCCAGTCACCCCTGCTGCAAATATGGTGATTCATGGCTCTGTTGTTGTAAAGGCTAGCGTAGATGTACCGTCTGCGGAGAGCATTCTAATAAATAGCAAAATAGTGGGTGCACCAAACAATCAATTCATGCTCAACGGCGGAGTTTATCAAGTCAGGCGCGGTTTTGTATACGTTGATATAACTCCTTTGTCTAGGATCGTTATACTAAGTGAAGGGTCTGTGATAGCTAGGTGTGTCATAGTACAAGTTGTCAATCGCATTTTAAACCCGACCGCCGAAATCGCATCAATTGAGTGTGAGGATTTGGATGAGAGCAAGGTTCAAACGGGAGATACTATTAGTGGGACGGATAGGACAAATTTAATGACGCTATTGAATGATTACAAACATTGTTTCGCTCATGATTTAAAAAGATTAGGATGTACCAATGTAACTGAGATGGAGATAGAGCTAAATAGTAGACGACCAATTGTTTATCGCCCTTACAGATTGTCGCATAAAGAACGGGAACATGTGAGGGAAATGGTAGGAGAAATGTTGGAGGCGGGAATTATTAAGGAGTCTGTCTCTGAGTACGCGAGTCCGATTATTTTGGTACGTAAGAAGGAAGGGGGGCTAAGAATGTGTGTGGACTATCGTATGTTGAATTCTGTTACGGTTAAGGAGAGGTACCCAATGCCGGTGATCGAAGACGAGATTGCGAGACTGTCCGGTCAGGCTTATTTTACCACTTTGGACTTAACTTCTGGCTATTACCAGGTGCCAATAGCGGAGAGCTCCAAACCCCTTACGTCATTTGTCACTCCAGACGGCCAATACGAGTACAATCGCATGCCGTTTGGATTGGCAAATGCACCGGCTGTTTTCCAGCGTATGATAAACAAAGTGCTGGGATCGTCTCGATTCACTGACGCAACTGCCTATATAGACGACGTTTTAATTTACGGTAAAAGTGTGGATGAGTGTTTAGAGAGACTGGAAAAGGTTTTGAAATTGATAGAGCAAGCAAATCTGACGTTAAATTTATCAAAATGCCATTTTTTACAAGATCGAATTAACTACTTGGGTTATGAGATTAGTGCCGCAGGTGTTCGTCCGGGTGATTTAAAAACTCGTTGTGTCATAGATTTTCCCCGCCCCGTCAACCAACACACGATGCGTCAATTCTTAGGACTTGTCGGATACTTTAGGAAGTTCATACGAAATTTTGCAGCTCTGTCCCATCCCTTGAATAAGTTACTTAAGAAAGATGCATCGTGGGAATGGTCTGAGGAACAGGAACGGGCATTTAACGATTTAAAGAACAGGTTAGTTGATAGGCCAATTTTAGCTATTTACGATTCAGGTGCGCAGACAGAGTTGCATACAGATGCTAGTAAGATAGGAATAGGCGGGATACTGTTGCAAAGAAGTAGTGATAGTGAACCATTTCGACCAGTAGCGTACTACAGCCGCCAGACGTCACCAGAGGAGAAAAACTTTCATGCGTACGAACTGGAAACACTGGCTGTAGTTTGCTCTCTAAAGAAATTTAGGGTTTACCTGTTGGGCCAAGATTTTAAGATCGTTACAGATTGCAGTGCATTACGTTCGACTTTTTCCAAAAGAGATCTAATTCCCCGCATTGCCAGATGGTGGCTGCTCCTCCAGGAGTTCCAATGCAATGTCGAATATCGTGCTGGTTCAAAAATGTCGCATGTAGATGCATTGTCCCGTAACCCAACTCTCGATACCGATAATCCGAATGAACCTGAGTTTCCATCCGTCATGTCAATAAGCAGTGAGGATTGGTTGGCTACTTTGCAGATAGGAGATTCTGAATTACGTAGAATTCGTGACGTTTTGACAAGTGATCTTGATGCTCAGGGGTTAAAATATCTTCGAGATAACTATTTGATCAAAGATGGCAAGTTGTATAGGTATCTAGATGGAGACAAATCGAATTTAAGGTGGGTGGTTCCAAAGGGAGCCAGATGGCAAGTGCTGCGTAAGAATCATGACGAGATAGGACATTTCGGGGTGGAAAAGACTCTAGAACGAATGAGGAGTACTTACTGGTTCTCAGGAATGTCCCGTTTCGTCAAGAAATACGTCAAAGCCTGCATGGAGTGTGCGTATTCAAAAAAAACATCTACGACCGAGGGCCAGTTACACTCGATCACGAAGGTGGATGTTCCCTTCAATACTATCCACATTGACCATCTGGGTCCCTTTGTACGGTCCAAGAGAGGGAATTGCTATCTTCTAGTCATAGTCGACGCATTCACTAAATTTGTCTTTGTCAAACCCGTTCGCAACACAAAAACTCAGAGTACGATCAAGGTTTTGGAAGAAATTTTCTACACTTTTCGGAACCCCGATCGTGTAATTAGTGACCGTGGAACATCTTTTACGTCACATTCTTTTAGAAAATTTTGTCAAGATAAGGGTATCAGGCATGTGTTAAACGCGGTGGCTTGTCCAAGATCCAATGGACAAGTTGAGCGGTATAACCGTACAATTCTTAATTCTCTGACTGCTCAAAATCTTAACGCCAATGAAAAAGACTGGGATGACAAAGTAGGAACTATACAATGGGGTTTAAATAATACACTCCAAAAGACGATTGGCAAATCCCCAGCTGATGTCATGTTTGGGTTCTGTATGAAATCTGAAATAGATCCTAGGCTTAATGAAATTGTGGCTGAGACTAGAGAAGATACTGATTTAGAAACTGTTAGGAACACTGCTAAAGATAATATTGATAGTGAACAAGTGAAGCAGAAGGAACGTTATGATAAAAATAAACGTCCTTCGCGTCTATACAATGAAGGTGACTTAGTTAAAATAGTTCGTACCAATTTTAATAATGACGGTAAAAGCAAGAAGCTTGTACCATCATACATAGGTCCCTATAGGGTGGTTGCTGTATTGGGTAATGATCGTTATAGAGTCTCCGCCATACCTGGGTTAACCAGTAGTAAGAACCGACGTAAAACCACAGTTGCATCAGATCGTATGGCCCCCTGGGTGCACGTGGCCGCTTTAGAAGTTAATGATGATGAGGAATCGGATGATAGTGAAGATGATCATAATAATGAATTATGCACTGTAGGTATAGATAATGTCATGATTTAAGTGATTAAATACTTGGAATAATATAGTAGGAGATTGAAGATGAACTACCAGAATCGAGGGTTGGTAGAGTCATTTGATGAGATATGAGAAGCAGGGTTCATACTCATAAGATGACAACTTGAAAGGTTAATATACAATTCTTGTAAGAAGCAGGGTTTACAAGGGTATGTTAACTTGGTAATCACGATGTTATGATTAAGTAATATTTGTTTGCGATACTTATGTATCTGTAAGAAGCAGGGTTTACAGCAACATTGTGTCCAAACAAAGTATTATGTCATATTAGAGGAAGAAGACTAATAAGATATCTATTGTGTGTGAGAAGCAGGGTTCACATGCCATGGAATGATTATACCTAAGATAACAATGATTGTTAATCTGTTAAGTTAATTGTTTATTTGAAGTACCTATAAAGAATAAAATTTTATTTGACAGGTATTGAATGCATAAATTTAAAAATATTGTATTGATTTAAAAATATATCATAATTATATATTATAATTATATAATCATTTTGTATGTACTTTATTAGGTATACTGTTAGACAGAAGAAATTATGTAAATAAATACATTGATTTAATTATGTATGCTATGCACCTTTTAAGTATTATATATAAGTATTTTCATAATATATTGTAACGATGCAAGCCGACCGAGTGTTAAGGGATATAAGACGATCCTGGTTGCGTGCTTGAGGACAAGCACGTGGTCAGGATGGTCGAGTGTTAAGTTTTATAGTTTTGTTAATTTCGTGGAAATATTTTAAATTAATTGGCAACACTGAGGTATAGTTTTGAACGGGTGGCGATGACGTGCCGTCAACAAGGAGGCGGCCATTTCGGTCGGGTCACTTTGTGTTTGGCTTGCATCGAGTAAAGACGTCTGACTAATTATTAAATGCTGTGCAGTGCTGGTGTTTGTTGGACAAATACAGTAATTCAAGGTATTTAATCGTGTTTGATATTTATTTCTACAATACCTACCCTATTCCTTAGAGAGCAGGAAGCTTACACAATCAACCTCAGTTGTAGCACATGATGTGCACTTGGCTTAGGCCCGTGCTCATTAAGTAATTAGGTACCGACTTGTATGAGTCGAGTCGATAAGAATCGAAAAACAATAACAAATAGGTAGGTATTTGCAAAGCATACAAACATTTGTCTTGCGGCGGTGATCGGACCCGCAACCTATGCGTCTCAGATGGGCTTTCACCCACTGCGCCACAGATGTCGCAAATGAAAAAAAATCATGCGCTTGTCACTGCGTTAAGTTTTTTTTTTTTTTTTTTTACCATTTTAACATTAATAAATCCTATAGGATAAAATAGCATCTAAAAACCACTAAGGTTTAGCCTGACACTATCGCTTACGCCAGTAACAGTACAGTAAGTAAGTAGGTAGGTATACTATTTTTACACTATCTAAGTAGTAGCTAGCACAGTAGGTAGGTATTATATTATCTGCGGTAGTAGTATCTTAGTACCTATGTAGCAGCCACGACAAAACCGTTG
The DNA here is from genome assembly GCA_963582015.1 of Xanthorhoe designata. NCBI lineage: Eukaryota > Metazoa > Arthropoda > Insecta > Lepidoptera > Geometridae > Xanthorhoe > Xanthorhoe designata. Next base: position 4,956,433 of record OY757058.1, read on the forward strand.
TATATAAAAAAAACAATACACCTACCCACCCACCATAAAAAAAACACCATAAAAAGTAGGTAGCGCGCGCGGCCGAGTAAGTACTACCTACTTGAGCGTGCGAGCGAGCTAATTAAGTGCTGCGCAACGCAACTGTGTTTCAGAACTGTTAGTTTAGTTACCTACCTATATGATATATCACTGAAGTTTGAGCTTTTTCTGTACTCGGTTGGGCTTCCAAAGGTCTGAACCTATGAACAGTAGGTATAGTAGGCAGACCGTGCGTACACTACATGTGCAGGCGTCAAATTTAAACAACGAGGATTTCGTAATAAGTATTATGAGTAAGTAATGTGTGACATGTAAGTACTTACCTATACTATAGGTACATCTAAGTATTTATAGTAGGTAAGTATACTTAATATAGGTATATTATAGGTATATTTAAGTTTCTTAAAAATCTGTAGTGGTTTTATAGTAGGTACCTACCTAGTAGATAGCAATACAAAGTTAAAAAGTTACCTACCTAATACCTAGTAGGTACCTACCTACCTACTAAATCAGAATAGTATTATATGATGTGCTTAGGTACTTAATACCTACCTAAAAGTACCTACGAGATGGTTAAGGTAGTTAGGTATGATTAGCCAAAAGTTAGGCCCGCGACCCGTGCACCCACTGGCTTCACCCACCGGTGGGTGTAGGGGTAATTCCTGTTTACCCGTGTACCCACTGCAATATGGTTGGAATTAATTATCGATGAAAAAAAAAATACGATTTTTATTTTATTTTTACGCGGGCCAAAAGTTAGAGTAGGTAGGTAGGTACTTAAGTACTTAAGATAATATTTAAAAGGTCTTGGATCCATTATAAACACTGCTTTTCATTTCAAATATAAGTACCTACTTACTAACGGAAAGTATCTAAGTAGTATGCACCTACCTACTTACCTAAATAAAATCTTGAAAATCATTTATCTACTTATGTATGATAATCTTTCTTAAACTTTCGCGATCACACATCATGCTTTTAAATTGAAATTTACAGGATTTTATCGCGTAATTTACCTTTCATTATTTCCCGACGTTTCGGCTGTGTAAGCCATTCTTTATTAGAATACTCCTACATAATTGTATCAACCTTTTAGTATTGCAAATAAAGGAATTGTTAATTATCTCTAAACAATTGTTACTTTTCTATGAAAATGAACACCTGCACAAAGTAGGTATGAAATCTCATAGACAATGATTGCTATGTCAATTTATCAGGCGATTTCCTTCATACAAATATTTAAACCTGCCAACCTGACGCTAACTAACGTTGGACCACTGCCCCGAAACGCTTAGTTTCACCCATAAGCTGGGGATACACATGCCAGTAAATCGTTAGCGTCAGGTTGGCAGGTTGTCTGAAGCGTATGGAACTAAGAGTATATCCAAGAATTGCTACCAAATTGCTACTATTTGCTACTTTATGCAAAAAATTGCTACCTGTTACAGATTTTGAGATATTCAATAATTTTTTTGACCAGCCATTCAGACATCAGATTCTCAGGTTGCCTCTCTGTTCGGCAATAAGGACACCGACTTTCTGAAAGTGGGATGAACAAAAAATTGCTACCTAATTGCTACTTCCCTGATTTGAAGTTTAAATAGCGTAACATTCATTGATTTTGAAAATATAAGCATTTTAAATATTTGTATGAAGGAAAAGCGCCTGAATAAAGTGACATAGCAATCATTGTCTATGAGATTTCATACCTACTTTGTGCAGGTGTTCATTTTGATAGAAAAGTAACAATTGTTTAGAGATAATCGATAACAATTCCTTTATTTGCAATACTAAATGGTTGATACAATTATGTAGGAGTATTCTAATAAAGAATAGCTGTTAAAGTGTAAAATTATAGACTCTTCTAAAAATCTGGTAAGTAGAGCATAAAGGTAGAATAAACGGATTTGCAACGTTTTAGTAAATAAAAAAAAAAGCGCCTAGGTTGGCGCGAAATGAAAACAAAATAAATAGTGTTAGCTAAACTATTCCTAAAAGTTAAATGAGTACCTATTGTAATTATAGATTTGCTTGTGTGTTGTTTGTTCCTGTTCATTTATCTACTTATACCTAATGAAACGAGGCAGAAAATTTGTAGTTCCTCTGGAAGAACAAAAGAATGCGGTACTGCAATTCAAATTGTTTTTTAAAAGTAAGTCAAACTTACCATCCCCTTCCGATCCACTTTTTAAAGAAATTTGTACTGTATTATCAAACCGAATAACTGAACAGGCACTGTACCTATCTGTGAAAAAAAATTTTGACTATTTCTTCAGTATCATACCTGATAACCACCCTGAAGTTTTTGATAATGATCCATCAGAAAAAAGAGAAAACAAAGACGAACAACAAATTGAAATAAGCGGCAAAACTTACAATTATGATTGTATGATTGATACATATGAGTGGGAACGAATGCAACCAATTAGTAAACGCATTAAGTTAAATCGAGGATCAGAGACAGTGTTTAGGTTAAAAAATATGCTGCCTAAGCATGAATGGGCTCACTTACTGCGAGAAAAAATTTGGAATGTTCATCATGTTCCACACAGTTGGACATTTCAACAATACTCAATATCTATCAATGACAAAATAACATGCATAGGATTTTGCAAAGAGTGTGAGGCTAATATAAAAGCATTAATTTCCTGGCCAACAGACAAAATAGCCCAGTGCCAATTTGTTATTACAAATTGCGATGAAAATTTTGTTCATACTACTGCTAGAAAAATTAAACTATCGCCTGCACAGCGAATAGAAATATCCGACAAACTCGAACACGGATCGGCTATTGCCTACCGCAACACTATGGCCAATAGTATTATGCGTGTAGCAGATTCGGAACCTGCACATCTACCAACAGTGGGTTGCTTACGACAAATAAAATATGAAAAAAATAAGAGCTCAAACTATGATCAAAACCAAATAATTTCATTGTGGCTCATGTCACAAATATCTCCTTACAAAGAAGCGATTAGAAATATTTCAGTATATCCATTTTATGTGTATTATTGGGACCCTTGCCAAGACCAGTACTATAAACAGTATAAGAAAATCAGTAAGTTGATTATCAGTTTGGATGCCACAGGTAGTATAGGTATTTATACCATTTGGCCCGACAAATAAAATAATAGTAACCAAACATATTTTCTTTTATGTATGTGTCATGAAGACAATTGGAAGTGCCGTCCCACTTACACAAATGTTGTCGGAAAACCAATCTATGGACACTATACATAAATGGTTAGAAGCTTGGCAGAAGTACAATCCAAAACCAGATGAGGTAAATGTCGATGATTCGTCTGCACTAATTGGCGCTTGTGTGAAAGCTTTCACAAAACATAATTCCACAAAAGAATACGTTGAAGAATCATACAGAAAATTGGAAGAACAAGAAAAAAGTGACGATTGTTACATAAGAATAGATACGAGTCACTTTGTTAAAATATTGTTTAACCAATCTTGTTTTAAACACATCGACAGCAGAGCCAAGTTTTTTTATATTAAATGTTTACTAGAATTAAAAACTTGCGAAGACTATAACAAAGCCAAGGATATTTTGGCAGATTTAATAACAGTTTCTATACATGAACGTGACGGATTAGACAAAACCAGCAAGCCTTCAAGGTGTGAATTAGCCAAAAACCGCTTAAAGACGTTAGAACAGTTTCAGACAGTAGCTGACAAAGAAATTGAAGTTACAGATAACGATAAATTATTCGACACGCCGAAAACCGAAGAATCTATATTTAAATCGGAAAAATCAATTCATTCACGAAACGAAGATTTTCTAAATACAGAAAGACGATTTAATAAATGGTTCACAAATCAAGTTGATGCAGAAAAACTTCTACTGACATTGGAAATTGATGATAATATAGGTGAACATGACAATTTGTACTATTTTCCAGCTTTTCTTGAAACTTTATCGCGATTACTGACACAGTTTCCCTTATGGTCGAACATAATGAAAAACGTTTATGACTCCCATATAAACAAACCATCTTCTTCAAATGTAGAGGCTTACTTCAAGAACATCAAAAGACTTTTATTACAAACTAGTACAAAATCTCACAGACTACGAACAGACAAATTTATATCAAAACATTTAGAGTTCATGAAAGGAGAGATTAAAGTTGCCACAAGTAAACTGAATCACCAAGCGTATGCTGAGATTAAAAGACCACAAAAACCAAATAACGAGAACCCTAAAGTTTCAACTCACAAAAAAAAGTTAAACTCGAACGATGATTTTACTGACGATTCTATTTTTGCTGTATGCCCGACCTATATCGAAAACTGGAAAGGAAAAGGAAATTACACTAAAAAAAGAAATACAACCGTTAAGTCTGTTTTACTTTTGTGTAATGGAAGTAAAACAAAGATTGGCGATACAATGATTATTCTAAGAAATACATGTGCCATTGATTCTATAAGTCAAGCTTTAGCTATAGCCTACGTCGACGGTTATCGTATACGTACAGTAATACAGAATAGCAGCAATTTGTTTTGTAAAATCATCAGGCTTATGGCTGAGAAAAAATCAGAAGAAGTATACGAAGTCAGGTCGGAAATGGCTGAAGCTCATTTTAAGAAAACTGAACACACTTCTACTTTGGAAATTAGCTGCGAGTGCAATGTTAATTATGTGTTTGAACGTATATTACTTGATTGTATATATAGCGCTGATGAAAAACAACATTGCACAGAGCCAGATTGCCCGATTAATAACGTTCAACGAAAAATACCCGTCTTCTTTGTAGAAGATGTCAATACTGTTAATGAGTTACAAACAATTGCAAATACACTTATCAATAACGAAGAAATCACACAATGTCGTCATAGTAACTGCAGTGGTATTAAAACACGTAGTTCATCATTACGAGATCTCATTGCATTCGAATTCACTTCTAATGAGTGTATTTCAATACATGGTCCGCCATTGATTCTATTATTACAGGACTCAGAATATCATTTATTGTCAATTATAGAATTCATTCCTCCATCATCTGGAACACAGATTGGGCACTACAGAGCTCATTGCAGAAGAACATCTCAGTGGCAATGCTATGATGATTTCTCTACAAGAATTACAAAAAGCAAAAAGAAAGTGATCCCCCATTGCATTATATATGTTAAATAATAATTGATGGCCAATTTTTGTAAATAATATGATTGTAAAATAAAAGTAGGTACCTATATAGGTTTATGTGCTTTTTAGATTTATTATTTCTCATCGATACCTTCCTTAACGTTTGTCCTATTAGGGCCTATCGTAGGGCCTTAATTAGACTATACGTTCATCATAATAAGGCCCTACGATAGGCCTTAGTAGGCAGCACTGTTATTTAAACAGTACGTAATCAGTTTACTAGTTAGGCATCCTTGATTGATTATCGATTGTCTGTACGAAATATATCAAATGAAAGGGTTTGAGTAGGTACCTAGTAGGTTTGACGAGTAGAATGTAGTAGTATAATAAACTAAAAATCCATCGATGTGTGCTTCAAAGGTTATTCGGGGTCAAAGGTCAAAATTTTATGTTTTTTGGATTTTTTTTGAAAACAGTAAGTTAAATAAAAAAAACCCTCAACCCAATGTTGTAGATCTTAAAATTCTCTACGAAAATGGTCTCCATGATTTTTCCCTATGAGGTACCATTCGTGAAATATCGCGATTCTAAGAGTCACATTATACATGATATGAACTTAATTATAAGCTACGTATATACATACCAAGCATTTAAGATAAGTATAAATTACCTATTTGTGTCTCTTTTATGTATATTATTATATAATACTATTCTGAAAACATTTAAGTATTAAAAAGATAGACCTGTGATTTTCATGAAAAGACCAGTGACTCAGTCACATTTGAACAATTTATGAACATCTGGATGTTCATAAATTTTTTAATGATTGCTGGCAAGAGGAAGAGGAAGAAGAAGAAGACATGACTGTTGAAGAAGACTTTCAAGAGTATGAATCTGATTAAAATATCTAAAGAAATCGAAACAATATTATAGTTAACCCAATATTCAATAGCAATATCAATAATTAAGTAATATCTAGAATTGGACGAGTAGTCCCCTCAAATTATCCTAAAATTGTCATGACAGTTAGTGGAGTAAGCCTACCTACAGGGGAAACCGCGGTAAAAAACGCTTGTTGTGGAAATGTGTGCATAATATCATGTATAATGTACATAATATACGTAAAATCACGCCTCTTTCCCATGAGGGTAGGCAGAGACCACGTATCTCCACTTGCTACGATCCTGATACACCTCTTTCGCCTCATTCACTCTCATAACATTCTTCATACACGCTCTCCGGTTTAGGGTACTTCTGAGCTGGCCTTTCTCCAGAATGTCACCTATTTGGTCCAAATATGTTCGCCCTGGTCTTCCCCTTCCAGATGTCCCATTTACACCCGCCTTGTACACCCTGATGTATAATGTGACTCTTAGAATCCGATATCTCAGAAATGGTAACTCTTAGGAAAAAAACATTGAGACCATTTTTGTAGAGAATTTTAAGATCTACAACATTAGTTAGAGATTTTTTTTTATTAAACTTACCGTTTTAGAGAAAAATCCAAAAAACATAAAATTTTGACCTTTGACCCCGAATAACTTTTGTAGCACACATAGGATCGATTTTTAATATTTTGTTTGTATTGGTAAACCCCAGTCTCCACCAATATTTGGCTTAAAACCGCAAAAATATAATTTTCACAAAACTCACTTCTTAGTAGGTAGGTACCTACTATTTTCAATAACTCTCACGGTTTCAGACTAAGCCTCAGTAGCATCGAAAAACACTATGTAGGTAGGTACTTGTCTACTTATGTTTATAGGTAGGTACCTACTACCTACTTCGTAAACGTAGTACTTAATCTATTTTACGATTAGGTATATATTCAAATATATTAGTCAAAATGCAGAACTTATTTAGCCTATAGGTAGGTAGGGTAATACAAGTCATGTTTATTTACTATACCTAGGTACCTACTTATACTTACTTACCTACATATTGTCTATAATGTAGCATGTATGAACGCTATCAAGGTAATACTACCTACTGTATTTATATACCTATATTATTATTATCACTGTGAATGATTGATTAGGTACCTAGACTGTGGGCCAAGATTGCGGACACATGAGTATAGGTACGCAGTCGCGCGGGGGTTGGGCGTGGCTTGCAATGCCTACAGCGCTAGGCCATCCTTTACAGGATTTTATCGCGTAATTTAAGTTCGCCCGCGACACGGTTGATGCAATGCAACACAGCTTACACAGCCGAAACTTCGGGAAATAATAAAAGGTAAATTACGCGATAAAATCCTGTAAATTTCAATTTAAAAGCATGAATTGTGATCGCGAAAGTAAGTAAGTAAGTATAAAATTATTTTCAAGATTTTATTTAGGTAAGTAAGTAAGTAGGTAGGTACCTACTTACCTACTTAGGTAGGTAAGTACATACTACTTAGATACTTTCCGTAAGTAAGTACCTACTTATATTTAAAATGAAAAGCAGTGTGTTTTATTGGATCAAAGACCTTTTAAATATTATGTAGGTACCTAAGTAAGTACTTAAGTACCTACCTACCTACTCGAACTTTTGGCTAATCATACCTAACTACCTTAACCATCTCGTACTTGCTCTTAAGAGCGGTCAACCCAGCTCACTTTTCATACAAACGCTCGTACGTGATTATGCCGTTGTAACAGACCTTTCTTTTAAACTTTTAGACTAATAGGTATCTTGTGCACTATATCTAGGTTTCTATCGAAACTAAAAATCAAAATTTTGAGAAACAAATTCAGTATAAGCTTCCAAAAACCTGCTTTTAGCATAAATTTTACCTAAACTTTGGCCGTTCATAATGTAGTCATAAATTGTAAAAGTAAAGAAAATATTGTCATAGAAACCTTGCAAATCTTATGGAGATTCTAAATGACTAATATTTATTTTACAAACTTGTAAGGCTTACTGAAAAACACGTATTTTCTGGAACACTTTTTATGAAATTTCCGCACACTATTTTTCGAGTGAGCGAGTGAGCGGCGAAAGTACCTACTGAATGCCGAGCGCTGAGGCGCTATCTCTCTTTTTTCGCTTTGCTTCTTTTTCTAGCATTGCGCTGGATGAAACAACAAGCTTTTCAGCTATGCCCACGTCGATGATAGACGCACCGGGAAGGGCCACCTTAAGTAAGTACCTAGCACATCATATAATACTATTCTGATTCTGATTTAGTAGTACCTACTAGGTATTAGGTAGGTAACTTTTTAACTTTGTATTGCTATCTACTAGGTAGGTACCTACTATAAAACCACTCAACAGATTTTTCAGAAACTTGAAATACTTACTTAATAGGTAGGTACTTACCTATACTGTTTACATTACATACTTACCTATATTAAGTATACCTACTATAAATACTTATAGGTACTTATTAGGTATAGTATAGGTACTTATACTTACTTACATGTACTTATACTTAGTTTAAGACCTGGAATAACACATTACTTACTCTACTCATAATACTTATTACGAAATCCTCGTTGTCGTTTAAATTTGAGGCCTGCACATTCAAATTCAAATTCTTTATTATTTATCTTGTAGTGTACGTGCGGTCTCCCTACTATACCTACTGTTCATAGGTTCAGATCTTTGGAAGCCCAACCGAGTACAGAATAAGCTGAAACTTCAGTGATATAGGGCGTCCTATCATATAGTAGGTACTTAACTAAACTAACAATTCTGAAACACAGTTGCGCAGCACATAATTAGCTCGCACGCTCAAGTAGGTAGCTAGGTAGGTACTTCTTACTCGGCCGCGCGCGCTACCTACATAACGCAGTGAAAAGCGCATGTTTTTTTTCATTTGCGACCTCTGTGGCGCAGTGGGTGAAAGCCCGCCTGAGACGCATAGGTTGCGGGTCCGATCACCGCCGCAGGACAAATGTTTGTATGCTTTGCAAATACCTACCTATTTGATTGTTTTTCGATTCTTATCGACTTGACTCATACAAGTCGGTAACGGGCCTAAGCCAAGTGCACATCATGTGCTACAACTGAGGTTGATTGCTATGGGGTTTGATGGCTGCACATCGCTGACGAGGTCGCTTTGTAAATATTTATGCACAATCCTACACAGGTGTTTAAAATTACTGCTTTTTGGAGTAGGTAATGCAAAAGTAGGTATGCTTCGGTAAATCGAGCGCCTCTCAAGTGACTGGAAGAGTAAGTAAGTATGTATAGGGATAACGCCGGTAGAAGATAATACTATGGGTAAGTACCTACTATGAAGACTTTTTCTAGTCTCCACATTCTAGGTAGGTAAGTATTTATTTAGGTTGGTCTTGTAGGTGGTGTTTCTTTTAGGTTGTACCTATTTTGCCGCTAGTCGTTAGTGTAGGTATAATGTTGGCTATCTGATCATGCCTAAATTTTGAGTAAGTACCTACGTTTGAGCGATCGATTTACAAGCCCCTGTTAATATGCTGGATAGTTTCGGAAGAACTATTGCAACCATTATTATATTATGTAATCAAAGACATTAAACAAACGATAACCTAAAGATAAATAATCTTTTATTTTAGTGTTACATACAATATAAAGAACATCACATAACAAAATGAAAGTTTGAAAATCCGTTTTTAATACCTTTATTATGCTCTATTATCATAGATGTTTCCATCTAGGTAGGCGCGGCAAGTATCTTCTGGTATGTCTATAATTTTACACTTTACCAGCCATTCGTTATTAGAATACTCCTACATAATTGTATCAACCATTTAGTATTGCAAATAAAGGAATTGTTATCGATTATCTCTAAACAATTGTTACTTTTCTATCAAAATGAACACCTGCACAAAGTAGGTATGAAATCTCATAGACAATGATTGCTATGTCACTTTATTCAGGCGCTTTTCCTTCATACAAATATTTAAAATGCTTATATTTTCAAAATCAATGAATGTTACGCTATTTAAACTTCAAATCAGGGAAGTAGCAATTAGGTAGCAATTTTTTGTTCATCCCACTTTCAGAAAGTCGGTGTCCTTATTGCCGAACAGAGAGGCAACCTGAGAATCTGATGTCTGAATGGCTGGTCAAAAAAATTATTGAATATCTCAAAATCTGTAACAGGTAGCAATTTTTTGCATAAAGTAGCAAATAGTAGCAATTTGGTAGCAATTCTTGGATATACTCTTAGTTCCATACGCTTCAGACAACCTGCCAACCTGACGCTAACAGTAAATCGGGAAAGTAGGTGGCATGAAAGTTACAGGCATGTACGAGTAACTGGCACACTGCGGATACATTTGCAAGTAATACTGGCATGCATACTGCGCCCTGGCATGCCAGTATTACCCTTGCGTATACACAGGACAGTTCGTGAGAGTATTTCGTACCAATTCTTGCGGGCTAAACATGGATAACATTCGAAGTGAATTAAACAAAATCGTGTTGTTACTAGCAATTGACAAAAACCAACAATAGAGAGAAAAAACTTGATTTTCGAAATCAAAACATAAACGTGCGCCTACGGTCACAATGAGTCGGCTACTGGCATGCCCGTAGCTGTCGCGTCTGTTCACACGTGCCAAGTTAGCAGCCCCCCGCGTCCCCTCCCCCAACGGGCATGCAAGAAAATCAAATGTTGTGCTAGCTACTTGCAACTAGCTAGCTTCCAGTTACAGGCATGCTAGTAAGTGAATACACATGGCTGTAGCTGGCACTTGCATGGAGCTGGTATGCTAGTGTGCAAGCTACGGGCATGTGTATCCCCAGCTATACAGACAAAGAGCATGTAATAGTCACCTGTTTGACTACGGGAAAGGACCGATTCTGACTCACACAGAAAATGCTGTTATATTTTCATTTTTTTTTAATTTTTACAATTTTATAAAAAAGGCCGCTAATAATCTACTGTCCAGGTTCTTGTTAGCTCTCGTAGACGTAAAGAGATGCACGGTTTTTTGTTGTCCAGAGTAGCCATATACGAGATGCAAATGGATGAAATGTTTGGTCAATCTCGCTGTGCCTTCGTAGGTAGTATCTGAGCCCTACAAAGAGTACCTACAGACGTGAAGCTGCATGGCCTTAGGGTTGCATGCAGAGCAGGCACCAATTGCAAACAGACTAGTTGCAAGCCCCGGAACAAAGAACGCTCTTACTCGTAGGGGCTCTGCAGCTCGTCGAGAAGTAAGCAGCGAGGATTGTGTTAACGAGAGGTGACAGCTTCTTGTTCAGTTGTGGTTTGGCTTTGTTAAATGGGAAGGTTCTAACTAGTTTGGGGCTATTGTCAGGACTGGAGCTTCCACCCACAGCGGATGTCTTTGGGGTCTGTTCTCTAGGGGGTTCGGGGGAGTTTGCAGCAGCAGCTTTAGCTGATGCATCATCTGCTTTCGGGTCAATGGCCGAGCATGAGCTGAAAATGCCGAATGGGCCACGGCCACAGGGGCCGCAGGGGCCACCGGGGTAGATGGGACCGATGGGGACGGGACCGCAGCTGCAATTGAAGGGACCGCACGGGCCGTAGCCGCAAGCACCGCACGGGCCGCAGCCGCAAGCACCGCATGGGCTGCAAGAGCCGCAAGCACCGCATGGGCTGCAAGAGCCGCAAGCACCGCAAAGGCCACATGGACCGCAACCGCAAGGGCCGCTCGGGCCACATCCGTAGCCGATGGGGCCACATCCACCACAACCAAACAGCTCGCAAGGTCCACAGCCGCAAGGACCACAGGGTCCGCAGCCGCATGATCCACAGCCGCCCCACCCGCAGCAGCCGTACGGTCCGCATCTACAGCCAAACGGTCCACATCCACAGCCGTAAGGTCCACAAGAACATGGGCCGCATGAACCACAGCCCCAACGACCCCAAGGCAGACAAGGACCGCAACGTCCGCACGGGCCACATGGGCCACACGGGCCCCAGGGACCCATGGGACCGCAAGGCCCCCAAGGTCTGAATGGCCCACAGCAACCCGAACAATAAGGACCACAAGTGCGACATAGCCTGCAGAGGGGGCTAGGACATGTCCTGAAATACTTGCTACAAGAACACGGTCCGCAGCCGCGACACAATCCACACGCTGATGCACTCATACACGAGGGTAAAGAAGGAACTGCGCACGCCCCGGCTATGGGACCACATGGTCCCCCTGGACTGGGAGGGTTCGGGCCGCATGGACCCCCAGGAGTCACTGGGCCGAAGTTACATACGCCTGGTGTAGTTGTCACATTGTAAGGGCCACAGAACCAGAAGCCATGAGGATAGTGATAGTAGCCTAGCATGGATTGAAGGCAGCTGGCGGGTGTGTTGCAGGGCGGAGGCAGGCACGGTCCGCAGTTACACGGCACGGCGCATCCGCACGTCGTGCACAGCTGCCTCATTACCTGGGAGGCATTGGAGTCTTGCATCTGAATGGATTGCTCGAAGAATGTCGGGGAAAGGTCAAAGCTGTTAGTGTAGGGAAAGTAATAAGAACGGAAGAATGGAGGCACGGTGACGTTGGGCTCCGTCGTCGGTATGTATTGAGAGGTGATCAAGGGGTTGAAGTGGTGGTTAGCACTGAAGATGGCTGATTGAGATCTGGGTATGCATTGGCACGAGCAAAATGGGCACTCAGGTGGGCTGCTCATGAGACAAGGGCAGGATTCGCTCTTGGGCAAAGAACTCTCGCTCTTCTGCGGTTCTTCCACATTCACCGGCTGCATCTGCTTCATTCTCCTGATGGGAATGTTGCGAAACGCTCTGAGTTGCTCTCTCAAACCCCTCTTCGTTCCAAGATTCGCTGAAAGGATGATTTTGTATTGTAATCGCAATCCTTGCTGACTACCACTAACCTAGACCTTCTTAGTGGGTAAAAAGTAATCGATTAACTAAAGTACCAAATGAAACAACTCAGTTTATTCAACAGTGTTTATTCGTGTATGGATTTTTACAGAGTTTTATATTATGATTATGTTTTGATCGCTGTGTGTAATGTAGTAAGTAATGAGTGTTGTTTCAGGCTTGGGTCTCGATTTATGCTTGTAGGTCTTATGATTTATAACCAAAAGTGTTGAAAGAATGAGAGTAAGGGTTCTTGAAGCTAGGGACATTCTTATAGTCAAAAAAGCCAGGCTTGACTTTGGGCTTGTCCCTTTCTGCCTGAGTCAGGATGACTCTCGGTTTCTCAAGCGGGGGACAAGCCTCGTACATGAATCTGTTCGATGACCTTTTGTGACGAATGGGACTCTTACTTTTGTCATAATCGGAGAAATATCTTCCGATGTAAGAAGACGCTTTCTGACCAGATTTGTTTATACTAAAGCAGGACTTGGGCCCATATCGAGCGCAGTTAGGCTTTTGGTCAAAGTTACTTGGACGATAAGCTTCAGAGCTGAAAGATTCACTTTTCTTAGGAGCAGCTAGAGTGCTGTAAGGGGTAATCAAAGACGATAAGTTAGGAGGCATCCTATATTGCATTTTATTTTCTTTTGGAGCCATGGCCATTGGCGGAGCTACAGTGTTGAAAGGAAAGAATTTAGAAATGCCTGTGCGGGTATGACTAGGGCTGTCTCTCGGCAAAGGAGTCTGGATTTGGTTTCCAGGAACTACGCCTGACTTAGGCGGGGTTTTTGGACCAGATCCCGCTTCGCCGAGCATTGCAGGGCATACGCAAGCTGGACAAGGGCACTTACCGCAGGGCCCGCAAGGCCCACAAGGTCCGCAAGGTCCACACGGCCCGCATGGGCCGCACGGACCACATGGTCCACAAGGCGGGCCGCAAGGGCCGCATGGACCACAAGGACCGCAGGGACCACAAGGACCGCAGGGACCACACGGCCCGCATGGACCGCAACCTCCTACAGGGCTGCAAGTTCCGCAAACGTGGTACGGCCCACAGAACCAATAACCATAAGGATAGTAGTAATAGCCGGTCATGTACTGAATACAACGAGGAGGAGTGTTGCAGGGAGGTGGGAGGCAGCCGCACCCCCCCGCGCTGCCACAAGGGCCGCAAGGGAATGGACAGGGGCATCCGCAGTTGCAGGGCTTGCAGCAAGAGTAGTTCCTCTTAGACGTGACTTGAGAAGATTTGGGCTGCAGCAGACAAGGGGAGCAACCGAGTGAAGGCACGAGGGCACTGCTGAGGGGATGAAGGGCATCGAAGGGCACGGGCCTAGTTCTGGGAGGGCTGAAGTGACGCGGTGGCACGCGCGGCGCGGTGCGCGACTCGGGCACGAGTGCGGGGCACGACACGCAGAACCGCAGCGGGAACATCCGCGCCGGCGCGCGCCGACCCCGCGCGGCGGGCAGCTGCCTCGTTTGCTCTATCTTGACGCAACCGAAGGGCCGCGCCATGCTCTCCTTCAAACTTCGGCAAGGCACCGCCGTGGCTGCAAAGGTATTTTACGCTGTTCACCTCGATTGAAGCTCCGCTAATAAGAACTCGCTAATAAGACGTCCAATCCCTGTACCTACCCTACCTATGTCACAATTAAAACGATGTAAATATGAGTTGTATTAAATATTTATTGAATAAAATAAAAATTATATCAAAACATTTCAATGTGCTTAAATAACTGATTGCAAACGGTTATAAACGATTGTAATATTATCATGGTGTTACTTTGACTGCGCCGGCTGCGCTTAATCGCGAGGGCATTTTTTTGTCTTCCTTTTTTAATTCTTCTTGTTTGTACGGTATCCCTGAGGGAGCAGAGCATGTAGGGCACGAGCCGCATTCGCATTTCTTCGGTGGACATTTCGGGCAAGGGCATGGACAAGGGCAGCAAGGACCGCAAGGGCCGCACGGACCGCAGGGTCCACAAGGGCCACATGGACCGCAGGGGCCGCAAGGTCCACAAGGGCCACAGGGGCAGGGGCAGCGGCACGGGCCGCAGGGTCCACAGGGACCGCAGGGGCCGCATGGCCCGCAAGGGCCGCAGGGACCGCAAGGGCCACAAGGTCCGGGTCCACAAGGTCCACATGGGCCGCAAGGACAAGGGCAGCGACAAGGCCCGCAGGGTCCGCAGGGGCCACAGGGTCCGCAAGGGCCGCAAGGGCCGCAAGGGCCGCAGGGGCCGCAGGGGCCGCAAGGACCGCAAGGACCGCAGGGGCATGGGCCGCAGGGACAGCCGCACGAAGGGCAGCCATCTTTCTTCTCCTCGTCCTTCTTCTCGGCGAAGTGGCGCCACGAGCCGCGCTGGTCTCCGCAGCACAGCAGCTTAGTGTGGCCGATGCCCACAGTCTCAAATGACGCACCGTTGAGAGCCACTGCAAAGACATCCAAGTTATAATACTGGGCGAGAAAGCCGCTGGTCGGCTCGTGCTATTCGAAGAACGTAGGGTGCGCTCTCGCCGAGTATTATAGCCTGGAGGTCTTGCGGCGGCGACCACCCTTCTCCGAAATAACACAGCTACCAGCAGCCGAGCCTACACCGGGTTCAGAGCCGCACCAATGCTCTACCGCAAAACCGTGTCACAATGACATGACAATGTCAGGTCAAATTGACATTAAGATTTTCTCAATTTTTTGACATAATATGCAAACCATATTCAGCAAATTGGCTATAGAAATTGAGTTTATATAATAAAGAAAACTCACGCGCTTGAGTCACGCTAGCCGAGCCGAGCCTTTTTAGTCGCGTCACGTAAAAAGAACTCGGAAGGGAAGTGGCGGGGTTATGTATGCGCATGGGTTTACTCGCTGACGAACCAATAGCAATCGATAAATCAATGGTATGAAGTGCGCCGCCAGTGCCGCAACCCCTCTCTACCAATCAGAACTAAAATTCCTAAAAATCGACTAAGTAGGTACTCAGAGTTCTTTTTACGTGACGCGCCCTGTAGGTTCAACACGTGCAAGTTAACTTGAGACTCCGCTGGAATGCCCCGCATGCCCCGCATGCCCCGCATGCCCCGCATGCCCCGCGGCACCCCGCATGCCCCGCGGCACCCCGCACTCGCCTTCGTGCTATACAACTGACGGCAGTCACGTGCTGACGTCACAGGGTGAAGTCTCAAGTTACCCTGCACGGGTTCATTAAAACAAACATCACAACAAATACATTGTTTTATCTAGAAACTGAAATTGTAATGGTAGGGTCGCAAATGAATATGACTGATTGTTAGGCAGGTACCCTACATGTATAACAATGAAGACTAAATCTAAAAGACTACCAACCCATCTACCGACATCCACCATAGGTAGGTAGGTACCTACTTTACAAAAAACAGAGTTAGCAAGCCAGACTACCTTACCTTTGAAAGATTCGTTACAAGTACGAACTAATGGCAAAACAACCTAGGTAGGTAGTTACTTCCAGAAATCTACAAAGCAACTTATACAAAAAGTAGGTAAAGCAACTTACATAGAGATGCAGGGGTTTTCTTGTTTGCCGTAGAGGCAAGAGATCTTCCTTTGATACATTTCAGTAGAGAAACGTTTTTCGGCAGAACAGCCTTCCTCAATACTAGAGCCATGGTTTACAAAGGTTTGATTGTGGTTTAGCACTATTTAGCCAGTATGGAACTTGGATAATTTTGGTTTTTGTGTATTTTTTACTTGAAAATTTGGGCCATGATAGGAGAGCGACCAAGCCTGTGGGCCGGAGAAAAAGATGTGAAGCTCGTCTTCGCAATTTGAAATTGCGTTTTCTTCTTTTTCAATTTCTTTGTGTTCCATTTTTCTAGCAGGCCCAAGAAGGTTTTTTAATAATGTTAAAGTCTAAAAAAAGGTTGCATACATTTTGTAAACCTAAAAATCTATGTTTTCTGGCAATGTTTTTTTGTGTTGTCCTTTGACTATTACCAATTAGCCTTTATTCTGAGCTATTAGCTTATCCACATTCCTTACGAATTACGCGATCCGCACGCGGCGTGAAAAGCGTACGCGAGTGTGGAACCCCCAAAGATATTATTACTCTATAACGGGTAACACGTCAGTGGGAACCCCAGCTACATACATACCTTTTTTTTTTTTTTTTTTTTTTTTTTTTTGGTACGGGTTGGAAAATCTGCAACCAGACTATCCAACTACGCTGAGGGAGCGTAGCTGGGGAGTGTGGGGTTGTCAATTTGACGACCCACTAAAAACCAACCCGGTGGCCGGCCTCGATGCATGTCAAGGGGTTCCGGGATCTCCATACGGAACGCACCGGTACCCCTCTCGCATTTTGCCTTAAGCACAGTAGCTACATACATACCTAACCTAGGAGGCTACCAAAAAGATTATAACCACCATGGTTTTATACTCTCTTTGATAATCAGATTAATAATTAGGCGGGTGCAATAAAATTGCTCGTTTGGATTCAGAGCGCCTTTCAATCTTATTGTACAATAAAAATATTGTACAATGTTATTGTAGGCCGCCTTAGAATAATCAATTTATTGGCAAACTAGCTGCGCCTCGCGGTGTTACCCGCGGTAGTTTCCGTTCCCGTGGGAATACCGGAATCAAAAGTAGCCTATGTGTTATTCCCGGTCATAAACTATGTATACTTATTCCAAATTTCAGCCAAATCCGTTCAGTAGTTTTAGCGTGGAAGAGTAACAAACACACAAACTTTCACCTTTATAATATTACTAGATGAAAACCCGGCTTCGCTCGGGTAAAATGTGACTCATACCTAATACCTGAGCCTAATACACATCTAGGTACAAAATATAGGTAGGTAGGTATTATGTTTCTGTAGTCATCGGTTCTCAAGGAATAAAGTAAGCAAGGCATCAAAAATCTCTCTCCCTCTCCCTCTCCCTTGGCATTCGGCCAATCTCAGGTTTTAAGAAAAAATATATAACGCATCCTATAAAAATGACCAAAACAATAGCTTTGCGAAACGACTGAAAAATATTTTTTTTTATTCGCCTAATGTGGTATATTCAATGTTTACACAATCAAAGAGTCTTCTTCTTCTTCTTTATTTGGCTTCGCCGACCTTTGCCACGCATTTAGCCACTACCACATGTCATTATAATTCAAGTTAGTAAAGTCAAGTCAAAGTCATAGTCAGTCAGCGTCAGTAAAGGGGGAGCGTCAGTAAATGTGGGAGGGACTTTTTGACGGTTATTTGAGAAGTTGTTGTCTCTTTTGTTTTATTTTCCTTATACTTGTGTTTTAGCGAATGTTAATGTGTAATAATGGTGGATTATTAACTGTTGAGTGTTCGTGAACGTACATAAGTGTGGGCAAATGAAACAAAACTGGATATCATTGCGTTTCGAGTTCTCTCAAAAAGTCCATGTAATGCTTCAGTAAAGAACCTACATCTTTACTGACGCTGACTATGACTTGACTTTACTAACTTGAATTTGATTATAATGACATGGTAGTGGCTAAATGCGTGGCAAAAGCCGGCGAAGCCAAAATAAAGAAGAAGAAGAAAAAGATGTGGGATCTTTACTGAAGCATTAAGTACATGGACTTTTTGAGAGAACTCGAAATGCAATGATATCCAGTTTTGTTTCATTTGCCCACACTTATGTACGTTCACGAACACTCAACGGTTCATAATCTACCATTATTATCTTTGCGAAACGACTGAAAAATATTTTTTTTTTCGCCTAATGTTTCTTCTTCTTCTTCTTTATTTTGGCTTCGCTGGCTTTTGCCACGCATTTAGCCACTACCATGTCATTATAATTCAAGTTAGCAAAGTCAAGTCAAAGTCATGTCATAGTCAGCGTCAGTAAAGATGTGGGTTCTTTACTGAAGCATTACACGGACTTCTTGAGAGAACTCGAAATGCAATGATATCCAGCTTTGTTACAGTTGCCCACACTTATGTACGTTCACGAACACTCAACGGTTAATAATCTAGCATTATTACACATAAACATTCGCTAAAACACAAGTTTCGGAAAATAAAACAAAAAGACAACATGACTTCTCCAATTCCCGTCAAAAAGCCAATGGACACTTTAAAAATGAATGGCGCGGCCGAGAGGGACAAAAAATGCAGTAAATCCATAGTTTCGTAGTACAAAATTCGGCGCATCAAGTTTCTGGCCATACAAAAAAACGACACACGATGAGGGACAAAAGATCTGATGCTTTGTCTCTTTTACTCACATGAATGTTGTATTATATTCTTTTGTTTTTGTGTGACTGAGAAAGGAATATACAGCGCTCTATTTCTTTCTTTCTCTAAGCGCGATAGTGATTTTATTCTCTTTGGTCGCGCGACGTCTACCTACTCAAGATGTCAATGTCATCCGGTGTCGTTGTCGTGTGACGTTAGTGTTCAATGGCGACTGCGATTTGTCATAATCATTAGAATTTAACAAAATACTCGACAATCCGAATTTTGCGGATATATGTTGTCGATTCGAAATCATTTTTTTTTAGTGTTTTATTATTATTTTATGGTTTCAATCGAGTCTACCGTACCCCTGCACGAAATTATTAATATAGATATTAGTAGGATTACTAGCTGCACCCCGCGGTGATACCCGCGGTGAATAGTTCCCGTTCCCGTGGGAATACCTGGATCAAAATTTATAGTTATAGCCAAAATTTATAGGTATATTAGTATTTATAGCCTATTCTTGAATCCAGAGTATAAGCAATTCTGGTACCAAATTTCATTCAAATCCGTCCAGCCGTTTGAGCGTGAAAGAGTAACAAACACACTTACACACACATAAACTTTCACCTTTATAATTAGTGTGATTAGTGTGATTGGTAGGATAGTAGGATGCCTAACAAAGAATGCCTAGGGTAAATGCTAGGAAGATTGATGAACAGTTATTGATCCTAGTGTTCCTAAATGATAGGGTAAATGTCAGTTTACAAGCCTACAATAAACGTAATGGTTTTAATTATTCTCTTTGGTCTACAACAAAGGATAACCACGTAGGTACGTACCTATACAATGATCTGACGAATGTGGAGTCTGGCGGATGTGTCCTAAATTACATAGGTATACCAACGTAGTGATTTTATTCTCTTTGGGTATAGGTACCCACATAGTATGTAGGTATACATACACATAAAACTACTTTTTAGAGAGCCGCGTTATCCGAGTAGGTTAGTGCCCGCGCCTCGACATCCGATGCGTGGTCGTTGGTAAGTATATACCTACGGCAGTGCATCAATGTACCCTCAGAATACAGAATATTCTGAGAATGTACCTATTTTGTCGTTAAATATAAAAATATGTGCATACCATGCATTAACACACACAAACAAACGGTGAAGTAAAACATCGTTAGAAACCAGTTACCTAGCTATCTAGTGGTGAATGATGAATGATGAATGATGAATGATGAATGATGAATGATGAATGATGAATGATGAATGATGAATGATGAATGATGAACGATGAACGATGAACGATGAACGATGAACGATGAACGATGAACGATGAACGATGAATGATGAATGATGATAGATGAATGTTGAATGATGAATGATGAATTGACTGTTTGACCATAAGTCCATCAGTCTATATGTCATCTGTCATCTGTCATGATCATGACTGTCATGATCTGTCATGACAGATCACTATCATGACAGATGACAGATCACTGTCATGACAGATGCCAGATGACAGGTGACAGGTGACAGGTGACAGGTGACAGGTGACAGGTGACAGGTGACAGGTGACAGGTGACAGGTGACAGGACAGGTGACAGGTGACAGGTGACAGGTGACAGGTGACAGGTGACAGGTGACAGGTGACAGGTGACAGGTGACAGGTGACAGGTTACAGGTGACAGGTGAGAGGACAGGTGACAGGTGACAGGTGACAGGTGACAGGTGACAGGTGACAGGTGACAGGTGACAGGTGACAGGTGACAGGTGACAGGTGACAGGTGACAGGTGACAGGTGACAGGTGACAGGTGACAGGTGACAGGTGACAGGTGACAGGTGACAGGTGACAGGTGACAGGTGACAGGTGACAGGTGACAGGTGACAGGTGACAGGTGACAGGTGACAGGTGACAGGTGACAGGTGACAGGTGACAGGTGACAGGTGACAGGTGACAGGTGTCAGGTGACAGGTGACAGGTGACAGGTGACAGATGACAGATGACAGATGACAGATGACAGATGACAGATGACAGATGACGGATGACGGATGACGGATGACGGATGACGGATGACGGATGACAGATGACAGATGACAGATGACAGATGACAGATGACAGATGACAGATGACAGATGACAGATGACAGATGACAGGTGACAGGTGACAGGTGACAGGTGACAGGTGACAGGTGACAGGTGACAGGTGACAGGTGACAGGTGACAGGTGACAGGTGACAGGTGACAGGTGACAGGTGACAGGTGACAGGTGACAGGTGACAGGTGACAGGTGACAGGTGACAGGTGACAGGTGACAGGTGACAGGTGACAGGTGACAGGTGACAGGTGACAGATGGACTGATGGTCAAACAGTCATTCATCATTCATCATTCATCATTTATCAGTCCGTCAGTCCGTCAGTCCGATGGTGATTTGATTCAATTTTTTCATCTATGAAGTCTGGAAAAGATTTGTTGAAAGGCATGAGGAGGCGAATCTACAACTGTATTGCCAAAAGCAAAACTTTTATTGCCAATGACATAATTTTTATCTAAATGTGTCTGAAACATTATCACTTCGAATAATTTTGTTCGAAACCTATTTTTTTTAATTCATCGATAAATACCGTGTCCACATCTCCCTCTCAAGTTCCGTCATCCAAGTACAAGTACCAAATATTGAGATTGGATTGGAGACGTTGAATAATTGGATGGATAGCAAGGATTATTATGGCCGGCTAATTAAGGCTAAAAAATAACTATATAAAATAAAACAAATGTGCTTAGTATTGTATTTTTTTTTAATAAACATTATAAACCTACTCCTGTCAACCTCGCACAATATTTCAAGTTTTTTATAATTATATTATTTTCATTAAATTATCACTTTCGTTACGACTTGTCCTTTAGAATTCTATTCAATTTATTAAGTACCTCTTTATATTGATTGAAATACCTACACTACATAGAGACAAAAAAAAACCGCCTACAATGTTGTTTCCGACTTTATTTGCCTGCACTTTGGAGGTGCTTTTCTGTTCTTAACTCCAAATTTGGTTTAATGTTCAATGTCGCTTGTACGCAAAAAAGTAAAACTCGGCGCACTACGTAGAGTGCGCCGACTTTTGGCGCGGACATTTTATTTGTTTGATTGTGGCTCTATAGATTGTACCTCAATGAGTAAACCATTAAATATATTTTTTAAGACGCTCCAAATTTAAGTCACTATAAAAATGGGTGTAAGTACCTAGTTAAGCAGGTATAAAAAATACGTATGTACCTATACCTACTACAGATTGACATAGAACCCTCCACCACCTTGTTTGAAGTCGGTTAAAAGAAAATGGAGGTAATGAGGGAGACCGCTACTACAAAGCAGATGGCGCCGAAGAGCACTGGAACCACAATTTACAATTTCAAGCCAATGGGTTTTTCGGATTCTTTCCATGCCTGTGGGAAGGAAATTGTCAGTAGGTAAATAATCGATCGAGTGAGCGAAGCGAACCAAGATCTTAGTGGTAACTTGGGCGATTTTGCGTTGTATGTTTGTATGTCGAACCGTTAATCCAATCTTCATGATACTTGGTAAGTATAGGTATAGGTAGTGATACGAGATTTCCCGGCTCACCTAATGAGCATGATCGGTCAAGGGGTTGTAAAGATATGAGGATCACAAGGGGGTGAAAAAAAATAAAAGTTATGCAAATACTTTGAATGTGATGTCATATAAAAGGGTGGGAAGAAAATTGTCAGTAGGTAAATAATAAAAATAAAAATCCTTGGACATTCCACACGGCGCCGGCGTCATTTTTGACGACCTCTGTGGCGCAGTGGGCAAAAGCCCGCCTGAGACGCAGAGGTTGCGGGTTCGATCCCCGCTGCGGGACAAATGTTTGCATGATCTGCAAATATTTGTTTCGTGTCTGGGTGTTTTCTATGTATAATACTTATGTATGTATTTACAAAAAAAAATGTATCTATGTAGTTTATCAGTCATCTGGTTACCATAACACAAGCATTAAATTGCTTAGCTTGGGACTAGATGACGCCGTGTGGAATGTCCAAGGATATTTATTTATTTATTTAGTCCCAAGCTAAGCAACTTAATGCATGTATTATGGTAACCACTAACCAGATGACTAATCTACGTAGGTACATTTTTTATAGAAAAACACTCGGACCCGGAAAAAATATTTAAGGAACATACAAACATTTTTGTCCCATAGCGGGGATCGAACCCGCAATTTCTGCGTTTCAGGCGGGCGTTCACCCACTGCGCCACAGAGTCGATAAAAAGTCGAGGGGGTATGTTTGCGAATGTGGGTACACTCGCGCACGAAAGTACTCTGTCTATTGTTTTATTACAGAACAAGCATTTCGCTTGTGGATTTTTATGATGTTGATCAAATCATTTGAGTCTGAATCATCATCGCTCTATACCAAGTACCTAGTAGGTACCTACCTACCTACATCATTAAATTCTAGCTGCGCCTCGCTGTGTTACCCGCGGTGAATAGTTCCCGTTACCGTGGGAATACCGGGATCAAAAGTAGCTATTTTTTATCCAGGGTGTAAGCAATTCGGGTACCAGCCGTCTGAGCGGGAAAGAGTTACAAACACACTTACATACTTACACACACACACAAACTTTCACCTTTATAATATTAGTCGGATGATGCCAATGTTTGTCAGCAATTCTGAACTGTAATAATCATGTCACTTACCGATAATAGGTACTCCTGGTGTCGCGTACTAAAATAGAAACATTATTTTGCATTAGGTATGTAGGTGTTCTATTAAGTACCTACTACCAAAGACGATTAATATCTAGAAGACAGAGAAAGGCCATACACAAAATCGTAACCCTGATCCCGCAGTACCAGATAGCCTGGAAACTTTAAAACATCAATTTTATCCAAGAAATTTCAATTACTTTCTAGTTAAAATTACCTAAAATTTTTTTTATATTGAATATTGTTACTACTAAGTATTCACTTTTCTTGGATAAAATTGATGTTTTAAAGTTTCCAGGCTATCTGGTACTGCGGGATCAGGGTTACGATTTTGTGTATGGCCTTTCTCTGTCTTCTAGATATTAATCGTATTTGCTACTACATAGCTGCGACCCGCGGTGAATAGTCCCCATTCCCGTAGGAATACCGGGATCAAAAGTAGTCTACTTTTAATCCAGTAAATAGTATGTTATAGTAGTTTTTAATGCAGTTTTCCTTGTTACTAAAATCGATGGAAGGTTCTCTGCGTAGCTCTGACGTAGCCGGTACAAAAGACATAAACGCTCAAACGTAGAGGTCCTCGTAGCAATGTGCTACGAACAAAATAATAAACTCAAAATAGCCTGTAATACATGCTGGTCGAGCCTACGCCAACGCAAGCAAAGGCGAGCGTAGGCAACTCCGCCGCGCGAGGGACTTATAACATAGAATAGACTAGAAAAAGTTTTTTTTTTCCATCAACATACCTAAACATGGGTAACAGAAATGAACTTCATAACTAAATATAAATAAATAAATAAATATCCTTGAACATTCCACACAGCACAGCGTCATCTAATCATTTAATGCTTGTGTTATGGTAACCAGATGACTGATATAGGTACTACATAGATACATACATTTTACATACATATTATACATAGAAAACACCCAGACACGAAACAAATATTTGCAGAGAATACAAACATTTGTCCCGTAGCGGGGATCGAACCCGCAACCTCTGCGTCTCAGGCGAGCCTTCGCCCACTGCGCCACAGAGTGAACTCTCTACGCGTTGGCGCTTGCCTGGACATGGCCAGCTAAGCGAGTGATAAATAGCTGTTTAGCTTGGATATAAGTGGCAATGCGGAGTGTCGCAAAAGCTAAACTAAACTAACTAAAATTATTGCCATCCTTTTTATTTCCATCGCTATGAAAGGGACGGCAACAATTTTAGTTAGCTTAGTTTAGCTTTTGCGACACTCAGAATCGCCACTATAGTGTGTGTAAATAAATATCTAACTAGCACGACGTAAAGAATGTCAAATATACGTAACTTACCATGATTTAAAATTATATTCTATAAAAATAAACCAACAGAATAAATAAATATTACAGTACTCAGGTACCTACGTTACAAAATAGATATGGTAAAAATTAAACTGACAGAAATAATCTGTCTGACGGACGACTATCAAGAGAATATAACCACTTTTGATGTGTATTATATAATCTGTGCTATCACAGACAAAGACTAGATACAAAGATTATTGATAAAGTTTCCACTTCCTAGGATAGAAGCAAAGAGAATAAAAACACTACGTTTAGATCTGTCAATGGTTTAGATAGAAGTATAGAAGATCTGTCACTGTCACGAATCGTTTAGCAGTTATACTCCGCGCAAATTGCATGCTACTATAATTATATTATACGTGAAAATAATAGTCACAATATTATTCTATCATGTTATTTATCGCACCACAAAAAGTATGTATGTTTGAGGAACACTCTAGGACTCTAGGTAATGAATTATTATTTTGTTGTTTCTTTCAGTTTCGTTCCAAGTTACATTCTATGGTCTTTCTCAAATGTCAAAACGGGCTTCTAATTTTATTTTAACTATAGTAGGTAGATATCAGTGTTTATATTCTCTTTGGTAGGTATATGAGTAGGGTACCTACAGGGTACCTACAGCCTACCTGCGCCAGTGTTGACTTGCACAAGTGTGTGCCTACTTGCGCAAGTCTGACTCGCTAGAATCTTCTACGTAAGTAGGTAACTAAAACAAAACCTGGCCTGGCTCAAACTTGGAATCCCGCATTATATCCTAACCTTATATACCTACCCTTTGTATTATGTAGGTACCTAAGTACCTACGGTACCTAAGTATTGTACCTGTACCTACTGTAATGTGTGTGAGTGAATGTAAATAAATATTTTTATATTTCTATTTATATTTCTACTATGTTTAGAGCAGGCTATTGTCATCAACAACCTGGAAAGCTGGTAGGTAATCTAGGTACAAGTCTTGAAAAAATAGACAAAATGTGGGTAATAAGTAGGTAGGTAGATATATCTAATAAATATTGTAAAAAATATATTGTAAGTAGGTAATAGTGTCAATTAAGAAGTCGCCAAAACTAAACTAAATTGACAGTACTAAGAATGTTGTCATCCCTTTCCGATTGAAATAAAAATGGCATTAATTTGAGTGCTGTAAAATTAGTTTAGTTTTTGCGACATCTGAATTGACACCGGTAGGTACATAGGTACAAACATAGTAGGTACATAAAAAAACTGTTATTTTCTAAATTTGAAACAGAGAATTAACTGAAACAAAAGCACTGCTCCTAGCACGATGCTCAAGGCGACGAATGCGACCTTATACCCGAGTATGTGACGAGGTCCTCGAAGTCTCTGGATATGACGACCAGCTGTAAAGAAAATGTACAGTTATTTCGCATGAACACTGAAAGAATCTCTATCTCTACATCTATATATATATAAGAATCCCTATTTCCCTAGGACACGCCATCACGCGTGAACGGCTGGATCGATTTCACATTTTTTTGTTGTGTTTGTTATTGTCAGGAGAAGGTTCTTATGGAAGAAAAAATTTAGAAAAGCTACTTTTGATCCCGGTATTCCCACGGGAACGGGAACTATTCACCGCGGGTAACACCGCGGGGCACAGCTAGTATTATATTCAAACTGTAACACGTCGATGTCTGTACATTTGAAATATTAATAAAAAACTAATATGGTAGTAACAGAAGACAAAAAAATGGTTTTAAATTTTTGTCTGTCTGTCTGTATGAATGTCTACTGAATGGAATTGAATGCAGTTTTCATCGATGTATTGCCAGAGGTTTATCTTAAAAAAATAGGCCCCATTTTATCGCAGGTTTACTTACCAAAGATAAAATAAAATGACAGTTATTTTCGCGAGTTAGGCCGTTTGTCCACCGCCGCCGTCACCGGGACGTCAACGAGAACGAGATGACGGCGCCGAGGTACTGATAATAGACTAACTATAGCCGCGTGTCCACCGCAAGGCCGTCACGTCATTTTAAACTCGGCCTGAAATAATCTCGTTCTCGTTGACGTCCCGGTGACGGCGGCGGCGGACAAACGGCCTTACTGTGATCTTTGCTTTGATACAACTTGGATACAATCCGAGACAAGTGTACACAATCCTGGGGCTGACAACGTCACTTACTGTATCTGTCCAAGACGATTTCAGGTCCTATTGGGTCTGGGGGCGGCGGCGGGGGCGGCCCTGACGGCGGGGGCGGCGCTGACGGCGGGGCATACGGCAGTGGCGGGGGAGTATGCTAAGCAATAAATAAATAAAAAAGTAAATAAATATCCTTGGACATTTACACGGCATCATCTAGCCCCAAGCTAAGCAACTTAATGCTTGTGTTATGGTAAGCAGATGACTGATATAATACCTACTTAGATACTTACTTAAGTACATTTTTTTTATAAATACATACAATTACATAATGTACATAGAAAAACATCCAAACCCGGAACAAATATGCAGAACATGCAAACATTTGTCCCGCGGCGGGGATCGTCCCCGCAACCTCCGCGTCTCAGGCGGGCCTTCGCTCTCTGCGCCACAGATGTCGTCGAGATAGTATACCTACTACTTAGACAATTTCAAAATCAGCTTAGAAATTGGCTTGTAAAACTGTATTTTACAATCTAAGTAGATGAGTATTTTAATAAGTAGGTAGGTACATACTTTAGCCTAGGTTATTTTATCACTAACCAATTATAATGTAACACAAAGTGTAGGTATTGTAAAAGAAACTCCCTCTCACCATGTTTTATTATTTCATGTTAATAAACCAACAGAATAATTAAATATTTGTTATAAAAACAGTGGCATTAAACTGAATAATAAACTGACAGACTACAAAGAATCTACTCTGTGGACTGCTGTGCAAACTGCTGTGGACCAAAGAGAATAAAATCACTACGTTCTGTGGACTACAATCTAGGAAGATTGTTATAGTATAATGCCTTTGAGATTGATAGACATTATTTTATTTTATTGTTTATTATTGATCCTAGACTACAATAAATTATAAATTGACTACGACAGTCACAGACAAACTTTATCTGGATCCTAGCCTGGAGCATTAGCCAACTCCTAATGCCTCGTACTCACTCTTCAGGAGAGCCTCGCGCGAGGCTTGTCGAGCACACTACGTTCAGTGTGACTAACGTTGGCGATTTGTCGCCATTTAGGCTACTCAGAATGAGAATCGGCGATGAAAAAACTGCGACTGGTCGCCTATTAGGCTACTTCAGTGACAAGCTATTTCAACTAGAATAAAATTAAAAAATAAAATAAAATTGAATAAAATTTAAGTCACCATGATAAGACTTCCCTACAAAAGGGCGATTATTGTACATTTTTCGAAATTGTTTTTACTTTTATTTTATGTCGTGTAGTTATTGCGGTAGACTGGATTTATTTTTTGAAATCGTATCTTGTTCATAATTTTATAGGTAATAGGTTAAAGTAGGTATGAATAAATAAATTGATTAATACCTACTACGTTTTATTTTTTAAAAGCGTAAATTTGGCGTTTGGTTTGGGCTACAGAACAGAAGTTGAAATTGGGCTAAGTACATTAGGCTACTTAAGATGTAAAAAATGGCGACATCAGGCCCTAAGCGGTTGGCAACACTGAAGAGTGTGGATGATTGTCTCGCCTCGCAGTCTCGTGTCCTTTGACTCGCGCCGCGCCCGAAAAACCGACACCAAGCGGAGCGCGCGCGAGGCGACCGGAGGCGAGACGAGGGGACCGTCCTCACTCTCCGCTCGCGTAGTCTCGTGTCGCCTCCTGAAGAGTGAGGATGGGGCAATACACGCACGCAAATCGTAGCGTGAACCTTTTATGCCCCATCGATCCAGACTCCACGAGGCTACACGAGGGAACGCGAGTGCGAGAGTGAGGTGAGCTTGTGTCCCCTCGTCCAGTGTCGTCATCATTTCTCATTGGTGTTCAATGTCACGTGATACCTGGGTAAAATTTCACGTAAGTAATGTATTAATTTACGAAAATATCAATTAATCCTAAATATTAAAGTGTTTTGAGTTGTTTTAATGATTACTTGAACCTCTCCCAACTGTGCAGCAAAAACATATCTAGATTATTCATAGTGGCAACTACCCTAATTGTAGGCAATCCAAAATGAACTCCCTATTGACGGACAAGCCGTTGAAAATTATATAGAGCTTCCGTTTTTATTACTTATTTCGCTCATGTTTGTAGCATTGTGCGTTCAGGAATCTTACTCAATAACCGGCTTTCTCAGCGACATCTATTATAACATTAAGGTAAGTAGGTAAGTACCTACATTATGTGCAAATTATTCTTCCTAGTTCTAGCGAAGCGAGCGAAGCGTTCGAGCGAAGCGTTTTAGGTAGGTACTCTACAATCCTAAAACGAGACATCGTACCTACCATACCAATAATCGCAGTTCATTTTATGTTGGTTAATCTTCCGAATTCAGTTTCCACCAACATAAGCTGACCTGCGATTATTTGGCACGATGTATCGTTTTCAGTTTGTCGTAAAACTGTTTCCCCTTCTAGAGTAGTACCTACTACACAAGAATGGAGATGTAACCTACCTAATGCACGAGATAGTTTTCGCGCGATCGATAGCAGCATTGAGCAATGCCAAATGAACTCTACACGTTGTCGCTTGCCTGGACTCGGCCAGTAGGCGAGTGATGACGAGCGATTGCAAGGCAAGGCAGATATGCTGTCCATACGTTGCGTTGGTATTGGCGTTCACTCGCCTACGCTCGGACAACATGTATTGCAGGCTCAATTGCAGGCATAACTGGCTGCCTAGTGCGCAGCGCAACTCTGCGCAAGGGTTGTAAGAACCAGCTCGCTTCGCTCGCTCGTTCGATAGTTTTTATAAAATATAATTTTCGTATTGCAGGCTTCATTCTACCGCTGTTGGTGGCGAATCAATTATACGTTCCTGTAACGTAGGTACGTTCCTGTACGTAGTACCTGTAAGTAAGTACATACCTACCTTTTTTTTTTGATAACCTATAATGTATCCCACTGCTGGGCAAAGGTCTCCCCCATCTCTTTCGATCACCGGCCGCTTCCCACCACTCCTCCTGGAAGGCATCTATGTCGTCACGCCAGCGTCTTTTATGCCTGCCTCGGCGTCGCCGTCCGTCTTCAGGCTCCCACTTGGTGACGGCCGATGCCCACCTGTCGGGGTGCATTCTCCTGACGTGGCCTGCCCAATCCCCACTTTAGCCTGGCTGACTTCCTGCCTACATCGGCAATGCCTGTTTTCGAACGTAGCGTGGTATTGTGAATCTTGTCAGTTCGCTTGACACCAAGCACGCTACGTTCCATTGCCCGTTGGCAAACCTTGAGTTTGGATTTTTGTGAATCGGTTAAGGACCACGTTTGTGCACCATAAGTGAGGACGGGCAGAATAATGAACTTTTTTGTCTGTCTTGTGTGTTCATACCTACTTACCTATTGTACCAATTTTGAATCTGTGCGAACCTTTATAGGTTGTAACAATTCGACTAGGAAAGGTAGTTACAATGTCGACATACTTAGGGTTGTCAGAAGATTTAACAAAAAAGTTTTTGTATGAAAAACTGAAAATTAGAATTCACAAGATTTGCACCTACACAATGTTCATTTTCATGGTCACAAAATCCCCCTTCCGGGATAACATACCAATTGTGAATCACGTTGTATATCTTTACAATGTTTTTGAAATAAATGTACCTATATTATCTCATATTGATCTTATCTTAAACGTATCCAGGGCGCAGTAATGTTAAACCCGACAAAGCCAAAGAAGTCCCGGAAACCACCACCATCATGAAGAAAACTCTTGAATAGTAAAGGAATTTACAGAAACTACGATTTGGTTTGGAAACAGGTAGTTAGGTACCTATTTTATAGAAGTTTTTCTTCTAATAATTATTAATTTCAGCCGTTTGTGTCCCATTGCTGGGTTCTTACGAGACGTTGCGATTAGTACCTACCTAACATAATATCTAAGTAGTTAATTATGTTAGGTAGGTAATAAAAAATAATAATAATAAACAAACTTTATAAACTATCGTGAGTTGGTTGTACTAGCTAGATACCTACTAAACACAATCATATTGATAATGCAATAAATTGTATGAATGTTAAAATGTAATAGATTTATTTATTTGAACGTCATTTACTCCGCTTACGTTGGTTGCATTACAATTCATTACATGGTATTATGATATTTCTCCTCTTCTCAAGATGCCTTCAGCATGTCATCCACTTCAGCGAGAGCGATGGTGGCGGCGTGGACCTGCAGACAACACATTAATAACACATATCTATACTAATATTATAAAGAGGTAATGTTGGTTTGTTTGTTTGTTTGTTTGTATGTTTGGGGATTACCCCAACTAATCAACAATCCCGACAATCTCCGAAACTACTTATCCGATTTCAAAAATTCTTTCACCTATTTGTAGCTTAGACTTTCCGAATGAACATTAGCTATATTTTATCAAGGTAGGTACCACGTGAGCGAAGCCACGGGCAAGTTAGCTAGTAATAATAAATAATACTTAAATATCATTGGACATTCCACACGGCGTCATCTAGTCCCAAGCTAAGCAACTTAATGCTTGTGTTATGGTAACCAGATGACAGATATACTACTTAGATATTTTTTGTTTGTAAATACATACATACTATAAAAACATCCAGACCCGGAACAAACATCTGTAAAACATGCAAACATTTGTCCCGTGGCGGGGATCGAACCCGCAACCTCCGCGTCTCAGGCGAGCCTTCGCCCACTGCGCCACAGAGGATCGATATAACGAAGTTCGTCCCGGCCACGGTATATTGCGCTCACTGTAGGTACATCTTGGAACAAATTAACATTGGTGGCTATTCGAGATATCGCCTAAACTAAACTGAACTAAACTAACTGACAGCACTAAAAAATGTTGCCGTCCCTTTCATAACGATCGAAATAAAAAGGATGATATTTATTTATTAGTATGTATGTACGTTTATTTTATAATGTAGGTTATATATTTAAAATTAGGTATATTATTTGTGTAGATATTCTAGTAGGTTTATTCTTTTGTTAGGTATATTTATATTTATTAACTCAGTATATTTTCTCTTTTATCTCTTGTATGGAGGTACATTTCAATCCACAGCTGTTTAATAACCTCTCTCTATAACCCAAGGTTTGCTGTAAGAAAACTCTTTCAGGGTTAAGCTCGCCTATGTACATAGCCTTTAAGTATCTATGTTATCTATGTCGTTTGTTTTATGTTTTGTGTACAATAAAGAATTTAAGAATTTAAGAAGGATGGCATCAACTTTAGTGCTGTCGAATTAGTTAAGTTCAGCTTTAGCGACATCCGGAATAGCCACCAATAGCATGTTAAAATTAACGTTACAAATAGCGTCTGCTACTTACAAAATTAGCCGATGCTAAAATTAACGCTACCAGTGCCCTTACTCTGGAACAACGAAAAACGAAGTTTCGTGACAATTTTCGGGGTCAGCTTATGTTGGTGGATAGTAAATTCGTAATAGTTCACCAACATAATTAGAACCCGAAAATTGTCACGAAACTTCGTTTTTCGTTTTGCAGATTAGACGCCCAGTTCTTACCTACGGAGCCGAAACATGGGTGACAACCGAAGAGATACTCCAGAAGCTAATAGTCACTCAAAGGGCGATGGAACGTAAGCTGGTGGGAATATCATTACGGGACCGAAAAACTAGAAGTAGAAAAAAAACTAGAAAAAAAAACTAAAAAAAAAAGAAAAAACTAAAAACTAAAAAAAACTAGAAACTAGAACTAGAAGTGGTTGAGAAAACAAAGCAAAGTCTCAGATGTAGTGAAGCGAGTAGCGAAATTGAAGTGGCAATGGGCAGGTCACATAGCCCGTAAATCAGACGCATGGTGCAAAGATCTGTTAGAATGGAGACCGTGGGAACACAAGACCAGTTGGCAGACCCCAGATGAGATGGAAAGATGACATCAAGAAGATAGCGGGCCAAAATTGGATACAGACAGCCCAAGACAGAACAAAGTGGAGGGGGTTGAAGGCCTACACCAAATTGGTCGAAGATGGCTTGAGATGATGATGATGATGAAAATTAACGGCAATTAACGGCACCGCTGTTAATTTTAGCTACTGCTAATTTTGTTATACTTGGTACGCTAATTAAAATTAGCAGGCATCAGTGGCAATTCGGAGTGTCGCAAAAGCTAAACTAAACTAACTAAAATTAATGCCATCCTTTTTATTCCCATCGCTATGAAAGGGACGGCAACATTTTGAGTTAGTTAAGTTTCGTTTTTGCGATGCTCCGAATTGCCACTATAAATAAATAATAATAAATAAATATCCTTGGACATTCCACACGGCGTCATCTAGTCCCAAGCTAAGCAATTTAATGCTTGTGTTATGGTAACCAGATGACTGATACACTACATAAATACATATTTTTTTTTGTAAATACATACATATTATACCAAAGACGATTAATATCTAGAAGACAGACAAAGGCCATACACAAAATCGTAACCCGATCCCGCAGTACCAGATAGCCTGAAAACTTTAAAACATCAATTTTATCCAAGAAATTTCAATACTTAGTAGTAGGTAGCAACAATATTCAATATTTAAACATTTTTAACTAGAAAGTAATTGAAATTTCTTGGATAAAATTGATGTTTTAGAGTTTTCAGGCTATTTTTTAGGGTTACGATTTTGTGTATGGCCTTTGTCTGTCTTCTAGATATTAATCGTCTTTGATTATACATAGAAAACACCCAGACACGAAACAAATATTTGCAGATCATACAAACATTTGTCCCAATATTATTATTTGATTAGGCAAGTATTAGTATACCTCTGCTCCCAGCTTCTTGCCGCTGTCGGTGAGCGCGCGGAGGCTCTGCTGGAGTGACCCGAGGCGGGCCACCACACGCTTCTTCTCTTCTAGAAGCAGCTGCTTCGCTCTCTGACCTGCAATGTTCATCATCATTCTCCTGCCCTTATCCCACGCTAAGTGGTGTCACAACATGTTTTCTTCTTCCACTCACTCCTATCTCGTCAACTCTGAATCTACTCCTCTAACATTCATAATCTCTTTCACGCAGTCAAACCACTTTTTCTTCGGCCTTCCTCTACTTGCATGCCCATCCACACTCATACTTATAGCACGTTTGTTTCTGCTCTCTGACCTGCAATGTTATTATTGGATATTCATTTAGTTTATGCCAAAAAAATAAAAGGCAAAAGGTAAATAATAAAAGGTAAATTACGCGATAAAATCCTGTAAAT
This sequence comes from Xanthorhoe designata, assembly GCA_963582015.1. NCBI lineage: Eukaryota > Metazoa > Arthropoda > Insecta > Lepidoptera > Geometridae > Xanthorhoe > Xanthorhoe designata. The sequence goes on from OY757058.1 coordinate 4,990,878, forward strand.
TTCAATTTAAAAAAATTTACTTTTATTTACCTTTTATTTTTTATTTTTTTTGTAAACTGCCACTATTCGTCGGAGCCCACATAGTCCAATTCGCTCGCGACCACGGTTGTTGCAACAGCCGAAACGTAACCTCAATAAATATAATAATAATAATAATTTAACAATGCTCTTAGAGAATCATCATCGGCAGCTCAAATGATAGCCCACTGCTGGGTATAAGCCTCCCTCAAACGCCACTCTAATCGGCCCTGTGCCGTTCGCATCCATGCCTTTCCCTCTATGGCCTCTATATCGCCCACCCACGGGGCTGATGGTTGCCCCTGCTTCTATAGCTCTCTCTTGGCCACCACTCGGTCAAGGCCTTACACCACCTTACTCTCTTAGAGAATGGTTAATTGTTAATAGTTTTTATTCGGTTCAGGAATTTATTAAAATATGACATTTGTGTAATTATTATTCTTTAGATGCATGCAATTTTTTTTTTAATTTTAATTTCGATTACTAATAATTTAGGTATTGACTATTATTAATGAATGACCGATGATTGTGAATTTAATTTTAATTACAATATACTTAATAAATTTTGTTTTATTACTCGCGAAAAACGAAGTTGAAACAGAAATGCAGGTTCAGAGGACAACGACACGTGAAATGTTTACGCTGTCCCCGTTAGCTGAATCTACGTTACGGGGACAACGGGAAAGAAAAATAATGACTTCCCGCTGTCCCCGTCACGGGGACACGGAATACGGGGACAACGGGAATAGACGTATTACCTATTATAACTATTTGTATGTCATGACAATGACTGAATATCATTAACAGAGGGCATCAATGCTGAGTCGTGGCCCATTTGTTACTGTTACAATACTGTTACTGTTACAATACTGTTACTGTTACTGTTACAATACTGTTACTGTTACTGTTACAATTTGTTACTGTAGCACACAATGACATGTATTAATATTAAGTAGATCCATACAAAAACTGGAATTTATTAAAACTGCTTTTATTTTAACTTTCTGGCAATTTTTGTACCTTTTGTTGTAATTCAGTGTTGTGTATTTTGTGTGCTTAGTAGCAAATAAATGATATGTCTATGTCATTGAGATGTATTATAGAGCCACAATCAGACAAATAAAATGTAAACGCCAAAACTCGGCGCATGCTACGTAGTGCGCAGAGTTTTTCTTTTTTGCGTACACGCGACATTGAACATTAAAACAAACGACACAACGTCTACATTCAAATTTCAAATGTCATTGTAGAACATTGAATTTTCACGCACATTTTTTGAGTGTTGTCAGCTATTAGATTGTGACTCTTTAATACATCTCAATGGTCTATGTCTAATATGCAGAACTATTTGATGTACCTAACACGCTTGTGACAGCTATATTCAGAACAAATAGATAAATCTTTATCTTTATCTTATCTTTACCCAGCAGAGGCAGGTAGTCCCCCGCCGTCTCCGCGCGGATGTCCAGCTGGAACCAATCCTCTGCATCATCAGACCCTGACGAGGGCAGCTCCTGAGACACAATTATAAATATAAATAAATATATCCTTGGACATTCTACACGGCGTCATCTAGTCCCAAGCTAAGCAATTTAATGCTTGTGTTATGGTAACCAGATGACTGATATACTACATAGATATTTTTTTTTGTAAATACATACATAATAGTGGCAATTCTGAGTATCGCAAAAGCTATACTAAGCTAACTAAAATTGTTGCCGTCCCTTTCATAGCGATGGGAATAAAAAGGATGGCAATAATTTTAGTTAGGTTAGTTTAGCTTTTGCGACACTCCGAATTGCCCCCATTATACCTAGAAAACACCCAGACACGAAACAAATATTTGCAGATCATGCAAACATTTGTCCCGCGGCGGGGATCGAACCCGCAACCTCCGCGTCTCAGGCGGGCTTTCATCCACTGTGCCACAGAGGTCGTCGAATTATGGGAGGGGCATACTCATTTTTTTTTTTTTCGCTGAGTAGGTACCTACCCTCCTACTTACTTGTAGGAGGGTTAGGTTAGGTTAGTTATTTATTTATTAGTTACTTCCGTGCTTCGGAGGGCACGTTAAATTGTCGGTCCCGGCTTTTAAAGTCGTTAAGCCATGACGGAGGCCTTAAGGCGGCCAAAACTCCGTCACCAGAGTTGACCACTTGCTCATACGAACTACTACTACTACTAATTTATTTATTATTTTACAGTGTCAAACCACACTTAGGTATTGGAAATTTCATTATAAATGAAAAATCTTACTAAAAGTTAAAGGCTCCGGCAGGATTCGAACCTGCGTAGATCGCTCTTAAGCCGAGCTGCCTGACCACTAGGCTACGGACCCTCTAAGAGGCTTGTATCTACGCAGGTTCGAATCCTGCCGGAGCCTTTAACTTTTAGTAAGATTTTTCATTTATAATGATACTACTACTACTTACTTGTGTTTAAAGGTTTGCTTGTACATAATAACTATTTTGTCGGTAGGTACCTAGGTACTTCCTTTGTTCTGTTCTGTTTGTGAACTCCCTCCTTGTTTCTTCTTTCGTACCTATTTATGTCTTGTGTGTGTGCTAAATATAATATAATAAGGATAATTTCATCGATAAATGAAGAGGACTATATAAAGAGGCGTTTTCGCTCATTTGCTCGTTGACTTCCCAGCGGAGCAGTTCTGTTCGGCACCGCTATAAGATCCAGCTATATAGATTGTTATAGATAAGGGTGTAGTCAGGCCAAGTCTTTGTTAATTTACTCTGTTATTTTGTTAAGTGATTGGTGTTTTATTTGTGTGTTGATTTGAGGTTATTTTCAATTATTGTGTTTTGTATTGTGAATCAATTTTAGCTGTAAGTACTTTGTATTTTTTTTAATAAATTTCACTTCTGGATGCTAAATATATATTATATTCTATTCTATATATAATTACATCGTATAGGCTGCCGTCTTCACTGGGGCTGTCGTCGCTGACCTCCCTCTGCAGACGAGGCCGGGGCTCTGCTGAACCTGAAGACTCCAACTCCTGGACAAAATCAATCAGTCACATATTTACATAGCTGTACAAAATACCAGAAAGAAAGAAAGAAAGAAAGAAAGAAAAATCATTTATTCTTGTAGGACCTCAAGGATCACTTAAGTATCGTTTTACATGCTAGGTGATTCTAATGAACCAGTTTTGCCACCTAAGGATCGTTACAAAGATCAAATCAAATCAAATCAAATTGTTTATTTATTTGCTCTCACAACACATAAATATAAAAATATAAAGCAATAAATAAAAAAAGCCTAAGCATCATGCTGAGTAGTAGCCATTTTTGTCATTCTTCTTGTTTTATCTTTCTCTTTTTATATATGTGTTTTCTATAATAATTGTAATGACAAAATAAAGATTTTTTCTTTCTTTCTTTCTTTCTTTCTTTCTAAATATTAAGAATAAATACAGTTAAAAATAATGATAAATTTAAACAAACGTAGGTTGGAGGTAAGCCTGTTTTGTGCCATATATATATAGATATCAATCAATATATATAAAACAATAAGCATTTTTCTGCAATCAACGCACAGACCAAACCGCTGAAGCTATGAAGCTGAAATTTGGAAGGTAGCTTCCTTTTAAAACAAAAGTGAGCACTAAGAAGGGATTTTTCGAAATTCCACCCCTAAAGGGTTGAAAAGGGATGAAAACCGTTGTATGCAACTTTTTAATGCGTGAAGCGATTTTCTTCAAACTTGGTTTAAATATGGTAAATGATAAATAAATTTACATGTTAATCAGAAATTAAAAAAAAAAGCCTGATAAGGGGTGAAATGGGGTGTCAAAGTTTGTATGAGAACTTTTTAATGGGTAGTTCGATTTGCTTGAAACTCGGTTACAACACTAACAATGCAAAATAAATATATACGTGTTTTAGGGTTTTTCGAAAAAAACCCTTTAAAAGGGTGAAATGCAATGTCAAAGTTTGTAGTGAAACGTATTGAAGGGAAGCGCGATTGGCTTGAAAATCGGTTTGGATACTAAAAATACAAAATGGTTGGACACGTGTTTCAGGAATTTTCAAAAAATACCCTAAAAAGGGGCAAAAAGTGGTGTCAAAGGTTGTATGGAAAATTTTAAACGGGCTTAGCGATTTGCTTGAAACTCTGTTGCTTAAAAAACAAAATAAATAGACACGCGTTGAAGGGTTTTTCCAAAAAACCCTTAAAAAGGGTGAAATCCGATGTTAAAAGTTTTAAGTGAAATGTATTAAAGCGAGGTGAGATTGACTGGAAATTCGGTATGGATACTACAAAATAAATGGGCAATTGTTTTAGGGTTTTTCGACAAAACCCTTATAAAGAGTGAAATTCGGTGACAAAGTCTGAAGTGAATTTAAACGTATTAAAAGGTGGAGCGATTTGTACGACAAAATCAGTTGTAACGCTTAAAATACAAAATAAAAAACCTTTAAAGAGTGAAACGCGGCGGTTTTTAAAGCAAACATTAAAGCTCGCTTCGCTCGCCCGGTAGCTTCTTAAATATTTTGCAAGCAAATTTATCTGTGTCAGACGATAGAGTATGAACCGAACAACAGGTCAGCCTTAGCTATAAGCAAAATTAAGAATCAATGACGCATTTGTGTAAAAAAAAATCGGCTCGCTACGCTCGCAAACTTTGAAGCTCGCTTCGCTCGCCCGGTAGCTTCTTCAATATTTTGCAAGCGAATTTATCTGTGTCAGACGATAGAGTATGAACCGAACAACAGTCAGCCTTATCTATGAGCAGAATAAGCAAAAATAAGAATCAATGACGCATTTGTGTAAAAAAAAATCGGCTCGCTACGCTCGCAAACTTTGAAGCTCGCTTCGCTAGCCCGGTGGCTTCTTCAATATTTTGCAAGCGAATTTATCTGTGTCAGACGATAGAGTATGAACCGAACAACAGTCAGCCTTAGTTAGCTATAAGCAAAATTAAATACAAATACAAATTGTTTATTTAACAATTTGTATTTGTATTTGTATTTAATAATTAAGAATCAATGACGCATTTGTCAAAAAAATTCGGCTCGCTACGCTCGCAAACTTTGAAGCTCGCTTCGCTCGCCCGGTAGCTTCTTCAATATTTTGCAAGCGAATTTATCTGTGTCAGACAATAGAGTATGAACCGAACAACAGCCAGCCTTATCTATAAGCAAAATTAAGAGTCAATGACGCATTTGTCTAAAAAAAATTCGGCTCGCTACGCTCGCAAACTTTGAAGCTCGCTTCGCTCGCCCGGTAGCTTCTTCAATATTTTGCAAGCAAATTTATCTGTATCAGACGATTGATTTAGAACCGACCAACAGCCAGTCTTTTCTATGATAACCATACTACTACAAGCAAAACCAAGTTTCACATGACGCATTTGTCTTAAAAAAATTCGGCTCGCTTCTGAGTCAAAGAAGTTCTTGGTTCAAAGCTTTTGTTTTTTAAGTATTGCAACAGAGTTTCAAGCAAATCGCTAAGCCCGTTTAAAATTTCCTATATATTATGCAAGCAAATTGAACTGTGTCAGACCATAATAGGAACCGACCAACAGTCAGCTTCTTTATGAAAATCGTAAGCAAAATCAAGTGACAGTAAAAAAGTTTAGCTGACTGCGCTCGCACCATAGCTTCTAGAATATTTTGCAAGCAGATTGAACTGTGCCAGACCATAGAATATGAACCGACAAACAGTCAGCCTTTTCTATGAGCACCGTAAGCAAAATCAACGTAGGTAGCCACTTTAAATACAAGTTAATACAACCTTATGATCCCTTCACATTTGAGAGGTAGTTTTGAAAATAAATGTTACGAGACCTTTTTGTTGTGTTGTGTTGTGATATAAATTCGATTTTACTCCATTCATTCATTCTATTTTGGTTTAATTTCTAGAAATCCCTTCTATGTAGGTACACCTCCATTTATCAAGATTCACTTTTCTCAAAATAGCCAGTCAGTACGACCAGTGCTTAAGGTAGGTATACAACACGCGAGCGAAGCCGCGCGGGTCTGCTAGTAGTAGATAGTTGGATAGTTTAGTTTCTGTAAATAAATTATAAGGTACCTACCTAATTATAAATCACACAAACACACTTATGTTTGTTCTCTTTCACGCTCAAACGGCTGGACGAATTTGAATAAAATTCGGTACCAGGATTGCTTATACCCTGGATTAAAAAATACGCTACTTTAGATACGGGTATTCCCACGGGAACTATAACGCGGGGCGCAGCTAGTAATAATATAAAATAGGCGGCGCTAATTTGACGCATACAAAAATCTATCTTTGAAATGAAATGAAATAAAAATGAAATATGATCACGACTGTATCCCGGGAGCGGTAGACATTTCTTTCGGATCTTTAGGCAATTTTTAGATCTTTTTGAAGATGTCTAAGGGGGTAGTCAGAGGTATGTCCAAATACATACATATTTGGTACAAGCCCACTTTTTGCAGAAATTAACTTTCCATAGGTGACAGGTTGCAAGCCCATCGACGCTATTAGAGAGCTAACTGGTTTCCTCACGATGTTTTCCTTCACCGTTAAGCTCGTGTTAAAGCGCATATAAATTTTTCGATGCGAAAAGTTCATTGATGCACGGCCGGATTCGAACCCACGACCTTCGGATCGAAAGTCGAAGTACTAATCCACTTGACCAACACGGCTTTTTTCTATCTTTAATCTATCTTTAATCTAAATCGAACCGTTTCTGTAAAACGCTGAAAACCTTAAAATGCATTATCTAAAGCGCTCACCTCATCAGCCAAGGGGAAGTTCTCATCCAAGAACTCTTCGTGGATGGTTTCTTCTTCCGCTTCCTTCTTCACAGTCTTCAGTATTGAGGACCCTTTTGGAGGCTGTGCATTTTTGTTCTGGGTTTTTCTGCATAATAAAATTAAAATATAACACACTAGCTTACTTGCCCGTGGCTTTACGTGGTATCTACCTTGATAAAATATAGCCTATGTTTATACGGAAAGTTCACATCACATCGGTGAAAGAATTTTTGAAATCGGATGAGTAGTTTCGGAGATTACCCCAAACATACAAACAAACAAACCTTATAACTCTTTATAATATTAGTATACTAGTATAAATATTAAACTTCATTTGCAATCCACGACGAAAGATGATCAGACGTTAAGCCATGACGAGAACGCTCCTCATTTTCCATAACCAATATCAAAATGATGTATAAATTAGATCATAATCATTATCTACCGGCTCCAGCTTGATCAGAGCTTAAGCTATGACAGGAACCTTCTTAATTTACACTACACCTATTAGGTTAGACTTGTAACTTAGTCCACATTCATCATTAACTGGTTCAAGCTTGAACAGACGTTAAGCCATGAAGCTCACCTGCTGTAGGTGTTGTGCTGGGGCTCCCGTTTAAGCTGCACATTGTTGAGGGGCGAAGCCCTACGCCCGGTCTGTGGGGTCTTGAGGAGTGAGCGAGCTTTATTTGCAGGCAAAGGTGTGGACGTCGCTAGCTTATCTGAAATACATCAATGAATAAATAATTCTTGGACATTCCACACAGCGCCATCTAGTCCCAAGCTGAGCAACTTAATGCCTGTGTTATGGTAACCAGATGACTGATATACTACTTAGATATTTTTTATGTAAATAGATACATAATTATTATAGATAGAAAACACGAGACAAATATATGTAGATCATACAAACATTTGTCCCGCGGCGGGGATCGAACCCACAACCTCTGCGTCTCAGGCAAGCCTTCATCCACTGCGCCACAGAGGTCGTCTGATAAACATTTTTAATACACAATAAAAACATCACACACACTATAATATTATAAAGGCAAGTGGCATTATCAGCTGAGCGCTTCCGTGCTTCGGAGGGCACGTTAAATTGTCGGTCCCGGCTTTTAAAGTCGTTAAGCCATGACGGAGGCCTTTAGGCGGCCTGAAAACTCCGTCACCAGAGTTGGCCACTTGCTCATAAGAACGATCCAATACCTTTCCTGGTCCTCTCCACGACGCTGACGATGCTCCTGGCTTGTGTCTCCTGGTAGCGCACGGGTTTCGTCCGGGCTGCCTTCTTCTTAACAAACATCTTCTGTACCATCTCAGACTCGTCTGATGACTGAAAACATTGAACCGTCATTACCAGTCAATTTGTATCCTGTCCATCCAAAGGTTACCTGGAAGAGATCGCTTTTAGCGATAAGGTCGCCCATTGTTACACTGTTTTATGTATTGTTTTGTTATGTTCTTTCTTTTTCTTTTATGGTGTGTAAAGTCATATTCTATTCTATTCTATTCTGTTCTATTCTATAGCCGTGTTGGTCAAGTGGATTAGTACCTCGACTTTCGATCCGAAGGTCGTGGGTTCGAATCCGGCCGTGCATCAATGAACTTTTCGCATCGAAAAATTTATATGCGCTTTAACACGAGCTTATAACGGTGAAGGAAAACATCGTGAGGAAACCGGTTAGCTCTCTAATAGCGTCGATGGGCTTGCAACCTGTCACGTATGGAAAGTTAACTTCTGCAAAAAGTGGGCATGTACCAAATATGTATGTATTTGGACATACCTCTGACTACCCCCTTAGACATCTTCAAAAGATCTAAAAATGCCTAATGATCTGAAAGAAATGTCTACCGCTCCCGGGATACAGTCGTGATCATATTTCATTTTTCTATTCTATTGAATAAACAGCATCTAAATATATACAAAATCAGGATAGTTACACTATCTACAACTCAAAAACGTCGGGACCAATTTTTTGGGCTACGTTTTATTGGATTCGTCTCCGAATAGCAGAATGATTATAAAACATGGGGAATATTAATTAAATAAATTATTACCAAACAAATAAATATCCTTGGACATTCCACACGGCGTCATCTTGTCCCAAGCTAAGCAACCTAATGCTTGTGTTATGTTATGACTGATATACTTCTTAGATACATTTTTTTTAAATACATACATATTATAGATAGAGAAAAACATCCAGACCCGGAACAAATATCTGTAGAACATGCAAACATTTGTCCCGCGGCGGGAATCGAACCCGCAACCTCCGCGTCTCAGAGGTCGTGAAAAGTCAAGTATACCGAGTCGGCCGAGAAAACGTTGGCGGGACGATATCGCCACCTTCGATGAAGGATGCTGGGACGCAGCTAAACGAGATGATTAGAAGAGTTTGGGACCTTGCCCAGCAGTGGGACAAAATGGTTTAAAAGAAAGAAAGAAAAAATAATTTATTCTGGTAGGAGCTCAAGGATCACTTCAGTTTCTACATGCTAGGTGATTCTAATGCCTGTTCCAACGCGACTCTACACCAGGGAAAGAATCAGGCAAGAACCTGGTGGTGTGGGCCTAGCTTTTTTATAAAAGCGATCCCTTAACAATCTAAAATAATCTAAATAGTCAAGCTTTAGTGGGAAGCCAGTCGAACAAATAATATACCTGGTCCAAAGCAGCCATGTCTTCGGGCTCAGTTTTAGGAAGTACTTTCCCTGCAGTCTTGGATACTTTTAGCTTCTTGGCCGCGCTCTGAAAAGTAAACTTATTTTAGCTAAAACGGCTCCAAATCTGTTGCTGTCTCTTTCCATTGCCATAAGAGTAACAAGATTTTTTCTTTATGTAGATTACATTAAACACTCTTTAAATCTACATTAAATTGACTAATATTTATGAGTGGCATTAGTTCGTATCTATTTTAAATCCCGATAATTTGTGGCACAAATGTTTACTATTAATTCGGGAAGTCCATGCTACATCGGTGAAAGAATTTTTGAAATTGGTCGAGTTAGTTTCGGAGATTACCCCAAACATATAAAGCTCCCTGGACCCCCCTTATACACGGTGATTCATAATTGGTATGTTATCCCGAAAAGGGGTCATTCACCTCATCAGTGTGAACAACATTTGTTCTACGACTTTTTGATTTCGATGTTTTTCATTGAAGAAATGACTAGCAAAGTTTCCTTCATAAATAAACACAGAGCAACCCTATCATAATCAGCTGATCCCTGAACTTTGCCGGTGACCCTGACCACTGGCCAGTGGCCCGTGTGACGTACGAGGGGGGCGGGCGATGAAAATATTGATAGATGATAGATTTACCAAAAAAGTTCTTGTATGAAAAACTGAAAACTAGAATTCACAAGATTTGCACCTAATTGCACACAGGCTACGCTCAGGGCACATGCCACTAAATAAATTTAAGTTAATTTATTTAAGTATGAAAAGAGTAGAAAGTCCCATGTGCGAAACATGTGGTGTTGTTGAAGACTCATACCACTTCTTAGTGGAGTGTTCCCGGAGCAGATCTGTGAGGCAGGAGCTAATAAATAAGTTTTGTATTAATTTGCTTGATGTGGGCTTATTTCAGAGTATGCTCGCTGCACCCACTTCTGATGCAGCTATCATGCTCTATAAGTCCACATACAAAATTCTTCATAATTGAATACTGTAGTTTTTAAATTTTCCTATGGGACTGACATAGTCTTATTGTAAGACTCAAAGCCCCTAAATAAAACCAGAATAAAAAAAAAAAAAAAAAAAGATTTGGACCTACACAACTGTTCATTTTCATAGTCACAAAATCCCTCTTCTGGGATAACATACCAATTATGAATCACGCTGTATACGTCCATGGCAGAGTGCACTGACCTTGTAAACTAAATCATCATCATCGCTGGAGGCGTGGTCGGCGGCGTGGTGGGCGGCACTTCGCACGTCTTTAACTGTTTTTGTCAATTTCTTGGTTTTACTGCCGTCATCTCCGAGCATTCTCTGTCAAAATATACCAATTTTAAACATTTAAATAAAAATAGTCCTACTAATACTATAAGGGTGAAAGTTTGTGTGTGTGTAAGTATGTAAGTGTGTTTGTTACTCTTTCACGCTCAAACGGCTGGACGGATTTGAATGAAATTTGGTACCAGAATAGTTTATACCCTGGATTTAAAAATAGGCTACTTTTGACCCCGGAATTCCCACGGAAACGGGAACTATTAACCGCGGGTAACACCGCGTGGCGCAGCTAGTAATTTAATAAATAGGACCCATCTTCAATTGAAAACTCACCAATAAATCATCAGTATCATTGCCGTCATCCACCTCTTGTTTGACATTTTCATTCTTAACTTCTGTTGTCTCTTGCTTTTCAGTTTTTCTGAAATAATTATAATAAGTAAAGTAAGTTCGTATGAGCAAGTGGCCAACTCTGGTGACGGAGTTTTTAGGCCGCCTAAAGGCCTCCGTCATGGCTTAACGACTTTAAAAGCCGGGACCGACAATTTAACGTGCCCTCCGAATCCAAGCACGGAAGCGCTCCGATGAAAATGCCACTTGCGGTCACCCATCCAAGTAGTGACCGCTCAGAAGTTGCTTAACTTCGACGATCTATCAAGAACGTCTTAGCAAGCTTCGCCACGAGCGCTTCATTCTATGTGTAATATGTATGTATTTACAAAAAAAAATGTATCTATGTAATATATCAGTCATCTGGTTACCATAACACAAGCATTAAGTTGCTTAGCTTGGGACTAGATGACGCCGTGTGGAATGTCCAAGGATATTTATTTATTGTAATGAAACCTGATGTAGGCCGGCCATCCTAGTTTACACATTTAATTGTTATTTACTTACTTAATCAATAACTCATCTAAGCACATCTCATCTTTCACGGGGCCACCTTCAAGAGTGTTTAAGGCATCTTCGATATTCTGCTCGGGGGGTTTAGACTCTACTGCTTCAGGGATAGAGTGTGTATTGCCCTCATCAAGCGCGGAGAAGGTGTCTGGTTGGGAGGTTTGGGAGTCAGGCGCGGATTCAATCTGAAATACACAAGTGTGATTATATTTGATTCTATTGCTGAGCTGTAGGTTTATATTATAGGTCGCGCCACGTAAAAAGAGCTTGGTCGGGGAAGTAGCGGGGGTATGTTTGCGCCTGTGCTCACTCGCTGATGAACCAATAGCACTCGCTAAATCAACGGTATGAAGTGCGCCGCAACACCTCTCCACCAATCATCGACCACGGAGCAGTTTGACAGCCAGTGCTCTTGTTACGTGTCGCGATGTATACTCACGGCTGGGTTGAAGTCATCGTCTGTGAGTATTCCCTCACTGAGCCACTCCTCCTGGCTCTCCCCCGCCTCCTCACTCTCCACAGAGTCCTGCAGACGTTCTTCCACCATGTCTGTCATACAAATAAACATAACAGTGCAAATGTCGGTGAACTAAAAATGCATTTGCTTATTTGTTTTTACACCTATTGCTCTCTCGCAAGTGGAGCTAGTGTTAAAAAGAGCATTAGCAATAACTTTGCGATAGACAGGCAATGGTTTTAACTTCCGCGCTATTTGTCTTTGAATGCATGATAAATGAATGTATGAAAAGAGATAGCAACAGATTTAATATCCTTTTTAGCTAAAGTAGGTTTAATGAATGAATATGCATAAGAATATACCTTCCATGGACATGTTTTCAGCCGTTTCAAGTGTCTCTTGAGCTGGCAAGTCAGCCACTTCAGGCAAATCAGTGACTTCTGGCAAATCTGTGACCTCCGGCAATTCTGTAACTACTGGCAGAGCAGGTTCCAAAGTGTCTGTTGTCATTGATGCATCCGTTAGGTTAGAGACTGCTGTTGTATCACTCAACGCACTTTCTTCGTCATTCTGTAACATTGTGTGAATTAAATTAGTTTCGAGGACATGTTCAAAAATAAGAACCTTACTTGGTGGCACAGATTAGATAATAAACAAGTATAGAAACCCAACTTCGTGAAAAAAATCATTAAAATGTAGCAAAGTGCATTACAGCTTACGGCTGCAGCTATAAATGCTTAAACTTGCCATTTCACTCTAAGACACTCTACACCTACAATAAGTATGCTCAATATTTTTTAGTTGCAATCTGTTTTCTTCGCAATATGACTTCAATACTAACCCTAAACAGTCACTAATATTGTTGAGGAGACGGATGGCTTCTAAAACAATCAAGTAGAGAAAGAAAGAAAATATATCTATTTTTCACAGAAAATATTGATATTAAAGGAAACTACGGCGCGCCGCGTGAAGAGCGTGGAAGAGCGACTTCGATTATTTAATTTTTAACTTTGTATTGTATTTCTATGGTCTGTTTCTTGTATTTTCTGCAAATAACTTACAATTTTCAGTACTTTCGTAGGCGGTTCTTCAGTTTCAGACATGTTAATTGCTTTAATTTACTGAAACTTCCGTTTTTACACTGTAAGTTTATTTTAAAGTGTAATTAATAACCTCTCACTCACTCAACTTTCAATAATAAACAACACCAACCACCCCACCCCACCCAGTATTCTATTTCTACTACCAACCAGCGGCAAAAGTCATGCAAAAGTAAAGTGAAAAGAAAAGATGAAGTGACCAAAGCTATTTCTCCGACTTTTTTTATTTCCATGCATACTTTTTTTATTTCAAAACGAACCTATTTTAGTGGGAATAGTTATGAGCCTTGGATTGCACTAAATAAATTTTTTGATGTTTTTCTGTTAAACTAATTTATGTAGGTACCTACCTAATTATAAAAAACTGAATGTTCCGTTTGTTGTCATATGCTTTTTTTTAATAACTCTGTTTAATAGTTTTAGCTTTTATAGTTCAGGAAGAGTAGCGAAATCAGATTGGTGGCCATCAAGTGAAACTTCGCTACTCCTCCTAAATAAATTAGGTAGGTATACCTACCCAGCTTCAACTTTATTTAATAAAATAAAACAACATTAGTTTTAGCTGTGTAATCATTTATTATGCATTTTGTTAAAATAATATTATATTATTAATTAGGTATATAATACTTAGGTATACGAGTATAATAAAATTTATGAATAAGCAGGTACCTAGGTACTTTTGCTGCCATTATGAGTAAAGTATTTTCAATAATATTAATAATAATAATCAATCCAAATTCATAAACTATGACTAGGTAAGTAGGTACCTACCTAACCTAAATTCGTAAAAAAATTAAATCTATTGACTGGATAAACTAGACGAAACAAGATCACAACTGTACGCGTACGCCCTTAGGCGAGGCGCGGTAGACATTCTGTCCGATCTTTAACTATTGAAAGTACTTTTTCAATAAAAATAATCTCTCTAAAACAAATTCATAAAAATATTGACTAGGTACCTAGGTAAGTAGGTACTTAATTCATGTATTATTGCCGCAATTCGTAAAAAAATCCAAATCTATCTACTTAATTAGCTATACCACAGATAAAACAATACTAGTAGCTATACCTACAAATAAAGATAATTGTGTGCCTTAGGCGTGGTAGACATTCTGTCCGATCTCTAGACTCTAGCCATCATTTCAAGTAGTACCTACCTACCTACTCTCAGAAGCACATAAGTGCTAAGTTGTTTACTCGCGTCACGTAAAAAGAACGCCGAGGGAAAGTGTCAAGGGTATAGTACGTACACTCGCTGACCAATAGCACTCGTCAAATCAATGGTAGGTATGAAGTGCGCCGCGTTACTCCTCCACAAATCGGACAATTCTGCGCTGCTTGTCAGCCAGCGTTCTTTTTACATGACGCGAGTTAAAAATTGAATGTGAATTTTCCTACTGCATTCTTTTTGGTGACCAGTATGGTACCTAGGTACTTGCATAATGCAGTAGGTAGATACTTAATCATTTTTGATGTAATTTAAGAAGTCGTTGAACTCGCCACGAAGTTAATAGCTTTTCGTCATACTGATTTTGCATAGACAAAATGAGTCGAGGAACACTACCTTCAAGGTGCTGCAGCTGTATTGTAGGTACTTTTAACACTAATCAATCGTACTTAAGTCATTAAAATACGATCACAGTGTCTCAAATTAAAATTACATACAGTTTAGATACCTACTTAGCAATACCATACTAGCCCTAATAATAAAAAGGCACAAAATGACAACATTTAGTTTGATTTAAACTCAAAACTTCTATATGTATAGTATAGGTAATTCTAATGGAGAAGATTTCAGAACTATTATTAAATATTTTGTTAGAAAACTTGTACTACCTAGGTTTCTAGGCCTTATTCATAGCCACTTTTGGGTACTTAAAGCTAAGTAAAGCTCTCACAAGTTATTGGTTGTTGTTCCTTCTCTGTCCATAAGTGGTGTACGCCCTGGGAACTTGTCGATGCTGCCACCACTCTAGCGCTACTGTAACAGCGGCGGCAACTACTGCAGCACCCACTAAGATTCCTTTCACCAATGTCTCCATCTGGTGATACAACGAGATGCCTTCATTTATATTAGGTATACTTACCTCATTTAATTAAGGACATTAATAGTCTATCAACCTATAATCATTGTACTATTCTATTCTAAGGATTTAGGAATATGTACCTACCTACATACATCACACTACAGCTTGGCAAAAAAGTCTTGAATCGGAACTATTTTTTTTTGTTTAGGACAACATTCTCGAAATAATGACGTATCATCATTTTTATGTAAACAGATTACAAATTCTCAAATTAATAGCTTGTAGCGGTCAAACGGTGATATAAATACGCAATAGTGAAAAATAATGAATAAAACTGTTGTACAGTGGCGCCCCCATTATTTTCTACTCTTTTTTGCCAAGCTGTACGTAATTTAGAAGGTGTAAGTTTGCGTGTAGGTAAATGTGTTAGTTTGTGCGAATGTTTGTTACCTACCTACTCCATCACGGCCAAACGGAACTGGACGGATTTGAATAAAATTTGGTACCAGGTTATATTTGGTAGCAGCTTATATCCCGCTTAAAACACAAATGCATTTTGATCCGGGTATTCCCACGGGAATACTAGTTCCTACGATAGTTAAAGGTACCTAAAAAAGAATAAATATGTCAGGCGCTCTTAAACCATTGATTAGTTTATGATTATTATTGTTATTATTATTTTATTTTATTTCTTTTTTTTGTTTGAGTGTGACATTACTGAATTTTATAATTATTGTTTTGTATAGGTACCTACCTATTTTTGTAATTACTTAGTTATTATTTTAATACAATTTCAAACACGATTTTTAAAATTGTTTCTGAATAAATGAATTTGAAAGAAATTTGAATTTGATGAAACTTGTTATTTTCTGACGACCGCGAGAGTTTCCTCTCTCTAAACAATGTAAATAAATAAGGCGGTACAAAGTTTCATGGGCTGGGGCCCAGCTAGGCGTATATGGTATAATAAAGGATAAATAGCAACGGCCATTATGTCAAAGTCAGTCAAATCAATCCAAACCAAATCCAAACAAAACCAAAACTAGGTAGGTACCTAGAAATAAATAATAGCATTTCTTTTTGTATTATTCTGTGCTATTACTTACCTACAAAGAGAATAAATAACCACTATGTTTACCTACTTACCTACCCGAATTTTCAAACGCAACGCAATGCATTCAACCACAACAAAAAATAAATACGTTCAACTACCAGCGTTGCCAGAATGTAACTTTTGTAACATTTTACGTTACTTTTGACCCTCTCATGTTACCTCCATGTTACACGACTCAATATGTTACTTTTGTGTTACTTTTAGGTCATTCAAAATAAACTTTAACTACCAGTTCAAATTAGCTACCCTGTCTCCATTCATTATTATGATGACGTTTTTTCATATTTATTGATGACAAAGTAAAGGTGAACGCAGTTAAAATGCCTATTTATTAATAGGAAGCTAAGTTCTCAATTGTATTTATATTTTAATGTGCTGATTTCCTGCAGTCAATTTAATCAATGAACCATAAAGTGTAAAGGTATTAGTTTTTGTGATTTTAAAAAGCATCTAAGTGGAGTGTAGGTAGATAGGTAGGTACTTATAGTGCAGGGGTGGTCGATCCCGATCGACCAGTCAATCGCTGCTATGAGTCCAGTCGATCGCGGCAAGCAAATAAATACAAAAGTAGTCGAGGTTGTCCCAAAAAATTTTGAGGATCTGATGAGGATCTTCAGAGTAATGCACAAAATGTACCTCAAGAGAGTGAGAGTGAAGTCGGTTTAATAACTTTTTTAATGTTGTCACTTGTATTTATTATAATTCTTCGCTCCGCTCGCTTGGTTCAAAGCTCGATTAGCTCGCGTTTTATCAGCTTTAGTACATTGCGAACAAATTTTCTTCAAAAAATTTTGCTCACTTCGCTCGCACCGATTCTAGCGAAATATTAACCGACCCCACCATACACAATATCAAAAGTCACGTCGCTTTTTCCTACAAAAAAATTTTGCTCGCTTCGCTCGCATCGTTCCGCGCAATATGAAAACCGACCATAGGCAAAACCACGTTGCTTTTATTTTCAAAAAAAATCCAAATACTTATTATATAAGTTTGTCATGCAAAACTGAAGGTAATGTAACTTTTCTAGTGAAAATGTTACTGTTTGACCTGTCTCATGTTATAATTCACTACCTGCCACTGGCAACACTGTCAACTACTATACATGCTCTTTGCGTTCAACATTCTGGGTGGGACCTTTATAACTTCACCCGCTTCACCGGGCTTCGTTCAACATTAGAAATCTGTGTTTATAGGTACCTAGGTAGGTAAGATACTATTTTGGTTTTATACGCAGTACCAACGTAGTATTAGCTCAGCACAAGTACCTACCTACTTACCTACCTTAGATTTCCAGCCTAGGTATTTATAAAACTTTTCGTCCAATATTTTTGCTTTACTAATAATTATTGAATGAATCCAACGAACACAAACGTACAATAAAAATAAATTCACAACAAAAGTTGAGCGAGCCGATTTGGACTTCCAGTTCTGTCAGCAGTCATCAAGTTCTGAGTTCTGTCAGCTGTCTGTTTGCTGTCAACTGTCAATCAATAGGATTTCACTGTCTTTCATTAGGGTGGCCCAACCGTAAACTATAGATGACTCGGTTTTTTTTAGTCCGGGTTCCATGTCCCATTAATCTTCCTAGCACGTGCCCTAAGAAGACTGTGTTTTTAACCTAGCACGTGCCCCTAGGATCCAAAGAGAATATTAGGTATAATATCTAGGATTAATAATAATCTTCCTAGACGTGCCCGCCCGCCGCCGCTGTCAAAAATATCTTAAAATCAAAATGATTTGATTTGATTTTTTTATTTGCGTAAAACAGAGACAGTGGTCATGATGCTCGAAAGAAAACGTTCTCAATCTCATTGTCTTTGGTTTCGTTATAATAATCATCCCTCAACGTCAACGTAAACGTCAAACAAAATAGGGATGGGCAAATGGAAAAAAAATATCGATATTTATCGTATCGATATTTTTCAAATATATCGATATATATCGCCCAAGAAATATCGATATTTCGATATATCGATATTTTTTGCCCAATATGCAATTATTTATAAAAATTCGAAATTTTAAAGCAAATACACATCTGGCTGTTTTGACATCAGTTTTATTATTAAAAAAAAACAGGTTTTTCATTGCTTGACATAAAATAAAAAATTAATTACACAACAAGTAATTTTTGTTTGTGTTTGAAGCAAAGAAAATGTGAATTTTTTATTTATTTATTTTTTTTTTAGATAAAAATATATCGATTTTGATATCTGAAAATAAATATCGAAAATTGATATATCGCTGGAAAAAATATCGCCGATATATATCGATATTTTTCTAAAAAAATATCGATATTTTGATATATCGATATTTTTTGCCCAAGCCTAAAACAAAAACAAATCAAATCAATCGACATCTGTGTGACGAAATAGTAAAATACTTCTAAAAAACAAATAAATAATTCTTTGAAATGAGTGTCCGAGAAGAAGAAGAAGATAGGAACAAAAACTGCCCAAGCCGCGGTCTAGGCTTGGCCGCCGCGGCCATAGGCGTCGGTGTTGGGGCTGCTCTGTACTACTTCTTCAGTAAACGGCCAGAAAACCCCGCAGACGGGGGATCAACCTCATCAGGCTGGGAAGAGCAACCACATGTCTTGTGAGTATACAAATACGACTCACTTTCGCGTAACTTTTATCTTGTAGGTAGGAAAAGTTGTCCTTGCCAAAACAAGTTTTGCGCATTTTGTGTTGGTAAATCTAAATTCATTCATTATTCATAGTATGTTGTTTTAGTTTTATGCGAAATTAGAGTATTATTTTGTACAATAATCTAGATATTACCAACCTTTTTCGATTGGAACCATGTAAATTTAAACTACCCCAATTTTAATCTAAAAGTGTTTTGCACTACCTGTCCAAAACAGTATGACTGATAGATAGTTGCTAAAACATAGGTAGTGTTTATATACTCTGTGATAGCTCCTACACTTCCTACCTCCTAGGTTCTCAATTGTTATTTTTGAACTTCTTAGGAATATAAAAAAAATAAAATATTACAACTGTATTCTGATGGTGCAGTTGAAAAATTATTTCAGATCTTCTAATCATTTTAGATCCTTTGAAGATATCTAACTGTTGTAATTAAATTAGTTTCACATTAAAACCACGAACTTGGGAGGTACCTACTTAGTCTTAGGTAGGAATTTACATGTTTAAGTCACGTCACATAAAAAGAACTCTGAGGGGATGTGGCAGGGGTATGTTAGCGCATGCGTACACTCGCTGAGGAAACCAATAGCACTCGCTAAATCAATCGTATTAAACATTCCTAAAATTCAACTACTGTAAAATCATTAATACTCAAAATCAGCTTTTCCCCTCAGAGTTCTTCATATCTTAGTATCATCATTTATTTATATTCTGTATTCTTTTCTATGATTCTCACTGCAACAAATCTTTGCATAATCTTCATCCAATCCATTTTTTTATTCATATCTGCTGTTTGCTATGCCAATTTTGTTCACCTCCATCATTCAAAAAATCATATTACATTGAACCCTCATAACAGGCATGAATCATACTCAAACCACGACTCATCATACACAACCATCTCCGAACACAGCACCACGGACACCAGTGTCCACGACTCATCCTCTGAAGAACCAAACTTCTTACAATCCATTGCTAGATGCCTCTGGAACCCAAGATCTGATAGCTCAACTGAAATCTCAAGTGATGAATCCAATGAATTGAATTTATCAGAATCCAATGAATTGAATTTATCAGATGAACAATTGAACTCATCAACTGAATATTCAAATTATAATAGCTTTGATCATACTGAACTTAACACTTCAAATGCGGAAAGGTCAGGCATTGGATCAGATTCGGACACTAATATGGAATGGGATGTTACGAATTCTTCTATGGATGTGCCGACAGACGAGAGGACACCAATTATGATGCAATTTGGTGAACTCACTGTACGGTTGCTTAATCCTCATAGTGGTTGGAAGTAAGTCTTAAGATGCTACTATTACTGTATTAGTTACCACGGAATAAATCATATTATTTTGTTTGAGTGGAACAGTATAATTCTAATATGATAGTTATGTGTCCCAAAACCGAGAATACATCTGCAATATTTTATTTAGAAAGAAACAAGTTTCAGTAAGATCAATAATTGAGAAATATCTTAACAGCGCTGCATCCTCATGCAACATAAGCTGAATCAACTTCCTTTGCTGTTCAAGAATAGTTTTAATATTGTTTTTAATTATTTAATAATAATAATAATATAATAATAAAAACGTTTATTTCTTTTCAAATAGAAACATTTACAAAAAGCTTAAAATAAAAATGCGACAAAGAAAATGGTCATCACTCAGCACATTTCATCTCTGTGCCTGTTTTAAGTATGTAAGCTATTCTTATATAAGTATATATATATTCTAATAAATTCTTATATAAGTATAGTATAAATTCTTATATAAGTATATATTCTTATATATTCTAATATAAGTATGTAAGCTATTCTTTAAAGCAATATGTTTTTTGTTATTTTTTATTTATTTTTCTAGTTTCTATTATTAGCTTTTAGTCATTTGTTAATTATTCTTATATTTTACCATCATTATTTATTAACAACATCATTATTTCTTCACTATCATTTTCTTCACATTCATTATCATTTCTCCATTGTCATTTTTTACCAGATCTCCATGGAAGATTTTTCCGAAATATTTCAGATCGGCGGAAGTGGAAATGAACAAGAGGAGAGAGCAAGCTTTGTAAGCTTTTTGTGGATGCTTACTTACACTAACTTACATCTATGATTCAATCCTATAATCAATTAATTGGTTTATAACTAGTACGCAAAAATAAAACTAGTTCATTTTGTTTCTCGAAATTAAATGGTTTTTAAAATGTCTGCCTGTCTGTATGGATGTTTGTCCCGCATCACGGAAAAACTACTGAATGGAATTGAATGCAGTTTTCACCGATGTATTGCCAGAGGTCTAACTTAAAAAATGGGCGCAGTATTGTCCCGCAGGTTTACCCCTTTAAAGGGTTGCAATGGGGTGTCAAAGTTTTTATGGAAAGTAGCGTGTACACCACGTAAGCGAAGCCGCGTGGTACTTTTAATAAGATTAAATTTAAAATATTTATTATAAGGGAAAGTCTTTTCAAATTGCATAGATGTAAGTTGGGCTTAAGTTCGTATTTTGTGTATGTATTAGTATAGATAGACTAATCAACTGTTTCCATGCACGTTTGAAATTGTAATCAGAATTTACATTACAAAGCTAATATCACGATTGATTATGGAATTAAAAAATAAAAGACCTTTAATTTGTAGTCAGAAAGTTTTGTTCCTAAAAAACTATTAGTAGGTATATTTTGAAGACGCAAATATCAATTGAACTTATTACCTAATCAGTAGAGTTACCGGCGGTTTTTGTGTAGGATAGTAAGTAATCTATCCTCGCTCACGTGTCAAGTATTCTAATGTATGGAATGTTTAGTTCATACAAGTTACCGGGGGAGGCGCTGCACTGTTTTTTCATACATTTGTGATACTTGACTCGGTATCGAGGACAGTATCCAATACTACGGTAAACTGGCGTTAACCCCCAGGCCTAAAAATTCCGTAACAAGTGTAATGAAAATCTGAGTTTGGTGATAAGGTACTTACTAATAACTACTTATTTAATTAATTAGTAAATTAATTAGTTAACCTTATTATCGCCTAGTTATAGGTAATTGTATTATTGTTAAACCACACTTAAGGTATTTCATTATGAATGAAAAATCTTATTAAAAGTTTATGACTTCGACGGGTGTACTTTTAGGTGGAGTTAAGTAATAGCAAAGACGATTAATATCTAGAAGACAGACAAAGGCCATACACAAAATCGTAACCCTACCAGATAGCCTGGAAACTTTAAAACATCAATTTTATCCAAGAAATTTCAATTACTTTCTAGTTAAAATGTTTTTTATATTGAATATTGTTGCTACCTACTAGGTACTAAGTATTGAAATTTCTTGGATAAAATTGATGTTTTAAAGTTTCCAGGCTATCTGGTACTGCGGGATCGGGTTACGATTTTGTGTATGGCCTTTGTCTGTCTTCTAGATATTAATCGTCTTTGGTAATAGGTACATTACATACTAATTAAATTAACGTGTGTATGACATAATGTAATAAACGTGTTGTTTTGGTGTTTCGTGAAATCTTTGTTTACTTTGTTATAACTGTGTTTTTGTGTAAGTAATTATTTTTAATTGAATAAAAAATAATATGTGAGTGTGTGTACCTATAATAGTTAGTAAATGTATTATGGTAGTAATTTAGTTATCTTAACACAACTTGGGGATAGATGACATTCTGTGAAATATTCAGGGATATTTATTTATTTATCGGCTCAGAAAAAATAATTATTACTTCGATATTATTTGACGACCTCTGTGGCGCAGTGGGTGAAAGCCCGCCTGAGACGCAGAGGTTGCGGATTCGATCCCCGCTGCGGGACAAATTTTTGTATGAACTGCAAATGGTTGTCTCGAGTCTGGGTGTTTTCTATGTATAATATGTATATATTTACAAATAAAAATGTATATAAGTAGTATATCAGTCATCTGGTTACCATAACACAAGCATTAAATTGCTTAGCTTGGGACTAGATGACGCCGTGTGGAATGTCCCAAAGTTATTTATTATCTTGTTGTAGTAGAATATGAAACGATTTTTATTTATTTCCAGTCGAGAGCGCGCGTGGACCCTTGAGGAGTGCTCGATATGCTTCGAGGGCATGTTGAAGGAGCAAGAGGTCCTCGCTCTGGCCTGCACGCATCGCTTCCACCAGACCTGCATCCTGCCGTGGCTGGAGCAGCAGCAGACGTGCCCTAACTGCCGCAAGGCGTCCTAACGTGAGTCCTAGGAGGCCTAGCCTGTCTGCTTCAGAATCACAGACATTATGCGGGCACCTACTTGATTGGTCATATTTTGTATTTCCTAATATTTCCTCATGCAATGGAA
Source organism: Xanthorhoe designata (assembly GCA_963582015.1). Lineage (NCBI taxonomy): Eukaryota > Metazoa > Arthropoda > Insecta > Lepidoptera > Geometridae > Xanthorhoe > Xanthorhoe designata. Next base: position 5,014,197 of record OY757058.1, read on the forward strand.
TTTGTTTTTCGGACATTGGTGGAAACTGAATTTGGAAGATTAACCAACATAAGCTGACCTGCGATGGTTGTCACGATGCATCGGTTTTGGCGTATAGAGTAGACCTCCAGCTTATGGAGACAGACAAAAAGAAGAAAGAAATTGTCACGCAACTTCGTTTTCGCTTAATCCAATTAAGGCCTCATATCATTATTTGAAGTTTTTTTTTCTATTAACCTATCATGTCCCACTGCTGGGCAAAAGTCTCCCCCTTCAACTTCCACTCTTTGCGCTCCAAGGCAACAGTTTGCCAGGTTTTATTTGAAGTTAATTAAAAAAATTAAACTCTTTTCTATTTCAGTTCATACATCATACAACATCGAGAGGTCAATGCACCCGCGGGCAGCGCCCGTTGTCTATAAGAAGATTGTTAAGTCTCTGAAGATATCACAATTGCTACTGAAACATGCCAAAAGATCCTATATGTATAATATCAAGTAACTTATTTAAAAATTACTTTAACGGGATATAATTTTAACCAAAAAGCAGCCGTAATTCCTATTACTTAAAGCCTAAACTTAGTCGGAATGCTAGTTTCTTAAATGTGGGCATGTACCAAAGTACATACCTCTACCCTTTTAGACATTTACAAAAGATCTGAAATGCTTAGATTTAAGAGATAATCTAATATCTTTTTTTATCGGGTGGGGGCAACATTTTGAGTCCTTAAGTAAGGGTAGCTTAGCTACCTTTTCTATTGTAATTTGTACCTACCTAGTTATAAAGTTTTGCTCTTAGGAACTTATTGTTTTATTTCGACGAAAAAATATTAAGTACTTACTTACCTACTTTTATTTTTAAATTATTAAAAAAAGTAGGGTAAAAAAAAAGAAAAACAAGTTATCTTAATCGATTCTATTTGCTACCGTATTTTTCACATACTTACTCGATTTTTAGCTACCCTTAGGGACTCAAAATGTTGTCCCACCTGTATATTTCTTTCTTATAAACTATCATCAGAACTATCTTCAGAGGTTTATCAATCAGTACTTAATAAGAATTATTTTTAATGTATTATGGTATATTTTTTTGACGTTTGAATGTTATTTATGATAGTTTTTTATTGATGTCAAAGCACAATGTATTAGGACGAGTTTTTGACTACCCCCTTCGATTTAAAAAATAATTAAACCAAAAAAAAAATGTCCACAGCGCCTTGGGACTGTTATGTCGTGACCAGTCGTGATGTTTAAAATTCTTTTTTGACAAATATCTTTTTTGATGGTCATGAATGGTCGATTGGCTTGCGTGACAGACTCACGTAATTTAGTGAGCATGTGCCAAAATCGACTTGTCTCTGACAACTCCATACCTAATATCTATCATTTTATGAATTCAGAATTTACATAATTGATTAGTTTTTTTTCTATTCATGACTTAAAAACAGACCATGCGTTCAGATCTTTATCAAAAATTCAAAATATAATTCTATGAAGCAAATTATTTCTCATTTCAAAATTAACTAGCGATAGAAAAGTGATATTCAATATGTTTATATAAATCATTCAGATATAATTATAAATTGGTTAAATTTTAATTGTCTGTAGGGTATTTTTTGAAGCGAAAAAAAGTAAAATTATAAATAAACACGATTTAGTATTGCACAAAAAATTGACTGTCAGTCATTGAGTTACTATACTAAAGATTCACAATCTAATAGCTGACAACACTCAAAAAATGTCCGAGCAAATTCAATGTTCTACAATGACATTTGACATTGAAATGTAGACTCTATGTCGTTTGTTTTAATGTTCAATGTCGCTTGTACGCAAAAAAGTAAAACTCGGCGCACTACGTAGCGTGCGCCGAGTTTTGGCGCGGACATTTTATTTGTCTGATTGTGGCTCTATAGATTGTACCTCAATGCTGTCAGTAGGTATAGTATACTGTTTCACATGTCACAGATTTGCTTCGAAGTTCTTGATAAATCGTTTAAGCTACGTTCTGAGCGGTCACAAATGTTTCCGAGGACACTTAAAACTAACGGGCCCGGCTTTAACGGCGAGGTTCAATATTCTACGCATCTGTTGTATCGTAAATGTAAGATTTTGTAAAATAAATAAAAAAGATATAATCGTATAATAATTTAAAAATTAATAATTTAGTATTGTTGTCAACAAGCATGAGAATAGTAGGTACCTACCTTACCTACCTAGTTAAGCAAAATCATAATCTTTTTTTCTCACTGTGCACTGATACTGATGATATATTATTATATCATTTATGTAGATTCGTGTTGTAAAGTTTCCTTTTTCTAGTCTAACGGTGCATATACATACGCAGTAATTTTTTGTTGATCCACGTTACCAAATGTTACTCGGCAACATCCGACAGCAAAAAGTTATTTAGTGTTAGTAAATGTTGCTGTGTTAGTAAATGTTTTGCAACGTTGCCTAACTTTTAAGAACAGCCAATATTATCTAATAATTATTGGCGGTATGGACGCGATGAGTAACATTCAAGAAGTAGCCACAAAAGTTACAGAAAGTTACCTAATGTTACCGTGTTGCTTAACAAAAAATAACTGTGTGGATGCACCGTAAAGCTCAATGAATGAATTATAGACACAAATAATAGAAATACATAAGTGAGGTAATATTTAATTCTGTTATTACCTACATTCAAATCCGTTTAACATATAATTGTTGTACTTACTCATTTGATTTTAGTGTGTATAAGCTGAGGAGCCAATCAGTAAGCTCTAAGCGGACGCGCACTAAATTAATTATGTGAACGAATGGGCAACAGCAAGCCGAACTTAATAAATCTTACATTCATAATACTTACCTATGGCTTAAAGTCAGGTAAGGTAAAAAATTTTTAAAAACTATATAGGTAATTAATGAATTCTCGAATATATTTATAAACAGTGTTAACAATTTTGTGTATTTGTTTTGACTGTTGCGTTGACTTTTAGTGTGCGTTAACTCAGAGATCACTCAGTGGCTTCTCAGCACACGCGCACTAACAGGAAAAGTCCCATTTGTTTCATAGAAAACTAGCGACCCGCCTCGGCTTCGCACGGGTGTTTCTTGTTTTATAATATGTATGTATTATACATATAAACCTTCATCTTGAATCACTCTATCTATTAAAAAAAACCGCATCAAAATGTTGCGTAGTTTTCACGATCTAAGCATAATAGGGACAGAGAAAGCGACTTTGTTTTATACTATGTAGTGATGACGTCATAGAAGAAAAGGGCGCAGTTTCTTTCTCAATTCCATAGAACAAAATGGGACCTATTCCAATAACTCGTAGGACATCTTCAAATAGAACTATGATATATATTGCTTGTTGTAGATAAGTAAGACTGTATAGATATTTATAGATTCGTGCCTTCTTTTTGCTTTACTGTAATCAAAAGATATTAAAAGGTATATAAGTTTAGATTAAAATTTTATAATAACGCTCTTTTTGTGATTTCAGAATAAATTTAATCTAGATAAAGTTATTTGTTTTATTTGAAAAAATAAATTCCTCCAATTTTATTATAGAACAAAATGTTACAGTTTTCAGCAATTTATTCCATACACTATTCGAATTTTTGTAGCGTAAATAGTAGGTATGATTTTGAGTTTGAGAAAAGCTGATTATTGGTCTAGATTCTTTTGAAAGTTAGGTAGGTAACTACCTAACTAAAATTAAACAAAATCCAAGTAAGTAACTAAATTAATCGTAACATTTAATTTTAATAACAAAACATAAAAGTTTGACAGTTCATTCTTTAAAATAATACTTCTTCTAAATACTTATAGGATTTTATTAAAATATAGCCATGTTGTGGTCCGCCCGCATGTGGTGAGTCCATGATTGAATGTCTTGAAAATCCTGTAAATTTATATATTTTTATATAAAGTAGTGTGTAATGTGTTGTGTATAGTGTGTGTTGTATTGTATAGTGTGTGTTGTATTGTATAGTGTGTGTTGTGTTGTGAAGTGTAATGTGTGCTGTATTGTGCAGTGAAGTGTGTACCTACTGCATTGTATAATGTGTGCTGTCTGTATAGTGAAATGTGAAGTGTAATTGTGTGATGTATTGTATCATACAGATACAATACATCACACAATACACTTCACATTTTGTATGGTATAGTGCAGTAAGTAGTATTGTATACCCACATGCTGACAGTACTGGCAGGCGTACATCTGCAGAGCGTGCGAGTGAGCGTGCGAGCGGAAGGAATCCGAGTCCGCGCAAACCAGCCCGCACGCCTCGCATATCACTCCCTCTGAACAAAAAGAATTAAAGATCAAAGCTTGTTTGAGCCGTGGCGTAGCTTGGTAAGGTTTCAGTCTCAATGTCTTACTTTATCTGTGATTTTGCTTACTGTGGTTAGATATTTGTCATTTTTAGTTTGGAAGGGGTATACCTATTTTTGATCGAAGTATGGAAGTGATATTATTTATTATATCTTACCTCAGTAAGCGAAACCACAGATAGGTATATAATACTAGCTGCGTCCCGCGGTGTTACCCCTGGTGAATAGTTCCCGTTCCCGTGGGAATACCGGGATCAAAAGTGCCTATGTGTTATTCCCGGCCATAAACTATGTATATTCCAAGTTTCAGCCAAATACGTTCAGTAGTTTTCGCGTGAAAGTGTAACAAACATCCATCCATACTTACAAACTTACGCGTTTATAAATTATAGGAGGATACTCAGTAGGAAAGCCGTGTTGGTCAAGTGGATTAGTACTTCGACTTTCAATCCGAAGGTCGTGGGTTCGAATCCGGCCGTGCATCAATGAACTTTTCGATGTGGGCTGTACCAAAATGTATTTGGTTGGACACACCTCTGACTACCCTCTTAGACATCTTCAAAAGGATCTAACAAAATGCCTAATGATCTGAAATAAATGTCTACCGCTCCCTGGCCTACCTATAAACAGTCGTGATCTTATTACTTAGGGCCGGTTTCAATATTAAACTTACTGTCGCCAATGGGTTTAATTTTCGTTCGGAATCTGTAGGTTTGTCCTCAGTTCCCGCCAAAACGGCGAGAACTGGGCGGAAGCTGTCAGTTTTTGAACGAGACTGAAAAAAGTAGAAAAGAAGATGGCGTTCTTACACCGACTAGAGCGGACATAAAGTTGAAAAGAAAAGTAAAAAGTTAAGTTTAGTGTTGTGAGAGTGCTAGATAGATTTTAAGTTATTTTGTCATCGCATGACGCCGATTTTACTGGTGACAAATTTACCTACCTACATTACACAACAGGATAATAAATCCCAAACCTTATTTTCAACAAGGAGTTTTTATTACCGCCGCCATCCTCCACATGTGGACCTTCGAGCCCTTGAGACCACGACAATTCAGAAAATCCAAAAATATTACTGTGGATGTCCGTCGATTTTAAACAATGCCGTCTACGCGATCCCAATCACAGTCACAGTCACGGGATCGCGTGATGAAAACCGATCAAGACGCAGACGCCGGCGCAGCCGCACAAGTCGCCTCAAAGATGGAAGATCAAAAAGTAATACCACTCACTACCCCAGTTTCTTCAGTCAAAACAGCCAAATCGAGATCATCAAAATCAGTCAGCGCCAGCCGAAAAAGAACCAAGATATTACAAATCGAAAAAATAATTATAGATGAGAAGCTCAAAGTGGCAGAATGTATGCTGCAGAAGCTTCAGATCGAAAAACAACTCATAGAAGAAGAAGAAAATGATGATGATGAGGCCACCAGCAGTCACCTCTCCAACAGTGTTGCAGAGTGGGTAGATACTACTGTGGTGCACACAAGTCACACCTTACCACCACAGTACTCCGAACATCCAAAGAAAGACCCCACTGTCAACCAACCTGTTCTTCCTGTTCAACCATCCAAACTCACGACACCATCACACGATATTAAATTACTTGCAGCCGCTCTCCACAAAAATTACAAAGTGAATCAGTCAAATCGGCTACCATTGTTTGATGGGAAACCCTCTGAATGGCTGATTTACAAAGCAGCTTATCACGAGGACTCTTCAGAACTCACTGACATAGAAAACCTGAGAAGATTGAGAGCTACATTAAAAGGTGAAGCAAGAAATACAGTGAGTTCCCTTCTTATAACCAACGTGGAACCGAAAGAAATAATATCAGCGCTGGAATTGAGGTTTGGCAATCAACATTGTATAATAAGTGAACAATTGGAAATCTTAAAAAACCTGCCACATATTACCAAGTCAGACGTACAGAACTTAGCCAAATTTACCTGTACTGTCAACAATTGTGTTACAACCATCAAGAACCTAAACAGAATGGAACACCTGCAAAACCCAGACCTATACAGAAACATAATCAAGAAGTTGGATAGCAATTATTATGTCCTGATTATGCATAAAAACACATTAATTGATAGGTATCGTTTATTCAGCTAGGGAGCTGGGTAACCAAGTGAGGGTATGAAAAACCATGCGAATCTACCTACATATTACAACTTTATGTCAACTCAATAAAGTGGCACAGTAAAACTAAACCCTACATAGCTATATATAACATACCTCCCCTCTCAGTAAATGTATACAATAATTATATACTTAATAAACTATAGCCTGCATAACCCTAGTTCTAATTCAAATGATACCTACTTTAACAATCAACTTAACTTTCTGATTCTAACAAAACAAAATAATAATTTTCAAAATAAACTAATACAAATAGAGCTGGCTATCTTTAGAACAATGAGGTCTCTGATAAGGAGTTTTAGAATGTTCATTAAACTTATTCTTCATCTTCCTTGCTGTATCGTGGGGAGTATTTGATGTTGGTATCCCCAGCATATCAGCCCATTGATCAGCATCTGGAATCTCTATGATTTCCTCAGCTTCTTGTGTCTCTCTCATAACTTCATCATTATCTCCAAATATATCTTCCAAATCCATAGTTTCTACAGGAGTTGTGTTTGTATTTTCAGTCGTATCTTCTCTTTCTCCCTGTCTCTCCTCATTCCTTGGTCCAGTAGATGTTTTCTTAAACAATTGGTCTACATGACGATTGACCACTGTGCCATCGTCAGTTTCAATTCTGTAGCTTGATGGACCGCTTTTATTAATTACCCTGCCTGGTAGCCATCTAGAACCTGCATTGCTGTAATTTCGGTACATTACATTTTGACCAACATCAGTCTCTCTGGTTTTTTTATCATTGTTGTCTTTAATTTGGTTCTCTATTCTTTTATATTGCAAGTTGTCGGGGTGTATTGTATCCAACAAAGTACGTAAACGTCTGTTCATCAAAAGCTCTGCTGGTGTTTTATTGTTTGTAGTGCACGGAGTCGAACGAAGGCCCAATAAAAGATTTGGTATCCTGCTGTCCCATGCTAAATCATCCATTTTTCGTAACTTATCTTTAATGGTTTGGACCATTCTTTCAGCTAACCCGTTGGTGGAAGGGTGATAGGGTGCTGTCGTAATATGTCGAATATTGTTGGCTTGTAAAAACTGTTTCATATCATTAGACACAAATGAAGTGCCATTGTCAGATACTAACACCTCACAAAGTCCATGTGTAGCAAATACTGTTCTTAAAAGTCGTATAACTGTGGCCGATGTAGTATTGTTGACCATAAATAACTCAGGCCATCGGGAGTAAGCATCAACAATTATCAAAAAGTATTTGTTGTGGAACGGTCCAGCAAAGTCGATGTGGATTCTTGACCATGGTCTTGTTGGTGTTACCCATTCATGTCTGGTTTTTGGGGGCATGTGCCGGTGTTCCAGGCATTTAGTGCATCCACTCACTAACGTCTCAATCTCGTCATTGAGCCCTGGCCACCAAACATAGCTTCTGGCCAATGCTTTGGTTTGTACAATTCCTGTATGTGTCCTGTGTAACATTTTCAATACTGCCTGGCGCAACGTCTTTGGTACTACTACACGATATCCTAGTAGTATACAGTCGTCTTGAAGTGATAATTCCAATCGATTTAGCCAATATGGGCGTAGTTCATTATCAGTTACTTTAGCGGGCCAACCGCGCTGTACGTGATACTTCACTTGTGAAAGCAATTTGTCTCGCTTTGTCTCTAAAGCGATGTGTTCAACATCATAGGGAAAGTCCTCGGGTGTTTCTGCCATTAACAAAATTTCTCCGATCTGTGTCTCTGGCTGATCCGGCACCGGCTGTGGCCAGCGACTTAGACTATCCGCATTCCCAAGTATCGCTCCAGGTTTGTAAATTATGTCATAGCTGTGTGATGTCAGTGCAATAGCAATTCTAGTTAATCTTGGAGACAGCATGTTAGGCATAGGTTTCTTTGGGTCAAATATTCCAAGAAGTGGTTTATGATCTGTCACAATTCGAAAATGTCTTCCTGTAAGATAATTATGGAATTTCGTGATGCCAAACATAATAGCTGCTGCCTCTTTGTCAAGCTGTGAGTATCTTCGTTCATGGGTATGTAGTGTCCTTGAAGCCATGGCTATGGGGCGCTCCTGATCATTACTGATCTCGTGTGATAACACTGCCCCGACTCCATATTCCGAACTATCGCATGTAAGTACAAGCGGTTTTTTAAGGTCATAGTGTATCAACGTCAAGTCGAAGGTAATTAAACGTTTTGCCATTTCGAACGCGTTCTGTTCCTTTTCGGTCCATTTCCATGTCTGACTTGTCTCTAAAAGTCTATGTAGTGGTTCTAGTAAAGTTGCCTTGTTTGGTACAAATCTTTCATAAAAATTATACAAACCCAAAAACGCCTGCAGTTCTCGTTTGTTTTTTGGTTCAGGAGTATTAACGATAGATTCCACTTTACTTGGTGCTGGATGAATACCCTCGGCATCGATGATGAAACCTAGGAATTCAACTTCGGTTTTAGCGAATTTGCACTTGCCTTTGTTCAGTCGAAGTCCTGATCTTTTTATTCTCTCCAAAACTGTATCAAGTCTCTCCTGCATCTCAGGCATCGTTCGACCGCATACGATGATGTCATCGATTAGAACAGACACTCCACCAATGCCCGCCAGTAAGGAACTCATCAACCGTTGAAAAATCCCAGGGCAAGCTTTTACTCCAAATGCTAATCGGTGAACGGTGTACAAACCTTTGCATGTGTTCAAGGTCAACAATCTAGATGTATCTTCGTTTACCACTACCTGTGTATAAGCTCGTTCTAAATCCAATGTTGTAAAGAATTTTCCTCCAGCTACGGTAGCAAAGACTTCATTTGCTGTTGGCATCGGATAAGTATCCGATTCAGTCGCTTCGTTGACTGTACTACGGTAGTCACCGCACAATCTGACATCGCCCGACTTCTTTATAATTGGTACTACCGGTGTTGCCCAGTCAGAAAAAGCAATCGGGCGCAGAACCCCTTCGCTTTCAAGTCTATCAATTTCTTTTTCAACTCTTTCTTTTATGGCATATGGGACCGGTCGAGCTTTGAGAAATCTTGGTGTAGCATCTTTCTTCACATGTATCGCCACTGGATGACCACGGTAGGTACCTAGTCCATCCCTGAATACTTCCTCATGTTTCTCTATCACTCTCACCATTTCGAGGTCAGTCGTGTTTGATATGAGATTAATATTGTTCATTGTTATGTCGAGTGGAGCTAACCAATCACGGCCCAGCAGATTGGGCCCGTTTCCTTTAGCCACGAAAAAGTTCAAATCGTGGTTAACATTTCTGTATCGAACAGGCAGTGTGGCCTGCCCTAGCAGCTGAACCGGCGTCTCCGTCCAGGTGCGCAGAGTCACTCGCGCGGGCAGTAGCGCAGCGTGAGGCAGGCCCGCACGCACGGAACGCCATGTGCCTTCGTTGACAATCGAAAAACTAGCGCCAGTGTCCACTTGCATGCGAACCGGCGTATCAGCTAACGACACCTCCACTTCGTACGGCGGTACGCGGCTGTTGCTTTGTACACAATAAACTCCATTCAAACAGTATTCCTCGTCAGTGAAGTGAATGTTTCGGTTAACATTCTTCTTTTTGCTAATGCAGACCTTTTCCAGGTGTCCTTTTTTTTTACAAAACCGACAAACTGTATTTACAAAACGGCATTCTCCGGCATGTCGATCGCCGCAGCGATAGCATAATCGAACGTTGAACTTATATTGAACTGCATTGATGTCCATCGGCTCGACGCCCGATGTGGTCGCGGCAGCGGCGCTGGCGCTCGGCGGCGCCGGCGACGCGCCAGCGGCGTCCTGCATCATACGTGCGTCCTTGCCCGCACTTTCATATGTAAACATCGAGTCCACCACATCCTGATAGCGTAAATTGTCTTTCTTCAAAAGTTCGTATTGCAATTTAGAGTCTCGCATACCACACACAAGTCTATCGCGCAGCATTCGCTCCAAATCGGTAAAGTTACACCACGAACTCAGTTTTCTAAGGTTAGCGATGTAGTCCGCAGCTGATTCGTCTCGTTTTTGATCGCACTTGTAAAACTTGAACGAAACCGAAATCTCATTCGGTTTTGGGCTAAAATGTTTAGTTAGAATTGTTTCTATTTCCACAAAAGTCACATCGGTAGCTTTTCTCGGTGTAATTAACGCAAGTACAGTCTCAAACACTCGCGCACCACAAATTGAGAAGAAATTAGCCCGTTTCGACGCATCGTCCGTGACGCCATTCGCCTCGAAACAAAATTTTAAACGATCGAGATATATCTCCCAATTGTCCGTTTGTGGGTTGAATTGATCGAATTTCACTGCTTTTGCATTCATTTTAACACTTTTTTCTAAACGTCGCCACTATTATGTCCTGATTATGCATAAAAACACATTAATTGATAGGTATCGTTTATTCAGCTAGGGAGCTGGGTAACCAAGTGAGGGTATGAAAAACCATGCGAATCTACCTACATATTACAACTTTATGTCAACTCAATAAAGTGGCACAGTAAAACTAAACCCTACATAGCTATATATAACAGCAATACACGAGACAAATTCTATGATTATGCCAGTACCATGCACAGTGATTCTACACCAATCCTGGTTTCACTAACAGAATGTTTGAAGCGTGAAGCAGAACTGTGTCTCCGTTTTGCACCATTCGAGCCCTGGGATTGCAGCCCTGAGCAGACCGATGCCACACCAGCCCAGCTGCTCCCTGTCTAGTACAGTGAGCTGCCACACAGCAATCATCAGCCAGCCTGCTGTTCCACCCAACGTGCCAGAGGTATAGTGTGAATGTGACAACTTCTGAACCAGGTATGAGAAATTGCAAGTGTTTATAAGTGATGGTGATCATTTAGGTATAAAGTGTGACTTATTTATCCAAAAATCTTTTAATGAGTGGCTATACGTGAAAGACAATAAATTAGTTTCAAATTAGATAAGTTAGGTATATAACCCAAGATCCGATGTAATCCCATTGAAGAAAGAGCAATCAAAATCTTACAGTCCACTACCTAACTCCTCAATGGGACTACATGGGAAACTGGACTATTAGTGTTTACCTGTATTAAAAGTTTTCATGTTCAGCCAGTCGATTGGCTTTTAGCTAAGGTTTTGGCACTTTTAACATTACTAGGAGTGTGCCAAGGAGGGGGGTGTACAGCCAATCGAATCAGTGTGATTGTGGTTAATTTAGTTAGTTTAAACCACAAATTTTTGGTTGATACAGAATATTATTTGAGTTTATTGTTTAATTATTGGAAAATTTTATCAAGAATTTATTACAATATAATTTTTTCATTTTAGTGCAGATATTATAACTTGTGAAGCAGGGTTTTTAATTAAATAGCACAAGTTACATCAGTAGTTTTGCACTAGAAAAGTTTCCAGTAAGTAAATGAATAAGTAGGTATTCATTCAAGTTTTATTACAATTTTTTTGTTATTTTAGTGCAAGAATGTATAACTTGTGAAGCAGGGTTTTTTTATTATCACAAGTTCATCAGAAGTTTTATGCTAAAATATTCTCCAGTAAGTAATCTATTCGAGTTTTGTCAAAATTTTGTTTGTTTATTTTAGTGCAATTATTATAACTTGTTGAAGCAGGGTTTTTAATTATCACAAGTTACATCAGTAGTTTTGCACTAGAATATTTACCAACGAAATATGTAGTTATTTCAGATTATCACAATGTATGTAAGTAATTTGTTTATTTTAATAACTTGTTGAAAACAGTTTTTATTATCACAAGTTAAATAGTTATGTACCAGATTATTTTCAAATTTAAGTGTATTATTGAAAGTTTATATTGCTTACAATTTGAAATTTTAGTCTTAGCAGTAGGTACTTAACTTAAGTTTTAAGTACTTATATTCTGAAAGTAAAATATTTCATTTGATTTTAATAATGTTTGATAAGTAAATTATATTGCTTAGTTAATAAGAACTAATTTTGTAAACCTGTTGAAGACAGTTTAGAATTACCAGACTTTACAAAATTTTTCTCAAGTATAAATAATAGTTTTTGAACAATTTAAAGTTAAGAAAGTTAAAGTTTTAAATTTCAGTTAAACCAATTGGCTATAATTTTATTTTTTATGGCACTTATAGCATTTACTAAGGCGTGCCAGGGTGGGAGTATGTCGCCAATGGGTTTAATTTTCGTTCGGAATCTGTAGGTTTGTCCTCAGTTCCCGCCAAAACGGCGAGAACTGGGCGGAAGCTGTCAGTTTTTGAACGAGACTGAAAAAAGTAGAAAAGAAGATGGCGTTCTTACACCGACTAGAGCGGACATAAAGTTGAAAAGAAAAGTAAAAAGTTAAGTTTAGTGTTGTGAGAGTGCTAGATAGATTTTAAGTTATTTTGTCATCGCATGACGCCGATTTTACTGGTGACAAATTTACCTACCTACATTACACAACAGGATAATAAATCCCAAACCTTATTTTCAACAAGGAGTTTTTATTACCGCCGCCATCCTCCACACTTACGAATGATCGTAGATTGAACGCCATAGCAACTGTTTAGACAACAAAAAATGTAGGACACTTTTTGACAGATAACAATATTACTATGGCGACAGATCCACGTTATCAGTAAGTTGAATATTGCAACCCGGCATTATTAGTAGTATAACCTTCACCTTCCAAAGTCCCCTGCATGGCGTCGTCTGGAAGCGCGTACGATGAAGAAGCGAGCTCTGTTTTAGGTTTCTTCTGTTCGCGCGGCTCGAAGTATGGACACGCTATAGACAATTGGTCTTATTTATAAAGATTTGTCAATCTATACTACTAATATTGTAAAGAGGTAAAGTGGGTTTGTTTGTATGTTGCGGCATGGGGTACCATTTCCTTATAAAACGCTTGCAGTTCCAAAAAATAATAATAGATGCGATTTCGAAATAATGTCTCTGGAAATTCATGTAAACACCAAAATTATGCCAGAATCATACATTTTCTGTTTTAAATATATTTTTTTCAATTTAACGAAATAAAATATCCCATTATTTTATTTCCTAGCTAGATCAATTTCTACAAAATAAAATAAAATTACATAACATGAACGCTAGATGGCGCTGCCTCAGAAACACAGGTAAAACGGGATAGCCCGACGAATTGCCCGCAAATTCAGGATTGTTTTCAATGTTCTACATGAGGCATCTGTACTAGTGTATTATATAATCTGTGGTTTGGGTTATCTCCGAAACTACTCATCCGATATCAAAAATTATTTCACCGATGTGTAGCATGACATGACTCTCCGACTAGCTGCGCCCCGCCCCGTTACCCGCGGTGAATAGTTCCCGTTCCCGTGGGAATATCGGGATCAAAAGCAGCCTATTTTTTATCTAGAGTACCTATAAGTAGGTAAGCAATCCTGGTACCAAATTTCATTTAAATCCATCCAGCTGTTTGAATGCGAAAGAGTAACAAACACACTATTGCCTACATACTTACACACACACAACTTTCACCATAATATTAATTTAATATTTTCATATTAGTGTGATTTATCAGTGGCAATTCGGAGTGTCGCAAAAGCTAAACTAAACTAACTAAAATTAATGCCATCCTTTTTATTCCCATCGCTATGAAAGGGACGGCAACATTTTTAGTTAGTTAAGTTTAGCTTTTGCGATACTCCGAATTGCCACTATTATATGTGAACTCACGTCCATGACCGACATGCGTCTTGTAGAAAATGACAAAGACGCTCTCCAGAGTCTCCGTGACGATCATGTGCGCGGGACACGCCTTGCCCGTCTTGTATATCTGACGCTCCGGCGCCGGCCGCTTGCCTTTACCCTGCAAGTTGTATGAAGGCTTTTTGACGGGAATTCGAGGTGCCATGTTGCCTTTTTTGTTTTATTTTCCAAAACTTGTGTTTTAGCGAATATTAATGTGTAATAATGGTGGATTATTAACTGTTAAGTGTTCGTGAACGTACATAAGTGTGGGCAAATGAAACAAAACTGGATATCATTGCATTTCGAGTTCTCTCAAGGAGTCCTTGTAATGCTGCAGTAAAGATCCCACATCTTTACTGACGCTGACTATGACTTTGACTTGTCCTTGACTAATGACTAAATATGACTAAATATAACACATGGTAGTGGCTAAATGCGTGGCACAAGCCGTGCGAAAGCCAAATTATAAGAAGTGAAGTGAAGTTGTATGAATGCATTATTGTTATTGTATAGTATCTAGGTATCTAGATAGATAGATATAAAATTTATTTGGAAAACACAGAGCACAGACGAACATTACAATATAAAAAACAGGAAAGGAGACAGACAGTAGATTAAAAAAATTGAAGGTAAATAGGTAGGTACAGCTATCTAGACTGTCCCCGTTCAACATCGAGTAGCCACAGTCGTCTGGCGTAGGTGTGGACCAAATAGGATCGGTCTCAGCATAAAAAGTCTAGGTACTACGTACTTCTATTTCCACAAACATTATGGTGTCCCAACGGGGCTCTTGTTGCGGCCAAACCGACTTTATGTACCAACTTGAAGCAATAAATGAATATGAAACTTTACCCTTGTTCGTTCGTATGAGCAAGTGGCCAACTCTGGTGACGGAGTTTTTAGGCCGCCTAAAGGCCTCCGTCATGGCTTAACGACTTAAACCGGGACCGACAATTTAACGTGCCCTCCGAAGCACGGAATCGCTCAGTTGATAATGCCACTTGCGGATTCGAACCTGAAGATACAAGCTATCGCTCTTAAGCCGAGCTGCCTGCCTGAGTACGAAACCTGTGGTCAGGCAGCTTGGCTGGTCTGGCAGTTGCTTAGCTTGAGACTAGATGGCGCTGTTTGGAATGTTGAATGTTAAGTAGGTGTTTCTATAAATTTTTCGAAACGGAAAATCCATAGATTCAATATCTTCTTTAGCACGGTCCCGCTAGCGGCCCCACTGACCTGGTACACTAGTCCCCCCTCCACTGACCTGGTACACTAGGCCCCCTACACTGGCCTAGTACACTAGGCCCCCTACACTGGCCTGGTACACTAGGCCCCCCTCCACTGGCCTGGTACACTAGGCCCCCTACACTGGCCTGGTACACTAGTCCCCCCTCCACTGACCTGGTACACTAGGCCCCCCTCCACTGACCTGGTACGCTAGGCCCCCTACACTGGCCTGGTACACTAGTCCCCCCTCCACTGACCTGGTACACTAGTCCCCCTCCACTGACCTGGTACACTAGTCCCCCCTCCACTGACCTGGTACACGTAGACCCCGGACTGGCTGCACATGTAGTGCGAGCGCACGCCCTCTATGGTCTGCTTGCTGGCCGTCGTCTTGCGGTAACGGTACTTTGTCTCTTCTTGAACGGCACTTTTGAATAGGAGGAAATCTGGAAATAGATTCAAACAAATAGGCTACTTTTGATCTCGACTAATATTATGAAGGTGAAAGTTTGTGTGAGTGTAAGTAGGTATGTACTTACCTAGGTAAGTGTGTTTGTTACTCTTTCGCGCTCAAGCATCAGGACAAATTTGAATGCAATTTAAGACCGGGTAGGTACCAAATTGCATTCAAATCCGTCCAGCCGTTCGAGCGTGAAGGAGTAACGAACATTCACACTTTCACACAAACTTTCACCTTTATAATATCAGTGTGATAGTATTTATAAAAAAAAAAAATTAGTGTGATTTTGTGAATAATCATGATTATTTTTTTTCTACATTATGTAGGTAAGTAAAGTAGGTATTACAATTATTTCAGAAAAACTGAGAAGCATGAGACAACAGAAGCTATAACAATGAAAATGTGTGATTATTAAGATAGCTCACCGTCCATATTGTGGAACTGCAGTTGCTGCACTTGTTCGTGTACTCTGTGAGCGTGCAGCAGGTGAGCGCTGAAGTGAGCGCCGTAGCTCACGCGCTCGCTGCACAGCGGGCAGACGAACGCCTTGCGCTTCTCTACCTGGGACCATTGCACATTTATGTAGGATAGGGGCGGAGTGTAGGATAGGAGCGGAGTGTAGGATAGGAGCGGAGTGTAGGATAGGAGCGGAGTGTAGGATAGGAGCGGAGTGTAGGATAGGAGCGGAGTGTAGGATAGTAAAGCCGATTGTAGGATAGGAGCAGTGTGTAGGATAGGAGCAAATTGTAGGATAGGAGCAAATTGTAGGTTAGGAGCAGTGTGTAGGATAGGAGCAAATTGTAGGATAGGAGCAAATTGTAGGATAGGAGCAAATTGTAGGATAGGAGCAGAGTGTAGGAAAGAACAGGAGTAGGATAGGATACCTCGAGCCCGTGTGCCTTGTAGAGGTGCTTGTTGAGGATCTGCTTCTGGCTGAAGTCGCGGCTGCAGAGGTGGCATTGCTTTCGTTCGCGCTGAACCAACTTTGGCGTTTGTTCCGTGCATAACTTCACTGGAAATTATACTCGATTGGTCTTATCATAAATATTTGTCAATTTAATATAGATTTTAAATGTTTTTTCCTTGTTACTCTTATGTCAATGAAAAGAGGTAGGTAGGTCCTCGTAGGTAGGTATAGGTAGGTACTCACATCCGTGCTTCATCCTGAGATGCGTGAAGCAAGCCTTCTTGCTGATGTACACGTTGTCACAGAAATGGCACGGGTACTTGCGGGTGTCCAACTCTGTCTTGACGCCGTGACATCTGACAATTTTAATAATTTATTGAAAAAAATCTTGGACATTTTACACGCCATAATCTAGTCCAGTAAGTAACTTAATGCTTGTGTTATGGTAACCAGATGACTGATATACCTAGGTAGGTACATAAAAGTGGTCATTCGGAGTACCTATCGCAAAAGCTAAACTTACTTAACTAACCAAAAATGTTGCCGTCCCTTTCATAGCGATGGGAATAAAAAGGATGGCATTAATTTTAGTTAGTTTAGTTTAGCTTTTGCGACACTGTGAATTGCCACTATAGTGTGATTATTTCAAATTTCAAAAAAGGCTGAAATACAGCTAGACATGTACTTGGCCCTATGTTGGTCTATATGCGGGACGGCGACCCCGCAGAGCTCGCACTCGCTCAGCCGCAGCTCCGCGCTCGGAGGGTCGTCCACCTCCTCTGAAACACACATACAAAAACAAGGTGGCAATATTCAAAAATTATTAAATAACAATCGCCTAAAAGATGTGAAAGAAATGTCTACCGCTTCCTGGGATACCTAGTATACCTACCAGTCGTGATCATATTCATATTCATTTATTGCTTCAAGTTGGTACATTTGATCATATTTCTTTTCTTTCTATTTTTCCTACCCCCTTCTCCTTACATAAAGGTCGCTCCACGTGGTGCACAGTGGTCGATGATCGGTGGAGAGGTGTTGCGGCGCACTTCATACCATTGATTTAGAGAGTGCTATTGGTTCGTCAGCGAGTGAACACAGGCGCAAACATACCCCCGCTACTTCCCCGACCGAGCTCTTTTTACGTGACGCGACCTATAGGTACCTAGTACCTAGGTAGCTAGTCTTACCTTCATTCTCTTCGTCGACATCAGAGTTTTGTTTCTCCTCGTCAGCTTCAGGTTGCTTTACTTCCACTTTACTTTCGTCCTCGGCTAGGATCGTTTCGTCTAGGTATTCTTCATCTGAGTATGTTTTTGTTAATATTAGTGGCAATTCGTGATGTCGGCAAAACTTAAATCTAATTTGACAGCACTAAAAATGATGCCATCCTCTCTATTTCGATCGTTATGAAAGGGACGGCAACATTTTTAGTGCTGTCAGATTAGGTTAGTTAAGTTTTGGTGACATCCAGGATTGCCACTATTATTTACTAGCTGCGCCCCGCGGTGTTACCCGCGGTGAATAGTTCCCGTTCTCGTGGAAATAGCGGGCTGAAAATTAGCCTATTTTTTAATCCAGGGTACCTATAAGCAATTCTGGTACTAAATTTCATGCAAATCCGTCCAGCCGTTTGAGTGTGAAAGAGTAACAAACACACATACCTACTTACACACACACAAACTTTCACCTTTATAATATTAGTAGGAAGTAAATAGGTAGAGGTAGGTAAGGTTCGTATAGATTGGGTTGTAAAACGTCTTTATGAGAAAAACGTCTAGGTAGAAAAAAGTCAAGTACTTACCTACTAAACGTAGGTAGGTACCTAGTGTTATTATTCTCTTTGCACACAACTTCTAGGTAGAAAAAGCCTTAGTGGCAAATGGTTCCTGTTGCTGCTTAGGTAGGAAAAACGTCTCGATTGAAAATAATCGATTAAACTTTATTTCATAAATATTGTCCCAACGTGTCACACTGTCATACCTGCACCACACATTGACTTCAACTTGGTTCCAACATTAGAATGACCAATGGCAATGCTCCGTTTGTGTCGAATAACCGTATTTATATAACAAAAGGAGCATTGCTATTATCCATTCTAATGTTGGAACCAAGTCGAAGCCAATGTGTGGTGCCAGCATTATGCAGACACCACATTGGTCCAAAAATTTGTCCCGCAGCGGGGATCGAACCCGCAACTTTTGCGCCTCAGGCGGGCCTGCACCCACTGCGCCACAGAGGTCGACTAGGTATGCTATGAACAAGGAACTTAGGTCGGGTATAAGTTCCTTGGCTATGAATTAAACTATTATTATTATAATAAATGCGAACCCTGTGACAACGCTTCTCGCAGCACCGCGACACTCTTCGCAGTCTGTTCTCTGAAAGCGAACGCCTTCTCCAACTGTTCAGCGCAGTCCGAACACAGGAATTTAACATTTTCTGGGACCTACAAAGATGAAGGGATAGTTTTATATTTTACAATTACCTACCTACTTTGACATGCCTTAGGTACTTTGTTTGACTGGCTTCCCACTGAAGCTTGACTATTTAGTTAGATTGTTAAGGGATCGCTTTTAAAAAAGCTAGGCCCACACCACCAGGTTCTTGCCTGTCTCTTGCCCTGGTGTAGAGTCGCGTTGGAACAGGCAGTGGAATCACCTAGCATGTAAGACGAAACTAAAGTGATCATTGAGCTCCTACCAAAATAAACGATTTTCTTTCTATCTTTACTCATCATCACTTAACTTTAGGCATCACTGAAAACCAGCGCTGTAGTTGCTACCTCAGCTTCTACAGCAAATGCTGAGAGGTGACCAATTTGCTTCACTCATATTTCCTACAAATAATTTACCTGTAAGTACCTACTGTAATGTGTCAAATGTGTGTGAGTGAATGTAAATAAATATTTTTCTATTTTTCTATTTTTCTATTTCTTTCTTTCTTTCAAGAACGATATAGATAAAAGGACTGCTTCCTTACCTTTCAACCCTTACGTAACGTAGGTAATAATCGTAAAGATTTACCTACCTATAGGTACCTATCACTTATTGTAGGATTTGTAGGTACTGCTTGACCACAAATACAACCAGCGGAACAAATCGGAAATTATAGGTATCTTTATAGCACGCTCAAAAAAGAGCGCCATCTGGAAATAGAGCGCGATAATAGCAATATTTTAGTCTCGGTTCCTAGTAGAACATTAGCAGTCCTTTGTTAGAGGTATTTTATTGAAAAAGCCTGTAATGTCCTCCCTTCTCCCCTTCCACTCCTCTGTCTTCAGTGATAATGGCCTAGGTACGTAGGTACTCCTTATCAAAAGAGTGGACTTCATGGTTAAAATTAAAAACTAGTTTATAATAATTTATAAACTATTTTACTATTTTTTGTACTTAATAGTAGGACCTTTAAAATCAAATTGAAACATTAAAACATGGTGTGGTCATAGATGCATGCCTAATTTACAGATGTCTTACTAAACTAGGCTGCATCTATGCTTAGTTTAGTAAGTAAGAAAATCTGTAAGCAGTAGCACAGATAAAAGAATACCAGTAGCAGTAGTAGAATAAAGTGTGGGGCCTAGCTATTTTTTCGGTGACCCATCCGCCATAATCTAAGAAAACATTGCAATTTTTTGTTAAAGTCAATATGATGCTGAATAAAAAATCAAAAAACAAACAAGTATTTACCTACCTAGGTAACCTACCCTACAAACTAAAATACCTACTCATAACTCTTATGGCAATGCGAAAAGTAATCTAATAGGCCATGAGTCTGCTACGACACGTAGAATGCTTGAGAAGTGAGGTGGATGAAGGTTTAAATTGATAATCATAGAACTTAGAAGCAATTGAACGAATGAAGCTTAGTTGCGTTTTTGCAGAAGTCCATCTTCAGATAATGAAAATTTCAGAATATCTAGAGGTAGGTACCTACCGGCTACTCCTCCGTAAAGTAACTAGGTAGGTCTATCTTGGTTAAAAACTTCGAATTGAATCCTAACGATGTGGGTAAGTAGGTAGCTAAGTATTTTATGGGGCTTTAGAAACATCCCAAAACTATGAAAACATGGAACAATATGATCTAAACATATTTATTCTTATAAAAAAATATTTTGAGTAGATAGGTAGTAAGTAGTCGGGTTTCATTTTTTTTATACGTGTAGGTACTAACTGAGCGTTCAAGAGCTATGAGTATTTTAATTATTGATTTTCAAGCAAGAGTAGGTGAACAATATGGAGTTGAAATGCAAAAAATAAAAGAATGCAATGCTTACCAAAATATCGAAGCAGGTTTTAAACATGCAAGCGTAGGTTTCTCCATTATCTTCGTACACAGAAAATAGGTCGAATAAATTATTGGAGCTCATGCAGCTGATGCAACCTAAAAATTCGTCCTCCTCCATCATTTTTACCAAATTTTCTTTTGCACAACGAAAGAGGCAATTTTCAGATTTTGAAAAAAGTTGAATATCGCGCGCATAGTGATGCCTTACTTCCGGTTTATGGAGAATATAAATGACCATCGATTATGATTGTAATCTATAGAATCTGTGGATAAAAACGTTTCGTTACACGTAAATTGGTATAAACGTCAGCTTTTTGTTGACGTTTGTATTTTGACTCTTTTACTCATATGCAGTAAGAGCGAGACCACAAGAAAACAAAGTCACCTTTCTTTGGTTCATTCCATTTTCAAGTATTTCACTGCTTCATTCAAAAAGTTATTTTGAGAGTTGTTTTGATTTGGTCGTTGTTCGTCCAAATTATATAGACGGCGGCAGTTCAGTGGTTTAATTTATTATGCGAACAGAGAGCGTTGCCTCACGGACGTTGAACCCGTCTAATAGCTATGTAACTGGTGTAAAATTCGATCTTCGAACAAAATGAAGTTGAAAATTGACCAAGGGCTTTTGCCAATCAAGGCCCATTTCTTCTTTTTCTTCGCTGGTGAGTCTAGTTATAATCATCAACATCCACAGCCCGACTTCACCCACTGATAGCTATAGGCTTCCCTGAGTTTGTGAACTAAACAACTAAACTTTTATTAGGTAAGTAGGTAGGTACTTGTAATTAGTTCTTATCTTTCTCTCTCAGAAGTGAGACAATGGTGTGAGGACTGTTCGCATTATTAAATGATTTATGATATCCAACTTGTAAAGTTGAACTATATTCAAGTATTTATTTAATATTTTGACCAATGATTATGCATGTGTAACCCTGTGTTGGGTGTCCATTAAAACGAATGCTCCCGTAATTAAAGGGTATCACAACATGCAATAAAAGACAACAGCCTAATTCTAATTAAGTAAATAGATAGTATCTAAGTAGAAACTTTCTACGTAGGTAAACAAAATATAGGAGCAAATCAATACAAAAATTAAAGTAAATAGAAAGTAGGTAAGTACTTAGTAGTTTATTTAAGTAGTATATAGTGGCAATTCTGAGTGTAGCAAAAGCTAAACTAAGCTAACTAAAATTGTTGCCGTCCCTTTCATAGCGATCGAAATAAAAAGGATGGCAATAGTTTTAGTTAGTTTAATTTAGCTTTTGCGACACTCAGAATTGCCACTTATATTAGCCTAAATAAATAACTAAATATTTATACTAAATAGTCATATTACTTTCACCAAAGTTTTAGCAAGCACCATTTTAATAAGATACACAGAAAAATGCATATTCTGGCATGTAATACTTAGGTCAATACTGTCATTAAAATACATCTATTATCATAATTTATATATATATCATACATATTCATCGACTCTCAGTGATAAATGGACAAATAATGTCTTCATTACGGGTCGATTTGTCCCTCTGGAGCTACCTATCGGATTTGATAACTTCTGCATTTGGTAGCCCATTTCTTAAGGTGCCTGGATGGGTGAAACTAGCGCCACCGCCGATTTTATTTTATTATTACGTTGAGCAAAGGAATTTTAAAAAACTGAATGTACAGTTTGTGAAACCTATCATAAGCTTTTTTTTAACTGTTCAACTTAATAATAAAATAAAATAGGTGGTGGCGCTAGTTTCACCCATACAGGCACCTTAAGGAAGAGTAGGCTATTCAACACTAAATTAATGATTTAATATTTTTAACTTAATAATAAAAACTAATAATAACATTATTAAGAGGTAAACTCAGAAACTTCTCATCCAATTGCTAAAATTCTTACACCAACATTTAGAATTGACTTTTAGGATGAACATTGTAGGTACCTTGCAGACAAAGCTGTGGGTGGGAGCTAGTATTTAATAAATAAGACCTTATCAGAGAACATTGTGTCTTGTTCAAACAGTTACCTATTTATGTAGTAATTATTTTACAACATAAGTTAAGTTACACAGTTACACTTTATCAACGTCTACAAGATAAGCTGTAATAAAATGAAAGAAGTATTATCTTAAGCATGTGCTAATTCCACATAATGACGACCTCTGTGGCGCAGTGGGTGTGCCCGCCTGAGACGCGGAGGTTGCGGGTTCGATCCACCCTACAGGACAGATGTTTGTATGATCTGCAAATATTTGTCTCGAGTCTGGGTGTTTTCTATGTATAATAATGGCCTAACCAGAAGCCAGTGCCTCTTCTTTTGTGGTTGTTGGAACGAATCACATCACACTATCATACTAGTAATATCATAATATCATTATCATAATCATAATATCATAATCATAATATCATAATCATAATATCATAATCATAATCATAATCATAATTAATATCATAATATCATAATATCATAATATCATAATATCATAATATCATAATATCATAATATCATAATATCATAATATCATAATATCATAATATCATAATATCATAATATCATAATATCATAATATCATAATATCATAATATCATAATCATAATCATAATATCATAATAATATTATAAAGGTGAAAGTTTGTGTGTGTGTAAGTATGTAAGTGTGTTTGTTACTCTTTCACGCTCAAACGGCTGCACGGATTTGAATGAAATTTGGTACCAGGATTGCTTATACCCTGGATTAAAAAATAGGCTACTTTTGATCCCGATATTAAAATGGGAACTATTCACCGCGGGTAAGACCGCGGGGCGCAGCTAGTTATAAATATTCTTGGACTCTCTAGCTTCTCTTGCCATTTTCCCAGTCTGCTCTGTACCTCAGTTGCCTCTTTAGTACCTAGTACCTACGTACCTACCTACTTACCAACTAAAATTTTCTGATATTATCTGTATAAAAGGATTTTTTCTTGTCCTATTCTAAAGTAAGAACATCGTCGGTCGGTGCTAAGCCCCCCTAACCTAGCCCAAGAAAGGACTAGTGTACGTTCGCGAGAAAATCGCGACAGGACGCAATCAATCACGGCTGACGACGCCAGTTGAGACTATGGTATAATTCCCATGGACCAGGGATGCTCAAACGGTCGATCGCGAAAGATCGCCAAAAATATACTTATTAAACCTACCTAGTATTAACATAATAAGTAGGTGACATTAAATTAAGTTCGGAGCAAGTGGCCTTTAGTCTCTTTCTATTTTTCCAGTTATAATTTGCGATACAAAATGAGTACCTAGCTAGGCAAGTCGAAAAAAAACAATAAATAACCACTATTCAATCAAACTATTGTCGAAGTTAAGCAACGTTCTGAGCGGTCACTACTTGGATGGATGACCGCAAGTGGCATTATCAGCTGAGCGCTTCCGTGCTTCGGAGGGCACGTTAAATTGTCGGTCCCGGCTTTTAAAGTCTATAAGCCATGATAGAGGCCTTTAGGCGGCCTAAAAACTCCGTCACCAGAGTTGGCCACTTGCTCATACGAACGAACGAATGGTAGGTTGACAATTTCGTTATTTGGGCATTTTCTTGATTCGTCAGTTTCCTCGTTCACTGTTCTGCTAGGCTGTCAGTTTAGTTAAAAGAAAGAAAGAAAGAAAATAAAGATTTTTCTTTCTTTCTTTCTTTCTTTTAGTGAAATTGTCAGGTATCCTTGAGGTCATACTGAAATCATTATTTCTTTCATTTAAGTCAGCCGCTTACTGTAAGCCTAACGGGTACAACGCTTTAGTGAAATATTGATTGTTCCAGCGCTGGGCCCCATCCTCCCTCAGCTGAATGTGTTCGGGCGTCAGCTGGGCGTGTCCCCGGCGGCCATGGGCGCGGTGACGGCCGTGCTGCCGCTGCTCTGGGCGCTGGCCAAGCCTCTGTTCGGATATGTTGTGGACTTCTGGCCCGTGAGTGAAATTGATGACAGCGCTAGGCCGCTAGGCCGCTAGGCCCCATCCTCCCTCAGCTACATGTGTTCGGGTGGCAGCTGCTCACGCTGAATTTATTGTAGATTTCTGGCGTGCGTGAGTGGTTACTCGCGCGGGGAAAGAGATAGAATTATAGTCATATTTATGAGTTAGAACAGGCGGTTTCGCTGGTGTTCCGCTTCATATAGGTACATTTTGAGAAGACATCACGGAATTACTGCAGTTCCGCGGCAAGCGTGCTGCGGGCGTTAGTTGGTCGCGTGTGCGCTATTTATGCGCTTGACAGTGACGAGTTCAAAGGATAACTGTAAGAATGAAGTGGCAAGTTTAGGCACTTATCTTCAGGCACGAAGCTCTTGTGCGAGCTGAATTGAACTCTGTTGCGTCATAGTAAGATTCACTATGTAAATTAATGTTTTTCCGCACTCGGTCTTCTGATGTTCTATTATTTAGGTATTCTGTGGTCCTACTCAACTTTTGAAAGTCAAATTGATTAACAATTTAAATATAATTTTCTTTTTTTCAGACCCAAAGAAAGCTGATATTTATGCTCTTGATAGCAACCATGACAGGATCCTACTGCTGTTTGTGGTTCCTGCCAACTCCTGAGGAGGAAACCTTGGTAGAATACGTCTACCACCTGAACGATACCATCTACATTAAACCTTTCGACAACTCAACCTCCTTGGATAAATACAACTGTCATTGGAACTGTTCCCTCCCTCCGTTTGACGTTTATCTGCCAAACCAAACGTACGTCAACACGGTGTTCGTAGACGGGGATGTGAAGAATACATCTTGCTCGCTCTTGCATATGGAGTTTGACGAGGTTAGAGAGGGAGAAGTGATATGCTTGCCGAAGAGTGATTGCAATTTGCTGTGTTATGAAGATGAGTTGAATCGGACTTTAGATTCTGGTAAAGTGGAAGGGGGTAATGAGTTTTATATGACAGTGACGTTTTGGGCGTTCGTTGTGCTGATGTGTGTAGGTACAGTCGCGTTTAATGTCGCGAATTGTATTGGAGACGCCGTGTGCTTTGACGTTTTAGGTGAGACCTCTACTTTGATAACAAGCTGTCCCGGCAAAGGTCGTTATGCCCTTCAAGTGTTTTCATACTCTGTGATGCCCTTGAAATAAAACGTCAACGAAATCTATGCCAAACTCAACTATAATCTATCCTTATTGGCCGAGTGGGTGAGTGGGTGGCCGCGCATCAATGGAGTTTTCGTTTCGAATAATTTTATATCACAAGTAAACGGTGAAGGGAAACATCGCGAGGAAACCCGCGGCTAGTCAGCCCCACACGTATTGACCATTGTCTCTCCTGTGGATATGTCCGACAGCTGAGAGGATGGTTTAGGTGCTACAAGCCTATTCCATCTCAACAATGTCCCAGGCACTACAGTTTCCCGTTAAGTGTAGGCAAAGCTTGCCTCCTGACTATAATCATCTAATAAAAATGTAAAGGCCTTTTTAAGAGCAGCCAACCCAGCTTACTTTTCATACAAACGCTCGTACGTAATTATACCGTGGTAACAGATCTTTCTTTTACACTTTTGAACTAATAGGTATCTTGTGCACTATATCTAGGTTTCTATGATAACTAAAACTCAAAATTTTGAGAAACAAATTCAGCATAAGCCTCCAAAAATCTGCTTTTTTGCATAAATTTTACCTGAACTTTGGCCGTTCATAATGTACTCATAAATTGAAAAAGTAAAGAAAATATTGTCATAGAAACCTTGCAAATCTTATGGAGATTCTAAATGAAAAACATTTATTTCACAAACTTGTAAGGTTTACTGATAAAAACGTATTTCCTGGAACACTTTTTATAAAATTTCCGCACACTATTTTTCGTTCAATGTTATCGCGTTCTCACTTGCTTGTTAGACACTTGCGGTGAGGTACGCGGGGGACGAGTCGTGTGTGCGGAGTTCGGGCGGGGTGAGTGAGACGGTTGAATCATTATACCCTTTCCAACCGTTTATTTAACTTTTGACAGCTGTAATGACTCAAATAGTGATACCCTGACCCGTTACCGATTCGATTTATTTTATCGATCGATTTTATTCATGAAGAAGTTTTAATCGATTTAACACACTCATTATTTACTATGATTTTCAACATTTTGCACCTGTTCATTACAAGTAGGTAGGTACCGCAGTTCATTCGCATATTTTTTATTTGAACCAACTACAGTATAAGTCTAAACGATTATTTTAGATTCATTAATTTTCAGCGAAGAAATTCGATCCCATTACTAGGTACGAGTACGATGGAACTGTTTTCATTACGCAAATTATTTATGCATTAAAACAGAGACATCTAAGGCATTTTAAAATAATAAAGGTTTTTACGTGATTTGATATAAAAATTACCATAATCATTTTATTGTAATAAAATCGATAATCGATTTATTTCAAAACAGTTTATAGTCGGTGGTCATTAATTACGAATGAACATCTCTAAGTGGGCGGAACCCGTCCATGAAGTACAGTATTCCCTGTAGTACATTGTATCAAAAATTATTACAAAACTTTATGTGCGTGATCTGTCAAAAGTTAAATAAACGATTGGAAAGACTATAAAATATGAAAATGACGAGCGCCGCGGCCGCCATGCGCCATTCATTCATATTCTCTTTGGTCAGACTCAGAGTGTCTGTCAGTTAGTAGGTAGATAGGTAATCATCTTCCTTGGTAATATTGATTTTTTTTGACAGCGCGTACTATTATTATGCGTATTTTTTGTGAATTCTGTTTTACGTTTTACCTACTACATTAGTTGCTATGGACACCAATTTTGTTTGAATAAAGATTTTGTTCGATTTTATTTAAATAAAAAGTCGTTGTGTAAAATGGGTAAGTAAGTAGATCGTTTTACATAATTAAATAATTATACAAGAGCTACAGTAAGTAGCTAAGTGTTAAAAAATATCAAACCTATTTTTATTGACCACATCATGTTTATAGTACCTACCTACCTACTACAGTTTTATGTAAGTACAACAAAAGACGATTAATATCTAGAAGACAGACAAAGGCCATACACAAAATCGTAACCCGTACCAGATAGCCTGGAAACTTTAAAACATCAATTTTATCCAAGAAATTTCAATTACTTACTTTCTAGTTAAAATTACCTAACATTTTTTTTATATTGAATATTGTTGCTACCTACATTGAGATGTATTATAGAGCCACAATCAGACAAATAAAATGTAAACGCCAAAACTCTGCGCACACTACGTAGTGCGCAGAGTTTTCTTTTTTGCGTACACGCGACTTTGAACATTAAAACAAATGACATAACGTCTACATTCAAATGTCAAATGTCATTGTAGAAAATTGAATTTGCACGCACATTTTTTGAGTGTTGTCAGCTATTAGATTGTGACTCTTTAATACATCTCAATGGCTACCTACTACTAAGTATTGAAATTTCTTGGATAAAATTGATGTTTTAAAGTTTCCAGGCTATCTGGTACTGCGGGATCAGGGTTACGATTTTGTGTATGACCTTTGTCTGTCTTCTAGATATTAATCGTCTTTGGTACAACTAACCAATGGAGAAGTTTCCTAAACATCAAAATTCATTTTTTTTTATTTTATTAGCAAGATCTTAAGAATCTATAATAGGTGGTGAAAAAATTTTTGGAATATCTTGAAAAATGACAAAGTTATTCAACTTTTACGGCGGCTTAAAAATAATAGAATCAAACGGCTGAGATTTCCGCGTGTGACGTCACTCCATGCGAGACACAGATTAGTTTCAATTTAGTATGACAAAATTTCATACGATTCGCGCTTTTCTTCGCCGCGCCGAACTAAAAACATTATTCAAGCTTAGAAGTTTGTTTTTCATTTTTTCTTTTTGGACATTATGGAAGCACAGGGTATATGCTTGTTTAATATTGTACATAAAAGGCTTTACTTATACTAACTAAAAAGTGATTAATAATTTTTTTTTTCTAACTAATTTTTTTTTTATTTTATTTTTTTGTCATATTTTGATGTTTAACTATTTGTATTGTCATTGCATACCTACTGCACACTTATTAATGATTGATGACAATACAAATAGTTAAACATGAAAATCTGACTTAACGCGTTCAGTGCTCATGACGAACATGCAGATGTTGCTTCAAAAGTGCTCCTCCTAGACTTTCCGTTGTGAGCTCAAATGAAAGACCTTGATGAGATCTACTTTTTCGATGACAGCTGTCAAACTTCAAACACCCATATCTCGAGAACTACTCGTCCTAGACTTTCCGTTGTGAGCTCAAATGAAAGACCTTGATGAGATCTACTTTTTCGATGACAGCTGTCAAACTTCAAACACCCATATCTCGAGAACTACTCGTCCTAGACTTTCCGTTGTGAGCTCAAATGAAAGACCTTGATGAGATCTACTTTTTCGATGACAGCTGTCAAACTTCAAACGCCCATATCTCGAGAACTACTCGTCCTAGACTCTCCGTTGTGAGCTCAAATGAAAGACCTTGATGAGATCTACTTTTTCGATGACAGCTGTCAAACTTAAAAAAAGTAGATCTCATGAAGGTCTTTCATTTGATCTCACAACGGAAAGTCTAGGAGGAGCACTTTTGAAGCAACATCTGCATGTTCGTCATGAGCACTGAACGCGTTAAGTCAGATTTTCATGTTTAACTATTTGTATTGTCATCGATCATTAATAAGTGTGTAGTAGGTATGCAATGACAATACAAATAGTTAAACATCACAATCTGACAAAAAAAAAAAAAAAAAAACAAAAAAATAATAATAATAAAAAAAAAATTATTAGAAAAAAAATAAAAAGAAAAAAAATTTAATTAATCGAAATTCGATTCGATTATTCGATAGTTTAAAATTCTTTTAAACTAAATCATCAAAAGATCACTTTTTAGTTAGTATATAATGTACAATATTAAACAAGCATATACCTACCCTGCTTCCATAATGTCCATAAAGAAAAATGAAAAACAAACTTCTAAGCTTGAATAATGTTTTTAGTTCGGCGCGGCGAAGAAAAGCGGGAATCGTATGAAATTTTGTCATACTACATTGAAGATAATCTGTGTCTCGCATGGAGTGACGTCACACGCGGAAATCTCAGCCTTTTGATTCTATTATTTTTAAGCCGCCGTAAAAGTTGAATAACTTTGTCATTTTCAAGATATTCCAAAAATTCTTTCACCATCTTTATTTAAATGCTTAGGACTATTTATTCACATTAAAAAAAATAAAAGGGAAACTTCTCCATTACCTACTTATCAAGATAGGTACCACCTACCTAATACCTTTATGTAGCTAATGTCAAACTGGCAATTTTTTTCAAACAACAACAAATCGATGTTTTACCTAAGTACTGATTACCTACTCCACAGATCACACTCAGCCAGATTTCCGAAAAGGTAACAAAAAGCGTTTACGTCTTTCGGCTCGAATGAAAAAAAGGAATGGACTCGCAAAACAAAAAAGGAATCAAGTACCTACTGCTAGTTCATAAACAAAATAAATTATTTTATCTCTACTTTTTGTGTTTTTTTTCGATATTATTTGCATGAATAGGTAGAAGATATAAAATACTTTATTGCACACCATATTTAGGCACATAATAAAAAAAAATATTTGTCTAAGGCCGGCTTTACACCTGTGAGTTTTACTTACGTAAGTCACTTACTAAGCGACTTACGAGATCGTTTAGACTTGTAATTTTCCAATTTACGAAAGTAGTAAAAATTACAGTAAGTCACTTACAATGAGTGTTTACACTTGAAAATTTCTCGTAAGTAGCTTAGTATAAGTGACTTACGTAAGTAAAACTCACAGGTGTAAAGCCGGCCTAATGAATACATGAATGGCTCAGAATGAATGCTCGGATGGCTCACACTAGCATCCGACTGCCCGCGAGGGTGCGGCGAAAGTTCCCGAATTCCAACCGAGTGCTCAGGCCTAGCGTTCGACCTAGGTCCGACCGCCCACGAGTGTGCGGCGAAAATTACCGAAAACCAACCGAGCGCTCAGGCCTAGCGTGCGACCGCCCGCGAGTGGGCGGCGAAAGTTACCGAATGCCAACCGACCGTTTAGGCGCTCTCTCTCTTTTCGCTTTGCCTCTTTTTCTAACATTGCGCTGGATGAAACGACAAGCTTTTCAGCTATGCCCGCGTCGATGAGAGACGCACTGGGTAGGCTCGCCTTAAACTACAAATTCATTTTTTATTCTTGCAACCTGTCACGTATGGAAAGTTGACTTCTGCAAAATGTGGGCAATGGACATGTACCAAATATATATTTAGACATACCTCTGACTACCCCCTTAGACATCTTCAAAAGGATGACGACCTCTGTGGCACAGTGGGCGAAAGCCCGCCTGAGACGCAGAAGTTGCGGGTTCGATCCCCGCTGCGGGACAAATGTTTGCATGATCTGCAAATATTTGTTTCGTGTCTGGGTGTTTTCTATGTATAATATTATTATGTATGTATTTACAAAAAAAAACAGTATCTATGTAGTATATCAGTCATCTGGTTACCATAACACAAGCATCAAGTTGCTTAGCTTGGGACTAGATGACGCCGTGTGGAATGTCCAAGGATATTTATTTATTTATCTAAAAGCTAAAAGATCTGAAAGAAGACCGCTTCCTGGGATACAGTCGTGATCATATTTCTTTTTTTTTTTCGTGTACCATGTAGGTCCGGAGCGCGCCTCTAGATACGGATCTCAACGTGCCTGGGGCACAGTGGGATACGGTCTGACGGCCCTCCTGGCGGGGGGGCTGGTGGACCACGTCTCAGGGGGATATAAGGACTTCACGCCAGCTTTCCTCATAGCCCTGGTGGCCACAGCAGTGGACTTGTATAGCTGTCGGCGACTCACGGTGGGTCACTTAGGTACCTTCCCGTTCGAAATCTACCAACTACCCTACTTTTACGTTAATATCGCATAAAATTACCCACTGTAGTTGCCTGAATTACTGTGGTTTGGCCTTTGTCCTATCGGTCACCTTTTTATACAAAATCTTCTTTTTTATCGAAAAAAGCTCTAAACGGTGGAGTAAAACATCGCGAGGAAACCCGCGGCTAGTCAGCCCCACACGTATCGATGTCTCTCCTGTGGATATGTCCGACAGCTGAGAGGATGGTTTAGCTGCTACAAGCCTCCATCTCAACAATGTCCCAGGCACTACGGTGTCCTCAAGTGTAGGCAAAGCTTGCCTCCTGACGCTGTAAATCATCTAGTAAAGATAAAGAAAGAAAGAAAACATGTTTATTCAGCACAACACAAAAACTTTAGACAGTTAGGTATGTAAGTAGATTGATACTAATAAACTAATAATAATCTTAAACTAAAACAGTTGATCGCATGCTGAAAGATGCGGCAATGCTGCCAGTGTCTTGGGCACGCTTCCGTCTGGCAGTTGCTGAAGGTTGTTTTCCTAAGACCTTGAAATATGCAATTGTGAAGCCTCTTTATAAAAAAGGTCAACGTGATCAACTTGACAATTATAGACCCATAACGTTAATACCCGTCATCTCTAAGGTATTTGAGAGAGCTATGCAGAAACGTCTCTTATCTTTTATTGAAAAGCATAAAATATATAAGAGTGAACAATTCGGTTTCCAAAAAGGGAAATCAACAACGCTTGCTGGTTTTAATCTTATGAAAAAAATAATTGACGATCTAGATTCTGGTAAAAAAGTTGCAGCTATCTTTTTTGACATGTCAAAGGCATTTGATTTTGTCTCCCATTCATTATTACTAGACAAATTAGAAAAATATGGCATTAGAGGCCCTGCGCACGATTGGCTAGAAAGTTATTTGACTAACAGAATGCAATGTGTTGAAGTTAATAATTTTGACGTTAAAATCAATAAGATCAACCTATATGCACAATGGTTATGGGGTGCCCCAGGGTAGTGTATTGGGACCTCTTTTGTTTTTACTTTACATTAATGATCTTCCTGAAGTGACTAACAATCCGTGTACATTATTTGCCGATGACATTTCTATTATTATATCATCTAATTCTGACTTACCTAATTATATTAATAACATAAATAATACAATTACTTCTATAATTAAATGGCTTGACGAAAATAACCTGCATGTTAACCTGACAAAAACATGCATCATTCAATTCAATAATTCGAATAAGAAACTTTTCAAACTTAATATATTCTATAAAGAACAACAATTATCAGTAGTTAATGAAACAAAATTTTTAGGTATAACATTAGACGAAAACTGTAATTGGAAGTCACATGTCGATCAGGTATCTAAAAAGCTAAATAAATATGTATATGTCCTTTATAGGCTTCGTAAAACTGCGAGTCTCAACACTATTATGACTGCATATCATGGATACGTGGCCTCTACTCTGAAATATGGTCTTATCCTCTGGGGTAACTCTACAGATGTGAAAAAGGCTTTTATCGCACAAAAAGATGCATACGAGCAATTGTGGGTATACCTCCGTGGGAGTCATGTAAGCCGTTCTTTCGGAAATTAGAATTGTTGACATTGCCCAGCTTGTACATTCTTGAGTCAGCTAAGTTTGTTAAGGAACAACCGAATTTGTTTAGAAGAGCACGTGACCTATATTATAGAAGTGTAAGAAATCCTGACAGAATTGTACTCTCGAGAGTGCCCAGAACGGCTCTATATAAAAAAAACTGTCTTGCAATGTGTGGAACAATTTTTAACGCAGTGCCCAATGAAATAAAAGACTTGCCTATAAAGCAATTTATCAGAAAGCTAAAATTATGGCTACTGGACAGAGCCTTCTACAATGTCGACGAATTTTTGAATAGGTAACTGACGATTGAAAATATTTTGTGATATGCTTTCTTTTTACCATTATATAATTTGACTAATATTTTAATTAATTAATTACAAAATTTGCACACCAATATTCATGGTGAAATATGTGAACTCTCAATAACATAACATCTTGTACTTACCATTATTTCATGCAAATAAACTATTTCTATTTCTATTTCTATAGTGGTTCATCAGTTGAGCTATCTATAGATCGTTTGTAACGATCCTTAGGTGGCTCAACTGGTTCTAATTGTTTGTACAGTTAAGTAAAGATGTAAAGGCCTGAGTTTCTTATGATTGTTGAGTGTAAGTTTGCCCCAGCTGCCCTCGCTGGCCGGTCCGTCGGACTCGGGCGCCGCGTTGCGTGCGATGCTGAAGATGCCGCGTGTGCTGCTGTTCGTCGCCTTCGCCGTCGTCGCGGGGACCTTCGACAGTTTCATCATATACTACATGTTCTGGTAAGTGAGTGTGCCACGACGCCGAAATAATTTGAAGAGCGAGCGGGATAGCGAATAATGTTTTTACTCGTGAGTGAGAAGTGCAGGACGATGGACACGCGACATGATTTATAGGTATTTGATCAGAGTCTCGTTGTTTTTCTATGTAAAAGTAATATGTAGGTATACTTTAACGCATATTTACAAAAAAATGTGTCTATGTAGTATATCAGTCATTCTGGTGGGATTAAATGACGCTGTGTGGAATTGTCCAAGGATATTTAGGATATTTTACAAAAAAAAAATGTATCTAAGTAGTATATCAGTCATCTGGTTACCATAACACAAGCATTAAATTGCTTAGCTTGGGACTAGATGACGCCGTGTGGAATGTCCAAGGATATTTATTATTTTATCTTTATTTTTATATTATTTATTTAATTATTTAAAGTAATTGTATCAATCAGGTTCCTGGAGGAGTTGTCGGAGCAGACGGCGCACACGGCCCGCGTGAAGCTGATAGAGGGCGCGGTGGTCGCCGCGCAGAGCTTCCTCGGGGAACTACTGTTCTTCTACTACTCTGGTAACCTATCACCACACTGGTACATCAATGATAACTGATCTATACACCACATCCTACTAATATTATAAAGGTGAAAGTTTGTGTGTGTGAATGTAAGTGTTTTGTTACTTTCACGCTAAAACTACTGAACGGATTTGGCTGAAGCTTGGAATATACATAGTTTATGACCGGGAATAACAAATAGGCTACTTTTGATTCCGGTATTCCCACGGGAACGGAAACTACCGCGGGTAACACCGCGAGGCGCATCTAGTATGTAATATATCTATCTAATACCGTTAGATTAGCTTATAGGCATGATGACTCTCTCTCTATCTCTTCTAAGCTATGTGTCGCCAAAACACTCGCAAGTGTCATTTCGCATTTTTACTAAGGAGTGACGTCACGCCATGGTAGGAGGTTCAAAGTTTTAAAACGAAACTAAATGACAAGTAAGTGATTTTACTTAGGCGAATCATCTGGTTACCATTGCACAAGCATTAAGTTGCTTAGCTTGGGACTAGATGACGCCGTGTGGAATGTCCAAGGATATTTATTTATTATCTGAAAGAAATAGAATGAAAGAAAATAAGTTTATTCAGCAAAATTTTTTAATCTAACTTCATAAAAAAAATTACTAAAATTGAAACTAAAAATATTAGCTAAAATGGCAACAACTCAGCCTATTTGCCTAGATCCAGTGATGATTTTATGTATGTAATATGTATGTATGTATAAATACTTGTTTCAGGTAGAATAATAAAGCGATGGGGTTACGGAAATACCCTCACGTTCTCGCTGCTCTGTTACGGAATACGGATGGCGTTGATATCTGTGATACGGAACCCGTGGCATCTCGTGTTTGTAGAGGTTAGTACCTAACCGTTATGAAATAGTTAAAATTATCTTGTTAAGGTGCCTGTATGCGTGAAACTAGCGCTTCCACCTATTTTATCTTATTATTACGAACAAAGGAATTAAAAAAAAACATTGTTCCGTTTGTGAAACCCATCATAACCTACCATGATAGTTTTAGAACAAAGGAACTTTAAATGTTTCAATTTTGTAAATTCATTTTTTGTTTTAAAGAGCCCCATTAAAACAATTTGAGTATCTGATGAGGGTCTTCGGAGTTTTCACATTTCGTCTATTTTGGATGACAACGCATGGTGAGCTGTGTGACGTCATTCTAAATCATCATGGCGGAATAACCAAGATGGCGGACTGGTTATTTTCAATGCACTCCTACAATATGGGTATCAAATAAAAGGGCTCGCTGAGAATAACTCGAAAATTATAGGAACTCGAAAGTTAAGCTTGTTTTAAAGGTTTTTTAAATTTAAAACCTTTTAAAACAAAGCTAGGCCCACACCACCAGGTTCTCGCCTGTCTCTCCCTGGTGTGATCGCGTCGGAACAGACATCAGAATCACCTAGCATATGATTCTAATGTCCATTTATGTCCAAGAATATCAAAAAAAAATGTAACATACTGAAGTGATCCTATGAGCTCCTACTGGAATAAATGATTTTTCTTTCTTTCTTTCTTATCTCGTATATCTGCAGGGTATAATGCAAGGGCCCACCTACGCGCTGTGTTACTCGAGCGTAGTGGGCTACGCGGCGCGCGCGGCGCCCGCCGGGTACTCCGCCACCGTGCAGGGTATCGTGGCCGGGATGGACGACGGACTGGGTATATATCATTCCTCTAGAATACCTGTAGATGGCGCTAATCGGTGCTCTAACCGAAATAAATAAATAAATAAAATAAATAAATAAATATCCTTGGACTTTCCACACAGCGTCATCTAGTCCCAAGCTAAGCAATTTAATGCTTGTTTTATGGTAACCAGATGACTGATACTACTTAGATATATTTTTTTATTGTAAATACATACATATTATAGATAGAAAAACATCCAGACCCGGAACAAATATCTGCAGAACATGCAAACATAATAAATATAATAATCTTACTGCTAGTTTCAGGCCTCGGCTTACAGGGTCCGTAGCCTAGCGGTCAGGCAGCTCGGCTTGAGAGCGATCGCTTGTATCTACGCAAGGCGCGTAGACGAGTGACAGATGTTTCGTATCTATTCTCTTTCTATCATCGCTACACATTTGATTTGACATCTCTGATCGCTCGAGTTTTCGTCATCGAATGTCAATTCCTCTACATTTTTTTTAGTTTCTAATCGAAAGCGATTGTCGAAATGTTACATGGCTAGGGTAGCCGGTTCGAATCCTGCCGGAGCCGTTAACTTTTAATAATATTTTTCATTTATAATGTAATGTTGGAACAGGGTTCGCAATAGGCTCCCTGGCGGGGGGGCAGCTGTACTCGAGCTGCGGGGGGCGGAGCGCCTTCCGTGTGTTCGCGGGCGCCGCGCTCGCCGCCGCAGGGCTCCACGCGGCACTCTTCGCGGTCACCACGAGGAATGATGGTACGTTCCAAGTTAAGAGTGTCCCGAACGAGCGGGATAGCAAATTATAATAATAAATATCCTTGGACATTCCACACGGCGTCATCTAGTCCCAAGCTAAGCAACTTAATGCTTGTGTTATGGTAACCAGATGGCTGATATATTACATAGATACATTTTTTTTATTTTGTTTTGTAAATACATTATACATAGAAAAAACAACCAGACCCGGAACAAATATCTACAGAACATGCAAACATTTGTCCCGCGGCGAGAATCGAACTCGCAACCTCTGCGTCTCAGTCGGGCTTTCGCCCACTGAGCCTTTTTCTCGTGAGTGACAGGTTTTTCTTTTGGGTATTAAAAAAAATATATACCTAGTATCCAAGAACTCGATAGATGGCGTTGAACTGACTACGTTATTTTTTTTTTCAAGCGTATGGTGGTAATGAATAAAATGTGGTAACGTAGTATTAATGAACCGATCTCAATCCGCGAGAGTGAAATAGAATGATGATGAGCAGGTGTATCTAATTCCTTTAGAATACCTGTAGATGGCGCTAATCGGTGCTCTAACCGAAAAATATAATCTTACTGATAGTTTCGTCGTCGACGTCATTGGCTTCGTGGCCGAGTGGTCGATGGCAATCCGGCTAAAGGATGATCGCTTGAATCACGCGGGTTCGAATCCCGTCGAAGTCGTAACTTTTCGTAAGATTTTTCATTTTCTAATGAAATACCTAAGTGTGGTTTAACACTATAATAAAAATATATAAAAACTATGAAATAGAATGATTCAAAAACCCACAAGATAAAACGAGACCGCCATAGTACTTACCCGGGTTAGTACGATTTACCACCCGAGTAACGTAGTCAGTTCAACGCCATCTACAGAGTTCTTGGAAACTATGTTTTTTTTTAATACTCAAAAAGGAAATCTCTCATTCAGATAATTGATTATAGGTAAAAAAGCAGAAGAACAAACGCCAGAAGAGGATAAAATGGTGTCGGAGCGCGGTCACGCCATCTACCGGGACACGGTGCGACCTCTTGATGACTGACGGCTGGTGGAGATGGTGATGGAAAACATCGCACTCGAAGACGATAGAAAACACACGATAATAGCATTGAGATGTATTATAGAGCCACAATTAGACAAAAAAAATGTAAGCGCCAAAACTCTGCGCACAATATGCAGTGCGCAGAGTTTTTCTTTTTTGCGTACAAGCGACATTGAACATTAAAACAGACGACATAACGTCTACATTCAAATGTCAAATGTCATTGTAGAACATTGAATTTTCACGCACATTTTTTGAGTGTTGTCAGCTATTACTGACTCTTTAATACATCTCAATGGTTAATAGACAATAATATCAAGCATTTTGTGTAAAATCATTTTGATAATACTTTTAATGTGACGTACATGACTACTGTGATATATATTTTTGTATTGAATCAGTAGTATTGTAAAACAAACTTCCGCTCGCGTGGTACTAACCCGGATAAAAAGTTTCCTACGTGTTATTCCTGGTCAAACTATTAATTTTGTCCTTGCAGCTTGAATTAAGCAGCCAACAGAGTCTAGGAAATAAAGGTTTTGAAATTTTACATCTAAAATATTTATTAAAATATTCAGTATACTTACTTGAACAAAACAAGACTAAAGACAGGTTTTGTAACTAAAATGTGTCATATACAACGTGATTCATAATTGGTATGTTATCCCGGAAGGGGGATTTGAAAATTGGAAAATTGAACAGATTGCACAGATTGAAAATTGGTAGTACAATACTTAAGTAGGTATGAACACACAAGGCAGACAAAAAAGGGCCACTGGCCAGTGGTTAGGGTCACCGGCAAAGTTCAGGGATCAGCTGATTATGATAGGGTTGCTCTGTGTTTA
Organism: Xanthorhoe designata; assembly: GCA_963582015.1. Lineage (NCBI taxonomy): Eukaryota > Metazoa > Arthropoda > Insecta > Lepidoptera > Geometridae > Xanthorhoe > Xanthorhoe designata. The sequence goes on from OY757058.1 coordinate 5,053,250, forward strand.
TTTCTGAAGGAAACTTTGCTAGTCATTTCTTCAATGAAAAACATCGAAATTCAAAAAGTCGTAGAACAAAATATGTTGTTCACACTGATGAGGTGAATGACACTTTTTCGGGATAACATACCAGTTACAAATCACGGTGTATAACAGGTAATTTGTTTAATTTTTGAGAGTTTACAATGAAATTGTGCCATAAAAACGAATAAAAAAAGCGAAGCTTATAAATTATTGTTCTGTTTAGATGTTTTTGGATAGTTTTAAATGAATTAATTCTTGTTAATTTGAATTCCTTAGAGGTAGCTTAAAATATTTATCAAATGATTATAGTAAATTGATCTAAAGAATAAGAACTTGTAAAAAATCAAATAAAAAAATAGGTTTAACTGCTTACTGACTGAATTTGATACCAATTTTTGGTAATTTTTATATCATGTTGTAATTACTTATTAAATGTTGAGACTATTGTAATCAACCATGTTTTATTTTGTGAAATAACTTATACGTATCAAATATTAAACAAAATATTTTTATTAATTTCTTATTCTCAACTCACACTACAAGAGCGGCGAAGAGCAGCGAAGCGGAGCGCAGTTTCAGTGTCATATGAATTTCAACTTTATTTTAATTACTATAATACTTATTATCGCAAAGAAGGCGCGCGTATTCGAATGCGCCGGAATTCCCGCGGCACCGCGGGCATCCGCGCGATTCGTTCGAGTTTCTCATGCGATAATAAGAAAACGAAACTATCCTTGAGGTCCTACAAGAATAAATGATTTTTTCTTTCTTTCTTTCTTTCAGTAGTATAGGAAAGAAAATAAAGTTGACACAGAAACTGCGCTGGTTCTTCGCGCTTTGGTGTGAGTTGAGCCTTACTAGCTGCGCCCCGCGGTGAATAGTTCCCGTTCCCGTGGAAATACAGGGATCAAAAGCCTATGTGTTAAGGATATAAGCTATCCTGGTACCAAATTTCATTAAATTCCGTCCAGCCGTTTGAGCGTGAAGGAGTAGCAAACATTCGCACACAGTTACACAGCGAAACTTGCGCTTCACTAGTATAGTATTATATTAGTGAAAATTAGGAGTATCGCAAAAGCTAAACTTAACTAACCAAAAATGTTGCCGTCCCTTTCATAGCGATGGGAATAAAAAGGATGGCATTAATTTTAGTTAGTTTAGTTTAGCTTTTGCGACACTTAATTGCCATTAATATCTGTGCTATTACTTATTTAAAACATGACTACAAGCCTACCAACCTGGTAGCAATTTTAAATGAGAAATAAATTCAAATTTCATAACTTTATTAAAAACAACCAATAAATATGCACGTACCTAAAATAAATTAGCACAAATTGTACTTACAACTAAATGGCAACTTACAAAACTAAAGTATTACTTACTTTACCATCTTTCAGTAGTAGTAGGGTTACCGGCGGGTAACTATATCCAAAACTTTACTAACGGCCAGTCTCAATAATCTATCTATCTTTAGTTATGCTTACTGCGGGTAGATATTTGACATTTCTTTCATACAAAAAACGTCAAATAGCTACTGACTGTAAGCAAAACCAAAGATCGATCGATAGGTTATTGAGACTGGATGTAGATGGTCAAGAAGGCATAGAGATTCATTTCATACTTTGGATTTTTGACTAAAGCTGTAGGTGCAGCGTTTAGTTGTGCCACTAGCGGTCACCCATCATTCACGCTACGATGCTTAACCTATTTCCTATTATCTAATAACAACACAGTGGAAATGCAAGACAAATATTGATACAAAATGCTTGTGTGTGCAATAGTTATTGTACTATCGAAGCGAGATAATTGTACTGAGCTCTCTATAGATAGAAAAACATCCAGACCCGGAACAAATACCCGCAGAGCATGCAAACATTTGTCCCGCGGCGGGGATCGAACCCGCAACCTCCGCGTCTCAGGCGGGCCTTCGCCCACTGCGCCACAGACGTCGTCAAATGATGCCTCAAATTCTGAGGCGGTAGTTGTGTCAGCTGGTAATGAATAGACTTGACGTGGACTGTACAGTCAGCGTCAAATTGATATGTGCGTCTAGAGAAGTCAAAATGATTTGAAACACATAAAAGCAATTTGATATACGCAGTTAGAATCATCATATTGTTGCAAGCTCAGGTATAGGTGCTTCGTTCGTATGAGCAAGTGGCCAACTCTGGTGACGGAGTTTTTAGGCCGCCTAAAAGCCTCCGTCATGGCTTAACGACTTTAAAAGCCGGTGATAGGTGCTTGCAACAATATGATGATTCGAACTGCTTATATCAAATTGCTTTTATGTTTATCAGATCATTGTGACTACTCTAGCTAGACGCACATATAAATTTGTCGCTGACTGTACTAGCTGCTAATCTAATTAGTCTTCTTGTTGTCAGAGGCGGCGCGCTCCTTGCATTGTTGGTAGAGGTCGTCCAAGTTGAACGCGGCCTTCGTGTTGTCTTTAGAGAATAAGAACCTGCAATAAATACATTGTTTTTCACGTTTAATTAATAGTATTTAATTAGATAAATATATTTTTTTAGTAATTCTTGATTACCGTCATCATGCCTATTAACTACTAAAAAAATTTTTATGATTTTGAAGTTATTAAATATTATTATGGTCACTTTCAAAACTATCGTTAGTTGAATTAGACATTATAATAGCACACGTAAAATTATCAGTGTGAGACGCGACCGCGAGGAGTGACCATACTCATACTCAGATGAAGATTCTCCGGAAGAATCGAAACATTGTCGAAACATCTAAATCGACGATAATTTTACGTGAGTAATTTCCCGTATGCTATTATAATATTAATATGGTGCCATTGAGGTATAATCTATAGACACAATCAGACAAATAAAATGCCCGCTCAAAACTCGGCGCATGCTACGTAGTGCGTCGAGTTTTAGTTTTTGCGTACAAGCGACATTGAAGATTAAAACAAGCGACATTGAACATTAAAACAAGCGACATTGAACATTAAAACAAACGACATAGTAGTGGCAATTCGGAGTGTCGCAAAAGCTAAACTAAACTAACTAAAATTAATGCCATCCTTTTTATTCCCATCGCTATAAAAGGGACGGCAACATTCTGAATTAGTTAAGTTTAGCTTTTGCTATACTCCGAATTGCCACTAATGTCTACATTCAAATGTCATCGTAGAACATTGAATTTGCTCGGACATTTTTTGAGTGTGTCAGCTATTAGATTGTGACTCTTTAGTATAGTAACTCAATGTATGGTGCCTAAAAATGTCCGCTCACTTCTGTAGTTTCCCTGTGGAGTCAGGTTGTGGTCGGCGCGCCGCCTCGGCCCCGGCGCGCAGCAGCAGCAGCGTCGGGAGCTGCCGGCTGGCGGGGCCCTCAGCCACGCGCCAGCGGGACCCCGCGCCCGAGTACCTGACCAAACATATCCTTCACATTACACACGGCGCCGGCGGCATCCAGTCACAAGTTATGCAACCTAATCGACGACCTCTTGTTTTAATATACTTGGGTAAGTTCACTACTTATAAGTAGGTATATGTATTCTTTTAACAGTACAGCACGTAATGTTGAACTAGTTTAGGTACTTAGTCGAAAGAAGTATTCACAGAATTTATACAAAATTACTTTTTCTTAGCTTGAGCTTTTAGACTAGTAATATTCTCAGCAAGTTTCATATTTAACTCCTCAAGTTTGCAGTTAAAATTACTGTGCTGTTTAATGTCTTTATCCAGTTGTCTGATATATACCTCTGTGGCGCGGTGGGCGAAGGCTCGCCTGAGACGCGGAGGTGGAGGGTTCGATCTCCGCCACGGAACAGACGTTTGTATGTTCTACAGATATCTATTCTATCTATAATATTATGTATGTATTTACAAAAAATATATATATCTCAATAGTGTTACGGTCATCCGCGTCATCCATCGTGCGATCCTCGAGGTCCTACCGGAATGAACTGAATAAATGATTTTTCTCTCTTTGTGTTCGTTCGTATGATCGATTAAACATGGCGGAGCATGATAAGTTACCTGCCGACATCCAGCTTGCCAAACTTCAGGTTGTCCAGTGTGTACGAAGCGGAGAACTCCGCGAAGACCGGCGCGAAGGTCACGCAGGCGGGATGCCAGGCCGCGTACAGACAGACCAGCCACGTCGTCTCTATGGGACGTGTGGCTAAATTATACATTTTAAATAACCAACTTCAGTCAGCTCAGTTAGCCGGTACCGACAATTTAATGTACCCTTCGAAGCTGATGATGCCACTTATGGTCACCCATCAAAGTTGTGACCGCTCAGAATGTTGCTTAACTTCAACGATCTATCGAGAACATCTTGGCAAGCCACGAGCACTTTAAGATCTGATGACATATAAAATTTGATGCGACTGGCACAGGATCGGAGGGAGTGGTGTGAAAGTGAGGCGGCCTATACTCAGCAGTGGGTAGATGTTGATTAGATAGATAGGATAAGGTAAAGGTAAGTGGACTCAAGTTTTCGCATTTACTTTAAAGGTCATGGGATCATTATTCGGATAATTAAGCTTTTTTTATTAGGATTAAGCATACCTTTGTTTTTCTTCAGCTCTTCATCCAAGGACTCGTGTCCACGGAAGTATGTGACATGCTCGGGTCCGGAGTATGTTGGCTCCGGGAGGAGCAGGCTTAGGAGAATGATCAGCGCACCATAAGGTAACCCGTACCTACAGAGATGAAATATTTACAGAAAGCAGTATAGTATGGTTGTATTGTATCAGGCACTTTGGTATGTTTTATTTTATATTTATATTCTTCTTTATTTACTATTACATTTTACTATCTAGGAGAAAAAGACAGGAGACATACCTACAGCAAAAATGTTACTAGCATCAATTATCGCAGCAGCCCCATTTAATTCCATAAATAGAACATTTAGGTACTTACTATGAAAACATGCCTCACCTGATATCAGCGTATAACCACAAAACCAAGTTCGCTAGCTTCGTATAAACGAATGAAGACGAAAGATAGTTGACCATGGTCACACTCCCCGCCTTCTTAGTCCGCAGCATCACGACAATAATTAGGAAAAACAGGATTTCCGTTTCTCGGCTGTCCAATTCACAATCCGATTCGGGGAAGAGTAAGTTGCAAATTGCACTCGTTCTCTTGCAAGTCATGTAGCTAATGCTCATGAGAATGTTTACCCAGTAATAGGGCTTCAGTATTTGCCGCAAATCGGCTTTGAAGGACATGATTCTATTTTCTTTTTCAAAGATTATTTCACGCTCGGACAAAATAATCCAACAGCAACCAAAGAGCACTACTGACAGTCTATCTAATCTAGCTAGCTTAGCTAGCTAGCTAGACTGACATGACTGACACACAATTGACTTGACAGCAACAGTAGAATCGTAAATTGATTGACTAGTGACAGAAGTGGGTGGACGGAAATGACATCACAGACATTGACTGACAGTGACAGTACCTACTAGAGAAGTAGGGAAGGAACTTTTTTTGGCTTCGCACTAGTTGTAGGGAAGAGACTGTCTGACTGGTTCATCGATATTATTTTTTTTGTCTTCTTTGTTTGATTTTAATAAAATAAAAAAATAATAAAATAAATAATAATAATTAAAATAATAATATTATAAATTGTATGTATGTAGGTAGTATAAACTATGCGCCAAAAGTTACTGGAACTTTTAAAACCAACCAATTTCGTGCGAAGTGAGCAATTTCCTGCACTCTCGAGGTGCATTTCTGTGCATAACTCTGAAGATCTCATCAGATCCTCAATAATTAATTTTGGAACCACCCATGGAACCGATTTTGATGATTCTTTTTTTGTTGGAAAGAAGATATTTCCAACAAAAAAAGAATCACTAATCGGTTCATAAACGACGAAGTTATAGGTACGCGAACACACATAAAAAACATTAAATATAGGGTAAAAATTATTATTTAAAAAAAAGTTATAGGTAGGTAGGTAGAAGGTAGGTACCTACCTACCTTCTAGCTAGTCAAACAAAAAATCAACAATGATTTTTAGCTTCACTGGCGTATTGTTTGGATGTAGGTAGGTACAATTTTCAAAATTCGTTAGTTTTTTTATTACTTAGCTATTTGACCATGTTTCAACAAAACAAGTTGAAGCACATCATCAATTCATCAGTCACACATTTAGTTTCAAAAAAAGAAGCCAAAAGTAAGTAGTTTAAAATTACTACTAAATGTACAAACCACAGATTATACATTATAATACACTACAAACAAAGAAATCAAAAATACGTTCATAATATAATACTGCCGTGATACCGAAAAGGGGCACAACTAACAAATTGTAAAAGTCGAGATAAACGGGTTTAAAATTTTTTGATGTTTTTCTGACATAACATTCTTTAATGAATTTATAAAATATTTTAATGCAATTTGTTGCTTATACATAAGGTCTACCTAAACATAGTTTTATTATTTATTTATCTAATCCCATTATTTTTAAAATCATGATTTTTCCTTTTAACTTAGCACAAAAAATAAAAATAAAGTACCAATTTTACATCAAAAAGTCACAACTAGCCAAATGCGACTTTTTAATGTAATACTGTTTTATTTATTTACAATAAAAGGTCACATTCTACGCAGTTGTGTCTTTCTGTGTGTTCACATAAACAAACTAAATTCAAAACAACAAGTTTTTAAAGGAATAACTACAATCAATTGCGAGTTGAAAAACCAGTTAACGCTTTTAATGAATTGCAACTTGACGTTTTTAACTGGTTTGTCGAAACGTAAAACAGTAGTAGTGACGCGTTCAACGTCTAATAGTAACGTAACGTGCACTGCAGTTTACGTTTCGACAAACCAGTTAAAAACGTCAAGTTGCTGGAATAAAAAGCAAAATCATTTAGCCACAATTTTTTTAAAGTTGACGGAGGTGCAAAAATTGCTAGATCTAGCTATAAAATAGCTAAGTTGACATCACTGGATCCGACCGGAGTTGACCGTTGACCCCCAACTCTCTTCCGTATAATAATATTACACAAAATAGGCCTAACTGGTTACTTGTGCCTTTTATTTTTAATACAATGATTTTAATAGTAAATGTTCATTTTAGATAAGTAATAGAATATCTGCCATATCTATGCATTTGTGTTCTTTTAACTTAATCATTGTAATATGTGCCTTTTTGAGTTAAAAAATATGAATTTGGATGTTACATGTGCCTTTTAGGCTTATCGTAGCTCTTTACGTAATAAGGATAGATTTTTTTTTTAAATTCAGGCAGATGCGCCTTTTTTTCCTGATTCCAAATATTATGTAGGTAGGTATCTAACTCAAATCTGAAAAAATGTTAGATGTGCCCTTTTTCGGTATCAGGGCAGAATAGCCCTCGCGGTTATTTTTGGAACTTAAGCATGTCGCCGATAAAACACGAACTTTCTCAGAGGACGGTTAATTGTCCCAAAAACTGGCCATAATACTTTTAGGCTTGTCTAACAAAATCTCTTGAAAAACACTAAAGTACAAGTAAAGACTAATGTCACAAAGAACGAATAAATTGTAGGCACAACAAAATGAACTATTGATGGACAAGCCGTTGAAAATAGATAGAGCTTGCGTTACCACGGATAAAATAATACTAAGGAGGTAAGTATAGGTATACCTACTAGGTTGTTGTACCTACAGCACAGTTATGTTTGCAAATTCGCCACGTGTCCTAGCACTAGCACCTGTAAGAAATAAAAGTTTATAAACTCCCAACACAAACTTACACAATGATTGTCATGACATGTTGAAGAAAAGGCACGACTTTATAATATTTACAGTGAAGGGTGTGCTGTTTAACTCATTGTTCACTGTTCCGAGCTGCGATAGCGACAAGTCGTAAAATAATTCTATTTAAAAATGAATAAAATATTACTTATTTCGCTCGTGTTTGCAGCATTGTGCGTTCAGGAATCTTACTCAATAATCGGCTTTCTCAACGACATCTATTATAACATTAGGGTGGGTACCTACATTATCAAATATTCTTCTTAGTTCTATGAACGAGCGAAGCGTTTTCCCTCTACTCTACAAACTTAGAACGAGACATCGTGCCAATAATCGCAGTTCATTTTAAGTTGGTTAATCTTCCGAATTTAGAATCCGCCAACATAAGCTGACCTGCGATTATTTAGCACGATGTATCGTTTTCAATTTGTCGTAAAACTTGCACCCCCTACTAGAGTAGGTACCTACTATAGGTACACAAGAGTGGAAAGGTACCTTTTGCCCGAGATAGTTTGGCGCGCGATCGCTAGCAGCATTGAGCAATGACAAATGAACTCTACACGTTGTCGCTTGCCTGGACTCGGCCAGTAGGCGAGTGATGACGAGCGATTGCAAGGCAAGGCAAGCCAAAATGCTGTCCATACGTTGGTATTGGCGTTCACTCGCCTACGCTCGGCCAACATGTATTGCAGGCTTAATTGGCTGCCTAGTGCGCAAGGGTTGTAAGATCCAGCTCGCTTCGCTCGCTCGTCCGATAGGTACCTAGTTAGTAGTTATTATAAAACATAATTTTCGTATTGCAGGTTTCATTCTACAGCTGTTGGTATCGAATCAAGTATACGTTCATGCCGGCACCTACTTCGATATATGGCTTGAGTGCACGTGAGTACCTACCTACCTACCTACTAGGTACTTAATCGACTTCAAAAAAGGATGTTCCAACTTCCACTGCGTGTAGGTACTTTTTTTATGTAGGTACCTACCTATGTTAACCGGATATACAACGTGATTCATAAGGGGTATGTTATCCCGAAAAGGGGTCATTCACCTCATCAGTGTGAACAAATTTGTTCTACGACTTTTTGAATTTCGATGTTTTTCATTGAAGAAAAGAGGAAGTAGAAAAGTTTCCTTCAGAAATAAAGACAGAGCAACCCTATAATAATCAGCTGATCGGGATTTTGCACAATTTGAATTTGAATTTGAATTTCGACAAACTTAGGGTTGTCAAAAGATTTAACAAAAAAGTTTTTGTATGAAAAACTGAAAATTAGAATTCACAAGATTTGCACCTACACAACTGTTCATTTTCATGGTCACAAAATCCCCCTTCCGGGATAACATACCATACCAATTCTGAATCACGTTGTAGGTACTTATATCTTTACAATGTTTTTGAAATAAATGTACCTACCTATCCTACCTCATATTGATCTTATCTTAAACGTATCCAGGGCGCAGTAATGTTAAACCCGATAAAGCCTTAGAAGTCCCGGAAACCACCACCATCAGGCCCGCCCTCATGAAGAAAACTCTTGAATAGAAGAAGAATTCACAGAAACTACGATTTGGTTTGGAAACAGGTATTTAAAAGAAGTTTTTCCTATAATTATTATTAATTTCAGCCGTTTGTGTCCCACTGCTGGGTTCTTACGAGACGTCGCGATTAGTTATAAGTAATTATGGCCTCCGTCATAACAACTTTAAAAGCCGGGACTTGTTTTAAATCATTTTTTTTTTTCAGATGGACAATCGCCAAGAAGACTTTTTGATGAGATTACTTTTAGATGATGAATAAAGTCATGAAAACAAACTTGTTTATTCTTAGCCTCTCCTAACTCAGCTTGGGACTAGATGACGCTGTGTAAATGTCCAAGGATATTGCTGTGCTACTTGGGTTATTATACCTAGCTAGAGACGCTTCGCTCGCTCGGTCAGTAACGGGGATTTTAAGGAAATGGGCAAATAATGTAGGTACTTTTTATAGATTAATTCACATAATATTATAGGTAGGCAAGTATTGCTTAAAAGATGGCATTCTGTTGTTAGGGTTCCGTCAACAAGGCCACCTTCGCCATGTCTGTCTGTCCATCCGTCCGTCTATCCGCAGATATAGGTATTATAAGGTTTAATGATAATATTTATTCTCAAAAAAGACAAAGTCACTTACATGAGAATACTTATTTAGCTAAAAGTAAAAAATTAAAAAAGTGAAGTTTCATTCGGTCTGTACCTTACCTACTAAAATACTAAGTAGGTATATAAAAAATACTATAAGAGACTGATACTAGAAAACTGTAGATAATTTGGGGGGTTAACGCCAGTTTACCGTAGTCGTCAAGTATCACCCAAACTACCTATGCCATATTATTATTTTTTATTGTCCATTATCCATCCACAGGTTGTCTGGTAGAGATCGCTTTTAAGACCTCCGATTGTATATCATAATTAAGCTATTATAGTTTATTGCATTGTTAATTTTCTTGTAAGATATGGTGTGCAATAAAGTATTTTCTATTCTATTCTATCCTATCTAAATGTATGAAAATCTAGTGCAGCGCCTCCCGCGGTAACTTGCATGAACTAAACATTCCATACATTTCATTTAGAATAGGTACTTCAAAACGTGAGCGAGGATAGATTACTGTAACTAGGTACTTACTTACACAAAAACCGCCGGTACCCTACATGTTGGCGAGTAATACAATTCTAATACAAATACTTAAACCTTTTTTTTTACCTATTTGATTACTAACTGTACCTAGTGTAAATCAATACGAGCAAACCTTCGTTTACTGGGCAACTACGGAACCCTACATTGAGCGTGGCCATACACGCACTTGGTCCGTATATTATTGGTCAACTTTATTTACTACCTACCAATATCCTGTATTTAACTATCAGTAAGGAAGTGCTTATGGATAGTTCACTTGAGGTTTTCAACAAGCTAATTAAATTGTTTAAATAACAAATATTTTAAATACGAATAAAAATAAATATTATTGAAATGAATAGGTAAGTACCTACGATCACGACTGTTTTCCAAGATGCGGTAGAAATTTATTTTCAGAACTTTAGGCATATTTTAGATCCTTTGAGGATGTCTAAAGAGGTAGTCAGAGGTAAATCAGAATCAGAAATATTTTAAGTATTGTAAAACTGTTGTACAAGGGTAGGTCTTAAATGATAGGTAGGTACAAGCAAAGACGATTAATCGTCTTTGGTACAAGTGTACCTATGCAGCTACATTTAAGCTATCAATTTCGGATGTAAATGTACAGTTTGTGAAACCTATCTTAAGCTTTTTTTTAATACCTATGTACCTAATAGTTTCATTTTGCATAGTTTAGTTAGAAGAATAGCGAAGTTGCACTTGGGTGGCCACCAAACTCTGTTTTCGCTACTCCTCCTAAACTATACAAAATGAAACTATTACATAGGTATTAAAAAAAAGCTTATGATATGTTTCACAAACTATACCTACATTTAGTTTTTTAAAATTCCTTTGTTCAACCACAGATAAAAGAATACTAAGTAGTTCAACGTAATAATAAAGTAAAACCGGCGGTGGCGCTAGTTTCACCCATAGGGGCACCTTAAGTAAGTACCTACCTACCACAGAGTAGGGGAGAGGGGGGCACCTTCGAACACTTTTTAGGTTTTAAATTATATCTCTCTTATGGCGATATAAATCAGGATGTATTGTATTTTATAGATAAGTATGGGGTTTTTACTTAATAATAAAAATTATATTTACTTATTTTGACCCATAGAAATCCAACAATTTCCATTTTAAAAAAATACTTTTTTGTTCAAAAGTGCCCCTTCCGCGGGGCACATTTGAAACCCCTAGGGGCAGTTTTGAAAACCGAGTATAAAATAAAATCCAAGTAACTTAAAATATAATAAACACTATATTTAAGTTAATTGCATTATACGTTATCATCGCGCATTGCACTCTTATTCCTACACTAATAATTAGTTACAAAAATTAATAAAACTCGAAACAGTCTGGGGCAGTCTTGAACAAGATCAAATTTATTTATTTTTATTCGTTATAACATAGAGCAAAATGAATATTGCAAAACAATCATATAAAATAATCTTTATGATACCAAATCTATAAAAATATAACAAAACAGTTTTAGAAACGTACTTTAAATGCTTTAACTATAAAATAAAAAATAAAATAGCCTCAATGGCTTTCAAAACATTTTATTCAAAAGTGCCCCAGTATTTTATTTCAAATCTGCCCCAATACCATATTTCATAAATAATCATCTCTAGATAAAAAACTTGCTTGAGATTAAATTAATTTTCATTCTATATACACAGGCTATAATATATACAACACTATTAAATAACAACACATTGAAAAATATACCTACGTTGTCACTAATTTGCTTACAATTTTTAAAAATATTCTTTATCACTGACCATGTAAACCAACCGTTGAATTATTTTCAAAATTACACTATCTTTGACGTTAGTTGGTAACTGACAGATGTGAAGTTCGGTGTTAGGAGTATTTCTAAGATTTCGAAGGTTAAGAAAGATAAAGGATGCATTCATAAAACCACTAATTCAAAACTGCCTCTGTTCGAAGGTGCCCCCCTCTCCCCTACTATATATTGTATTAACTGAAAGTACCTACCTAGGTATGAGAAAATACAATGTCATTTGTTAGATAGTTCTTAATTTCAATTCGTGCCTCCTTAGCAAGCTGGCAGGCTTGTTTTCTTACTTTCAGAGTTATTTAAACAAAAATGCTTTCAAAGTGCAGAAAACTGCTGTTTTCTTACGAATTTGAACGGTTTTACGGTTAGGTACCTACCTAAATATTTTTTTTAATTTAGCCGCTTGTAGTCGGATAAGAAACACTCACTTTCGACAACGATTTCCGGAATCAAACAAGTGTGTTCAAGTCAGAAATAAATTCGATTGCTAAACAAATGTTACCTGTGAGAGTGACCACACATTTATGTTTTGCGAATTTAACGAGACTTCAAAAGTGACAATGGTTACCGATGTTAGGCAATGATTATAATTTTTTTTATAAGAATGAAAATTAAAACTATTAAATTCTCCTTGAATGAGTAGTACCTACTTATATTATTAACTGTCTTTGTTTAAAATATACAATGTGAAGAACATCTTTGTACAAGATACAATCTTTTACACATAAGCCGTATGCCAGAAGACTCTGGGTAAAAACAATAACTAAATGGATCCCAAATGTGCGGCGGCCAGTGGCAGGCCTCGGCGACGATGGTGAGAAATGTGCTGGATCATTAAAGAAGGGATTGGCCTGACAAAGCCAAGGGACAAAGCCGGGAAGAAGGGAGAAAAGGCCTTTAATAATAATAGCTATTAATAATAAAGCAGCACCTAGGTGCCGCTTTTGGGATGCATTTCTATAGTGAGAGTAGTCGCCGTATGTGAGTCATCAGCATCACAATGAGATCAAAATTGTCAAAAGGGCCTGTGTTCCTCTTTGGCCCCATGCAAGCCTATCAAAATTCCACGACTCCATTTTTAGTCCCGAGATATGAAAATTGACAAATAAATTAATAATATTCACTGGCTGGATTAAATTGTATTATTTTAAGTCTTCTTCTTCTTCTTTATTTTGGCTTCGCCGGCTTTTGCCACGCATTTAGCCATTACCATGTCAAAATAATTCAAGTTAGTAAAGTCAAGTCAAAGTCATGTCATAGTCAGCGTCAGTAAAGATGTGGGTTCTTTACTGAAGAATAGAATAGAAAAATAGAATAGAAAAATATTTATTTACATTCACTCACACACATTACAGTAGGTACGGGTACAATTATTTGTAGGAAATATGAGTGAAGCAAATTGGTCATCACTCAGCATTTGCTGTAGAAGCTGAGGTGGCAACTACCGCGCTGGTTTTCAGTGATGCCGCAGTATGTAGCGCAATTTGGACTTTTTGAGAGAACTCGAAATGCAATGATATTCTGTTTTGTTTCATTTGCCCACACTTATGTACGTTCACGAACACTCAACAGTTAATAATCCACCATTATTACACATTAACATTCGCTAAAACACAAGTTTTGGAAAATAAAAGAAAAAGACATCTTGACATCTCAAATTCCCGTCAAAAAGTCCTATTTTTAGTCTATCTTGAAAAGCTCGCTAAGACATGGTCGCCCTAGCGTATTACGTATTGTAGGTACCTACTCGATGGCAAAAGTCACCCACCTATCACGATCATTATTCTAATCTGTAGTCGTCTCACGAACAGAGCGCACCGCACTGACGCGACGACGCCATCTTTAAATTACAATTTAGCGGGAAATAAAAAACTTCTAAAATAAAATTGATAATTCGTTGTCGCAAAAGCACGGCTAAATAATTCTAGGCGGCTAAATTCTACCGGTTTTTTGTGAAACAAAATTAGATTTTGATGAAAACATAGTTAAATAATAGTTTTTATAGTTAAAGATATAATTATAGTTTTTTTTTAATAAATAAATAAAGAATGCAGCTGTTCATTGTGACATTGGTAAGTTTTTTTTATATTATATTCAGATTGACTGAGTGTGATGGATGAATGAATGAGATGTCTTAACGATCAATTTTATTATGCTGCGTTTACACGCTTGCGAAGGATTGGCAAACCTTCACAAACCACAAGCGTCCACAATTCTCGCTTGGAATTTGGAAGGCGTTTACACGCTTGTGACTGCGTCAGTGTTCTACGTACCTACATCCAAGCATGGCGGACGTCGATCTTGTATCGGCTGTTACCTTTGGTTTAACCTACTTTTAAATTTTTTTCCAGGTTTTTTTTAAATAAATAAATATATATCCCTGGACATTCCACACAGCGTCATCTAGTCCCAAGCTAAGCATTTTAATGCTTGTGTATGGTAACCAGATGACTGATATAAGTAGGTACTACATAGATATATTTTTTTTTGTAAATAGGTACATAAGTAGGTAGGTACATATTATACGTAGAAAACAACCAGACACGAAACAAATATTTGCAGATCATACAAACATTTGTCCCGTAGCGGGGATCGAACCCGCAATCTCTGCACCTCAGGCGGGCTTTCGCCCACTGTGCCACAGAGGTCCTCAGAAAAATGTTTTCGAAAAGTTGTCATCAATATTTATTTTTTGGATTTTAATTCCTTTACTGGCTTTCCCATTAACTGGGCAAGACGACTTCAAGCATCTGCAACTTTTTTGATATTTTTGGTAATTTTTCAAAAACGATAAACTCTCTTCGTTCGACCGCCACTCATTTTGAAGTCAGAACTAGACGTGCGTTCGCCACGAGATCACAGCGGCTACTAAGCGCGCGCCAGCGTGTAAACGCGACGCAATCGATTGCCGCAATCGCCCTTTGATTTGTGTTCAAAAACCGACACTAGACCCGATCGGATACAAGCGTCTACAAGCTCACGCAAACCAACACAAACACCCTCTTTACACGCTTGCGATTGCGGAGGCTTGCCAAGGTTCGGCAAGCGTGTAAACGCAGCATAATGCTGCGTAGGTACCTACGCGACAAGTAAAAAACTACTGAATGGAAATATGCAGTTATCATCATGTATTGCTAAAGGACTAACTTAAAAGATAGGCGCCAAATTACCGCAGGTAACAGGTTTACCCCTAAAAACGGTTGCAATGCCCCTATAAAGGGTTGCAATGGGGTGGTCCCACACGCGAGCGAAGCCGCGCGACAATAATTTTGTGCAACGCACGAAAAGAGGTTCGTCAACAAAATCGTTAGGTACCTACCGTCGTGCAATTTTATTGAGGTTTTTGAGACTGAAAAAGAACTAATTGTCCTTCTCTGTCTACGCCTAAAATTAAAATCGTTTTCATTCGTATTTTAGGTACTTAGGTACAAGTTTTTTTTTTTTTAAAGTTAAGTAAGTACAGTTTTTATATATTTATGAACAAAGAAACATACAGGAACAAAAAATATAATATATTAGTAAATTAATAATGAATTACCCAAGTACCTACCTACCTACCTACTTTACTGTCTTTTAAAGCTAAGAAGCTGTAGCTAAGTATTTTTTGTGTTTGGTAGTAGCACAGAGTTCAAGTCGTTAAGCCATGATGGAGGCCTTAAGGCGGCCTAAAAACTCCGTCACCAGAGTTGGCCACTTGCTCATACGAACGAATGAACGAACAGAGTAAATAATAATAGGATGTAGGTACCTACTACATAAATAGGTATAAAAAATATAAGTATTACCTATGAGCGCAAATAAAAATATAATGAGCGGATTAATAATAAATTATTACCTAAAGGACATAATTTATTATTATGTACAATAAAGTATTTTCATTCATTCATTCATTCATTCATTCATTCATTAAGTGATAATCTATAAATACCTGACATTCCTCGTCTGATGTGATGACTCGCCGTTCTACGCAAATATACCTACAGTACCTAGGGGCTAGGGTTACCGGCGGGTGTTTAGTAGGTATAGTACAGTCTAATCTATCCTCGCTCACGTGTCAAGTATTCTTTAATGTATGGAATGTTTAGTTCATACAAGTTACCGCGGGAGGCGCTGCACTGGATTTTCATACATTTGTGATACTTGACTCGGTATCGAGGACAGTATTCAATACTACTGTAACCGGTAGAATCTGGTTCCTGGTAGTCAGGAGGTGTTAAGCCTAGCTAGCCTAGGGTCCTAAGAACAGATAGGGTCAGGAAAGAGGGCGCCACAAGCTTTCTTCTACCAAAGCTTGAAAACTTACAGATAAAATAAAAAATTAAGTTCTACACTTTGTATAAGTTTATTAAAATTTTGTATCTAATGATTGTTTTACAAATCAAAGGTTGAATTTATGTTCCCTATAGACAAAATACAAATTTTACAAATTCTGGAAGCTATATACTATGAAGCTAGGTTCATACCCCACCCTATGTACCTAACCTTATAATCCTATGTTAGTAACATGCAAGCTAATCTTTATTGTTAGTTTGCAGGGTATGAACAAAAAAAAATGAGTTTACAATATTGCCCAAAAACGGCTTGCCAACAAAATATAAATAGTGCTCTAGCGCTGTAACTAAATAAATATTACAAATTTTTCTGTGATGTTATACACCTAATGTCCAAACAACCAATCAACAAATATAACCTCCAAAATAAATTTGGTTGTTCCGACAGGCTTCGCTATAATAAGTTATGTTTTCTTAACAATCAAGTAATTTACCCACCGAAGTGAAACACGTTATGTTTTCTTAACAATTAAGTAATTTACCCACCGAAGTGAAATACATAATGTTTTCTTAACAATTAAGTAATTTACCCACCGAAGTGAAACCTTGTATCTTATACTACTCTTCTCTCTCTATTATACCATCCTATTGAAATTATATGAATCCTACAAAATGTTGTAATGTTTAAAGTTCTAATTTAAAGAAAGAATAGACGGGGAAAACGGGGTAGCAAATTAACACTGGGTCACCTGGATTTCCAAGGAGCAGAGTATATAGACGCAGTCAGCACAGGCCTGGGTGCATACAAATCAAGGGCACGTGCACGGAGCCCTCTTTTGTCGCCTAGATGACAAAGCCTTTGCCACGCCTATGACCACGTCGCCTGATGACGGGTGCTACCAGGGACAAGCCTGCAGTCGGTGCTCCCCAAGGACCGAGTATTCCAAACTCGGCCAAATTTTCACGTTCCTCTATACAAGCTAGGAACCTCGAACAATGCGCTCCACGCATTCAAAATGTGCCCGGAACAAGCAAAAGCCTTTTGCATAAAATGTTGTGCAATTAAAAAAAAAACCAGCCCGGCATACAACCAGAAAAACTCCTACGCTCCGGCAGGTTATAACTTCTTTTTTAACGCCGCCACACGTGAGAGAAGATATAAAAAAGAACTCTCAGCAAAACTAAACAAATTAACAGAGCCTGACCATTATGGTAGGCAGACCCGCTTCCAAAAAAAGCTCCTCTCAACACTCCCTCGCCTTATAAATCCCTTGCACCGCCTTGTAGTGATGTACATCATCAGCTTCTAGTGCATTGCAGAAATGCAACTGCAGCAGTAACATTCACAAACGAATTCCAACCGGATGATTATAATATATGATAAAAGCAAAGTTTGCCAAAAGGCTTGAAGAATAGTCTGCCAATTTATCACTGCGAGATGCACTTATTATTAAACTAATTAACTGAAACACAACTTAGGCTTTCCAATGTTGACTAAACCTAACCTAACTTTTCTTGTGTATTAAACATCACTACAAATTACTACGTTCCGTTTTATCCAGATATGTCAATGAAAGTTCATTGACATATCTGGACAAACCATAGACTACTTTTTGTTAGAAAATTTGAAATGAAATATTAATTTATTCAAGTAATCCAAGGTATATAAATATATAAGGATTTTTCAAAAACTATGAGACCAAAAGTATAATAATTACTAATATAATATAAGATTGTAACGCCCTCTGCTGGAACAAGAAAACAACATGACCAAAGTTCAACTATGAGGCTTGCTTGATCGATAACAGGTTCGTACTTTCTCCGATAGAGGGCACTGTTACTTAGTATGTAACACTACGGTCAGCTGGCGTCAACCCCCTGATTGACAACACACTGCGTGAAAGTTTAGAAAAACTTACAATTTATTATAGCCGATCCACACTCGCCAGCGAAGCGCGGCGCGAAACTGTCCCACTTCCACACTATTATTTATTTATTTATTTATAGGAACAACAAACAGCTACATTATACAGCATTAGTTATAAAGTTATAAAATAACAGATATGGTAATAATGCAGCCCACAACATTGTTATATTAGCATACCTGGATAACATTTATTTTATTATCTGACTTCAAAATAGGAGGAGGTTCTGTTTTTTGTAGAATAGGTAGTGGAGTGGACCGATTTTGAAAATTATTTTTCTGTTTGATAGAGTAGGTACAATGCCGAGGTGGTCTTATAAAAAAAACTTTGAGGATCTGATGAGGAGTCTTAGGAGCTATGAACAGAGATACACCTCGAGAGTGCAGGAAATGGCTTAGTGTCAAAATCCCCTTTAAATGGCTTAGTGTCAAAATCCCCTCTTTATGGCTTAGTGTCAAAATCCCCTTTAAAGGTTACCTACTCACTTACGAAATTGAAGTCGGTTTTATTATAATAGGTAATATTAAATGTGCTAATATTTTTAACTTAATTAGTAGCAATCCAGCATTGCCACTAATATTAAGTTAAAATTATTAATTTAAAATATATCGTCCCACTGCTGGGCAAAGGTCTCCCCCAATATCTCTCAAACAATCTCTGTCCTTCGAGATTTCCCACCAATCTCTGTCGAAGATGTCGAGATCGTCCCTCGATAATTAAAAATATTAAAATGTTAAAAAATACTTACTGTCAAATAAGTTAAGTTTTGGCGAAATCCAGAATTGCCACTATTAAGAAATTATTTTAGTGGCAATTTAATAAGCAATAAAAGTTTTTATGATATGCATTAATTTACTTATTACGAAATATGCAGCTAAATGCGCTTCTTCCTTGGCTCATCCATTATGCCTTATCTACAACAAATCTTTAGACACGGGCGTTTTTCCTTCAGTTTGGAAAAAAGCTTTAGTTGTTCCGTTATTAAAGAATGGCGATGTAGAGCTCATCAAGAACTATAGGCCTATATCAATTCTTCCAGTCTTTGCAAAGGTATTTGAACAGCTAATATATCCTTATTTGTCATGGCATCTGAAACCACTAATAAACTTTCATCAACACGGGTTTATGAAGGCAAAATCCACTGCCACGAATCTCGTTTCATTTATTAACGAGGTTACACACTCTCTGGACCAACGCTCCGTTGTGGACGCGATTTATACAGACTTCAGCAAGGCATTTGATCGCGTTAATCACCTGATTTTAGTCAAAAAGCTTACTGCGTTCGGCATAGCTGGGCCCTTACTGTCTTGGTGTGAATCATATCTAACTCGGAGAAGTTCTAGGGTGGTGGCTAAGGGTTTCACATCTGAGCTATTTCAATGCGTATCTGGTGTTCCTCAAGGTTCTCATTTGGGACCTCTTTTCTTCAATGTATTTATAAACGATATTGATATCTGTTTTCTTCATTCTAAGTTTTACTTGTATGCTGACGATTTGAAGCTTTTTAAACAGATTAACAATGAAGGAGACTCTGTTTTACTTCAGGAGGACTTAGATCGGTTGTGTAACTGGTGTGACGTCAACGGTATGTGTCTTAACGCTACGAAGTGCTTTTTCATCAGATTTTCGAGACTCTTAACCGAGCTTTCAACCACTTATACCATCAATGGCGATACTCTGCTTCGTGTGGAGGGCACAAGGGATCTCGGTGTATTCTTGGATAGCAAACTGCGATTCAATGCTCACATAGATGCTATCACCTCTAAAGCTTTTAAAAATCTTGGGTTTGTTTTGAGAAATTGCAAGGACTTTAAGTCACCAAACACCAAAATACTGCTTTACAATTCTTTTGTGAGAAGCGGCCTGGAATATAACAGCGTAGTTTGGAATCCTTTTTATGACGTTTACAAAAAGAAATTAGAACGTGTCCAAAAGCGATTTCTTTGGCATCTTACCTATTCATGTTTTAAAGGTAAAATTCTCACAAGCTACATCGACCGTCTTCAATGTTTTAAAATGAGTTCCTTAGAAAACAGACGATGCTTACTGGATATTGTTTTTCTTTTCAAGCTTGTTAATGGCCTCTTGGATGCTCCGGAACTGCTGGCATCCCTTCGTATTTCGGCTCCTTCTAGGCTTCCCAGAGCCTCTGCGTTTAATTTTTTTCATGCAGATTATTGCCACTCAAATCTCGGGCTCAATGCGCCATTGAATCGAATGGTACGCCAGTATAACTCTGTCTCACGGGGCAATGACGAGGTGGACTTGTTTCGGGGCACCTTGAATAGTTTTAAAAAAAGTATTTTAAAGTCCCAGACTGAGATTTTTTTTATAAATTAAATTTTATTATAATTCAATTAAATTATTTCCTTTTTTTTTATTTTTTCAATGTAATTATTGTAATTTGTGATAATTAATTGTATTTACTAAGGCACTTGTGATAATTTTTATATTTTTTTTTTTTTTAAATTTGTGAAAATCTGTTTTTAATTAATTTATTTTTTGTTTTGTAAATATTTAATTTCTTTATTTTTAAGAGATTATTTTAAATTTGCATGTTTTATTTTGTAAAATTAGTTTCTGTTATTACTGTTTTAACTCGCTTTTGCTTTTTATCTCTTTTACACGCTGTCTGTCTCCTATAATTATTGTGATACTTGGCTTGTGTCTTTTGTTCGCCTATTTTAAATGTTTTGTATTGGTGTTTACAATGTTGGAGATTCAAATAAATAAATAAATAAATATTTCGCCTTAAAACACATTAAATTTCCAATATTTTAATGTTCCTAAAAGTTATTGTTTAATCAAATTCTAAATCTTGACCTTACGACCTAAGCTGACCTCTCTCAAGGTCGAGGGGGGGGGGGGTCATTCAATAATTATAATCAGGTTAGGTAGGTACCTACAGATTTTTTAGAGCGAGGTACTAAATAGCTACCTAGGTGATTACATAATAATTTTTAGGTAGGTAGGTACATATTTTAGCTGCAATGGTTATTTATTAAAGATATATACATCAGTCAGCCATCTTGATGCGGGTGTGTCTATCTTTTACATCTTTTACTAGATGATTTATACAGTGTCAGGACTTCAGGAGGCATCTTTGCCTACACTTAACGGGACACTGCAGTGCCTGGGACATTGTTGAGATGGAATAGGCTTGCCCAGCACCTAGCTAGACCATCCTCTCAGTTTAGACTTAGGTTTAGGTGCTGGGCACTAAGCCTTAGAGCACGTATTAAAGCACTATAAGCTAGGTACTAAATAAGTACTTATAACGTTCTAATCCTAACGTAATATAATAAACAATAGTAGGTATAGGATAGGTACCTACCAATAAGTTAAGTTTACAGTATTAGTTTGCGAGACATGTTTTACACACTAAAGTTCTACCTCTACTTTTATCTGTTCTCCGACACTGATTGTTATAATAAATGTTAATTTATTCATCTTAGTAGGTACTTAGGTACAAAGACTATTCTTTAATATTTCGAGATAGGTAGGTAAGGTAGGTAGGTACTAATTATTCGTTTTTATGGCGAATCTTTTATAGATACCTAGTCGATGAACATTTTATTAATTTTATTTACGGCGCACCTTCTGAATATTATATTAGTTTGATGAAATTGTAATTGGTACCTGCCTTGATAAATATATTTGCAATTTTTCTTTCATGTATTTCGTAAATCTTAGCTTTCGAAATGTATCAATAGATATTACTAAATAGCTTAGGTACCTACTACCTACTCGTCCGCGGCCTTGCCTCTGTGGTACCTCCATATAATATACATGTTACATACCTACTATGTAGGTATGTATGTATGTATCAGTTCACTAGGTACCTATATCCCAAGTTTTAGCAAAATTCATTCAGTAGTTTTCGCGTGAAAGAGCATCTTACATCTAAGTACCTACCTACTACAATAATGGGGCAAATTTTTTGCCCCTTAGGGGTAGGAATAGGAGCATGTTCCTCTGTAGTTAGATAGAAGGTTTCGTTCTTAAAACCTTCTGTTTTATTTTGAAGAAAAAAATATTGCTAGTTTTAGATTTTTTTATAAGAACAAAATCATACCTACGGTCTAACTCTGACTGAACTGAAGATTTAAAAATCGCTACACTATTAATAGAATAATCGGAGAACATACATAAAAAAGTACACATAAGTGCAGTAGAACATAACCTCCTCCTTTTTTGTAGTCAGATAGAGAGAAAATCTGATGCCTACAATAGGTAGGTAGGTATACAAATATCAACATTTTGCAAAAACAGTAGTGGCAATTCTGGATGTCGCCAAAACTTAACTTAACCAATTTGACAGCACTAAAATTGTTGCCGTCCCTTTCATAACGATCGAAATAAAAAGGATGGCATCAATTTTAGTGCTGCCAATTTGGTTTAGATTTTGGCGACATCCTTTATTGAAATAAAATTTATTGAAAGTATTAGAGTATTGCCACTATATGTTTGATTAACCTCATCATAACTGTCGCGAAATGTTCCGAATACCTAAGAACCACTCATCTCTGAGGTCACACTCACGATTTACCAACTCACTCACACTCAAGTGAGATCTTGATGATAAATAAGTCAAGTGCTAGATTGCTCTCGTCACGATGGTTCCGTGAGTTTTTGTTGAATTAGAATTCACTTTTAAAAAATAAATTTTACATACATAATACATACATAAAATCACGCCTCTTTCCCATGGGGGTAGGCAGAGACCACGGATCTCCACTTGCTACGATCCTGACACACTTCTTTCGCCTCATTCACTCTCATTACATTTTTCATACACGCTCTCCGGTTTAGGGTACTTCGGACCTGGCCTTTCTCCAAAATGTCACCAATTTGGTCCAAATATGTTCGCCTAGGTCTTCCCCTTCCAGATGTCCCATTTACACCCGCCTTGTACACCTGTTTTGTTAACCGACTTTCATTCATCCTCTCTACATGCCCAAACCATCTTAACATGCCCTTCTCAATTCTCATCACTACATCTTCTTTCACACCACACTGTTCCCTTATCACACTGTTTCTCACTCTATCTTTCAAAGTTAACCCACACATACTACGCAACGCTCTCATTTCAACAGCATTCACTCTACTCTGGTGTTTTTCCTGCCATACCCAACTTTCACTACCATACATCAATGTCGGCACTAACACTCCTCTATGTACAGCTAGTCGTGCCTTTTCAGACACTTTCCGGCTGCTCATAAAATCGTGTAGTGCCCCATTCACTCTGTTTCCAGCATTCACTCTCCTTTCAATATCCGCATCATGCTTTCCATCTCTCGTAAACAAAGTCCCCAGATATACAAACTCTTTCACTTGTTCTACTTTTACTTGTTCTTTTTTTTTTTTTAAATAAATTTTAAATTTTTAAGTTTTAAATTTGGAACGGTTCCAGTGAGAAAAGTATAAGAAACTTGGTAGGTAAGTGCGTGTCGGGCCTCGCTCAATGTAGGGTTCCGTAGTTGTCTAATCTAATCACACTATCACACTAATATTATAAAGATGAAAGTTTGTGTGTCTGGTTGTTACTCTTTCAAACAGCTGGACGGATTTGAATGATACTTGATACCAGGATTATAACCTGGATGAAAAAATAGGCTACTTTTGATCCCGGTATTCCCACGGGAACAGAAACTATTCACCACGGGTAATATGTTTTAGGGGTGACATAGTGAACCACCTTTGTGTGAGATTTTTGTCAACCCTAAAGTAGCCTTAGAACTACGTTTTATATCTCAATCGATAGGTAATTTATCCGTCTTTAAAATTGCTTTAAGGTTTTTATCATTTTCAAGGTTAAGTACACATACATACGTTTTTTTTTTAATGGGATTTGGTTCACTGTGTACCTACTGGAGGGTGTACACACTCATGCGTATTACAGGCACTCCTAAATAGATACCTACATAGGTAGATGTAGGTACTCATATTTGGTACACACATTCTATAGAAGCTAACATTCCATGGTTGACAATAGTTCCCTTCCCAAGCCCTTCGCCTTAGATTTCTGTTGAAGGTCGTGTGTAAAAGACTTTTTAGACCTATGTCAGTGTAATTAGTATTGTATTTATTAAATTTATCAATAATGCCTTAATATAAATATACTAGTATTCTTTTATCTGTGATAATAGCCCACTCCGCTGAACTCGATGTTGTTACGAAATTTCGTTTTCGTTTATTCCAAGTAGGGCCTCTGGTGACAGCGACAGAGTTACGAATCTATTGGATACGATTAGCACGAGGCACTTGTGCAAGCTTAATTGCACCTTGTTTCGTTGTAGTAAAAGTCTATTTCAATGAACGTTTTCGAGTGAGACTTCTGTTCTTGTTATATTTGTTCTGTGGCTCAATAATTAAATATCAATAAGGTTACATCTTGAGTGGCGGATGATTGAACTTACATAAGTTTTATTGTACCTATTGATGATTGATGATTGAATAAATATTCAATGGTTGGCAATTGCATAAATATATTAGTGGGTCAACAGCTCTTAGTTTAGAGTAGGTACCTACCTACCTACCTACCTTCATACGTTACGTATTTATGTAGGTCTTTGAGTTAGGTATTGGAGCTTTTAGAAAGGTTCCGTTTTTAGCTATTGAGGAACGGAATCCTAAAGATCTAGGTTAAAAAAAAGTAAGTACCTACCTACCTACCTATTAGGTACTTACCTAACCTATTCAAAATGTTGTAGGTTGGTAATCACTCATAATATAAAGGTGAAAGTTTGTTAGTGTAAGTACCTATGTACCTAAGTGTGAAAGTGTGAGTTTCACGCTTAAACGGCTGGACGGAGTTGAATGAAATTTGGTACCAAGATTGCTTAGTTAGGTATACCCTGGATTAAAAAATAGGCTATGTTTAATCCCGGTATTGCAACACCGCGGGGCGCAGCTAGTAGGTATTATCATAATTGTAAGTACCTATAATTATCTTCCTCAGATGCTCGCAACAGCGACGGCGGCGGCGACGGCGGTGGTGAGGTCGGAGGGTTCGCGGGGGTCACGAGCGAGGGGGGAGAGGGGGGCGAGGGGGGCGCGGGGGGAACGCATCGTGCGTGATGACTTCGACACGCCCACCGCGGAGGGAGAGTACAAGTGGGCCATGCAGACAGGTAGGTACCTACATTATACACAGGTACCTATAGGTACATACCATACGGTACATTTCTCAATCATTTGCTGCGAACTTCCATAAAGAAGTACCTAGCCTAAATATTTCATAAAGTATTAGATCTAAGCAACATTTTTTCTCTACAGAGGGCGGTATTTACCACGAGCAGCGCGGCTCTAAGAGCGCCGCGGGGGCGGAGGGGGCGGCGGGGGCGGAGGGGGCAGAGGGGGCAGAGGGGGCGGTGGTGCAAGGACAATATCAGTACACGGCACCTGACGGACAGGTAATAAACCAGCATATAATAGGTAAATAATAGAAGTAGGTAGGTACTACAGAAGATGCACTTTGTAAAACATTCATACAAATAAGAGTAGGTAGTAGACCGAGACAGAGACAGAGACAGAGACAGAGACAGAGACAGAGACAGAGACAGAGACAGAGACAGAGACAGAGACAGAGACAGAGACAGAGACAGAGACCTGGAGGCTTTCTTCCAAAGTTTTTTCCACTATGATGTCATTGTATTTACAAATGATCGTTATCTTTGTCCTCAGGTGTTCAACGTGGTGTACATCGCGGACTCGCTCGGCTACCGGGCTAGAGGCGCCCACCTCCCCACCCCCCCGCCCCCCCCGCCCGCCATCGCGCGCGCGCTCGCCTACACCGCTAGGCTCAGAGAACAGGGGAAAATAAACTTATAAAAATGTACACTGGCTTTTATTTCGACAATATCCTACCTTTCCGATAAAAAGCGCTCGCTCCTCAGTCTTTTACTTTCTCTGTGATCACTCTTTCCTTGGCTCTCGTCTCGGTCATGGCGGACTTTCTAGCTAGATACTTAATAGATCGCGCCACGTAAAAAGAGCTTGGTCGGACAAGTAGCGGGGGTAGTTTGCGCCTGTGTTCACTCGCTGACGAACCAATAGCACTCGCTAAATCAATGGTATGAAGTGCGCCGCAACACCTCTCCACCAATCATCGACCACGGAGCAGTTTGACAGACAGCGCTCCTTTTACGTGGCGCGCGCGCGCCCATAGGTACTCTGTGTAGAACATTGTTTACGGGTTCTGCTTTATGTTCAAGACGATAAAGTTTATTTTGATAAGTTAAAACGTTTTGTTAATTCTTTTAAAAAGTCTATTTCTACCCTGATTCATATAGATAATACCATGCGTGGTATCACTGCGACCGACGCCTAACGCTAACGGCACCCGATAATTTTCATTTTAGTTAGTTTTGATTTGTTGATTTTTACTATAATCGTGCATCATGTTTTTACTAATTAAAGGTAAAATTCGTGATAAATACCCGTTTGCATATGTTTTATATTGTAATCTTGCATAGTCCAATTTTGTAGAAAGTTTTTGCGTTGTGATTTAAAATCTGTAAGTACCCTCATTGATTTTACAATGGCATACAGTGCGACAGGTCACGCTATCGAAGTTACCAAAGAGCATGTAATAGTAGAAGTTACTCCCGTCAGCGGCATCGCGATAGTTCACCTAGCTACCGTGGTGGTAGCCCTACGAGGACCTAGTCAGGCGTTGGATGCTATTTTGGGCAGATTAAATGCGATTGAGGATAGATTGTCTGTCGCCCCCTCGACAGCATCCATACCCCCATGTCCGCCACGCGAGTGCTACACACCACAGCTGCATGCCACGAGTCCACGACACCCAGTGTTAAGTGTTATATTTAATTCCACTGAGGCTGAGGTTAGGTACTTACTGCAGGACAAAAATCCTCTGATACCCGTCGAAGATGATGTAGCGGACAAGATTGCTGGCACTTCAAGTAAGTATGTAATCATTACTATTTACGTCACTGTTGAGTTGATTAGTTGATTGTTTACGAAATCTTCCTGCTAATTTCTATGTTCATCGAATCTATTCAAAGTCCAATTTCAATTGTCAAATTAAAAATGTGTAAAAAATATAAGTAGGTACTTTATTGTGTCTTATCAAATAAAATGCACGATAGCATGCTACGCCGTAGCTACTAAAAGCTACGACAATTGTCGTAGCAAGCCCTACATCTCGCTACGACACATTACTTAGCTATTCGTACTTACTAGTATTATAGGTACATGAGTGTGCTCGTACCTAAGGCGGTGTTTACACGGGTGACTAGACTAGACGGTCGACCTTTGTACATTTTTGTGATGGGAGGCGACTTGGAAATGTATGAAGATCTGGGTGAGTCTAGTCACCCAGATCTTCATACATTTCCAAGTGTAAAGTGTAAACGCGATCGTCCTGTGAGGTATCTTGTGATGATGGAAGATGGAATGAAATAAAATGTAATATGATCATAACTTATTCCCAAGATGCGGTAGACATAATTTTTTTTAGAACTTTTTAGGGTTTTTTTAGGTTCCTAGGGGGTCTAAGGACATAGTCAAAGGTATGTTCACATTTTGCCTCGTAGATTCGCCTCTTATAAAGCTAACTGTTTTCCTCGTGAAGCCTCGTGAGCGTTTAGAGCTTGTGCACGCATTTAAATTTTAGCAAAACGAAAAGTCCATCGGTGCATGGCCGAGTTTAAACCCACTACCTACCTTCGTATCGAAAGACGAGAGACTAGCCCACTCGGCCAACACGGCTCTTGGATGATGGTGAAGTTAACATATTTGAACACCCCGCGTGCGCTGCGGCCGCCCGGCCGAGTGTAGTGTATGTAGGGTGTAGGGCTTATTTTTCTTTCTTTCATTCAATTCAAAATTTAATGCAAAACCCCTGATAATATTCCTTCATTAGTAAGAAAATAGCTTCAAATAACTGAGCAGACTTTGTCGAAACGTAGCTAAAGACCACCTTCGATGAGGACACCTTAAACCGGTTCAGTAGCTAAACATCGCCTAAAACTCCTGAAAGGATTATTTTTTGACAATTTCTTGCTGCAATTGTTTAGCTGCCTACCGCCAACAAGATGCAAATATTTTAATCCGTTCATCTGCCTCTCGAGCCACAGTGACGCATATCCAATCGATAACACTCCCCTTTCTCGGTGTTCAGTTTATCAATGTTTTTGAATTACAATTGATGACCTTTAAAATAAGATTATAGGTATTTGCTTGTCTTTAGGTACTACCTACCTTGGATTTGTTTAATTATTTACAAACTTTCAAGTAAACACTCATCATGTTAGAGACATGAGAGACCCGGAGTGGACGTGCACGTGCAGGAGGGGGTGCAGCTCCGCGGCCAGCTGGCCCACTGCTCGTGCGCACCACACCGTGTGTGCACGAGCAGTGGGCCAACCTTTTTGGAACCTAACCTAACTCTGTAAAAGTTTTTCACACCTAACCTAACGTTTACTCTGAAAATATTGCTAACTTTTTCGAACTTAACCTAACTCTGTGAACATCTTCGGAACTGACCTAACTTTGATTTTTGGTTTTTGACCTAACTTTTTGGAACCTAACCTAACTATGTACCTATAACAGACCTAACCTAACGTTTTGTCACCGGAAAATATTGCTGACTTTTTCGAACCCGACCTAACTCTGCGAAAGTTACCCTCGCTTGATAATTTTTATTTTAAAGTGAAATACCTATCGCATAAGCATTTTTAGCGTAGGTACCTAATGTACAGGCACTTAAACCACTTAAACTTTATTAATTCCGAGTGAATGCAACTTGGCCACTTGAGTCATGGGAACGCGATAGTGTTTATAATTATATAGGTATTAAATATTATTATATATAAACCCACTTCCGGCCCAACTACCCGCTCCTGTGGAGGAAAAACGACGTGGCCGAACCGCACGCAACTAAATAAAGGTGTTTTTTTTGGTTTGGTGTTTTTTTAGGGAGTCACGTTGGAACAGGCATTAGAATCACCTAGCATGTAAGACGAAACTGAAGTGATCCTTGAGCTCCTACAGAAATAAATGATTTTTCAAAAGAATGAATGAAAAGTTGACAAAATGAACTAAGTTAACAAAATGTAAACAGGTACAGTGACGAAGTTGACAAAATGACTAAGTTAACGACCCAAACCCAGACCCAAACCCAAACCCAAACCCAAACACAGACACAGACAGAAACCCAAAACCAAAACCCAAACACAAACCTAAACCCAAACCCAAACCCAAACCCGAAACCCAAACCCGAACCCAAACCCGAAACCCGAACCCAAACCCAAAACCCAAATCCAGACACAGACCCAAACACAGACCCAAACCCAAACCCAAACCCAAACACA